>CP139502.1:34443389-34899592 GCA_021014915.2 Artemisia tridentata subsp. tridentata | reverse complement strand
ATATGTTGTAAAAAAATTTTAAATTTGGCACTAAAATTGCCCTAACAGGTATTTCTCTCAGTTTTATTACACATCTACTATTAAACAAACAAAAATCAAGCGCAATTGTATTCTCTAAAATCGTACTTTTACCCTCCCTTACACTTAAGATGAACATTGTCCCTAATGTTCAAATAACAAGATGTAAAAGTAAATAAGGTAAAAGAATGAAATCAAATACTCCCTGATTCGCTCGTTGGATAATGAAATTACACGGTTAAATCTTCCTCCAAAGAGAATGTTGAAGCTCCATGACTAATGCATCGCCATAAGCTTGATTCAAAACATTTCCTTGTCCAAAATAACCTGTTGAACCTGAGAAAACAAACACGAAAACCTGCATAACATCGGCGGGATAAAATCTATATATAAGGATATAATGCTTGTGGAATGATAATTTTGCAGATTCCTGGAGATTATAAGTTGGAGATTTTAAATAAAAACTTTTTTAAAAACAAAACTTTCAAAAATTTCTGAAAATTAAATCTGACGCCGTCAGGTTATAAACCCTGACGCCGTCAGAAATGACCTGACAAAAATTCTCATTTTAAGTTTCCGGAAAATTCCTAGAAAAACCTTTACCTTACTTCCTGGAAATCCTGCAAAACATCATTATGACTCGATACAAGCATTTGACTCAAACAAATACGGATATGTATGTTAATTTATTATTATTACGATTCATGTTCATATGTGTTCTAATAAACCAATTTAGATTTCCCTTACACTTATCTTTTGCAAAATACCTTTATATGTAGTTAAGACGAAGTTAAAAACAAAATAAAGCATTTTCACAAATTACTTTTGAACATGAATCAATAATAATAAAAATTAAACATACATACGGAAGCAAATACAATCAAACAAACAAATAAATAAACACACAAAGCAAATAAAACAAATAAAGATTGGGTTGCCTCCCAAGAGCGCTTGTTTTTGTTCGAGTCACGAGCCTGACTCTACCCTTATTTAATGGATAAAGGAGAGGTTTTCCCTACACTTAGGATTAAGTGCGGGTGATAGTAGCGATACACACCAGCTCGGTAGGAGTATGCCACGTGAGGAAAGAGTGGTGGATGAATTATATGCTCAAAGGGGTGTGCTCCTTTCATCATAACCTTACCTAGTTCACTTTGGTCAATGGGTGAGTTAAAGTGTTCTCCTAAAAAGGGATCATCTTCTATCAACTTCGAGAGACTCCTAGTTGGGAATCCATCTTGACCTAATAAACCCGGTTTAAACCCATAATGTTTCTTGTGATCAATCATGAATGGGTGATGTAAGTATGTAAGGTCATGTTTCACTCCTATATTGGCTTCCTCTCTACAAGGCTTAATGTCTACTACCTTAAGACTACCCGGACTATATGGTTTGATGGGTGGATCGGGACCTAATTCAATTCCTAAGTTCACATCTAAGGATGGAAGATTAGGTAACGGTTTTGGTTTAGGCTCCGGTTCATCAAAACTAGGAACTTCCATAGAACTAAAAGAAAGGTTATGACTACAAGTATTCAAACCTATTTCTTCTAGTTGTGTTTGGTCCAAGGGCTCTACCTCTATTGGGGTTCCTATAGTCTCCTCAACTTCTTCCGGGTAAGTCACGGGCGGTGTGTGTGCCTCAAATGATGGTAGGACTTGTGGGGTACTTGGTGGGCTTATGTTACTTACCTCATCATTCCTTACGTCAAGCTCACCTATATCCTCATCATGCGTTTTAGTAGGATCTAACCCTAACATTTTCCCTAGTATCTCAAGTGCTTCTCTAGGCATCTCAACTTCTATATCCGAATCGTAAGGATCATCCTCAATATTCTGACTGCTGTATTCAAATTGCCCAAAAGATTCATCATGTGTTTCTTGAGATTCATCATCATCGATCATAAAACCTAGGTCTTTTTGATCAATGTGATCATGTTCGGCTAAATCCTCCATCACATCAAGGTCACCTATGTGTTTGTTTTGTACTATGGCATTACATGACAACCACTTAGGTATCTCAACACTAACATATTCATCCCCAAACAAACTTGTTTCATGATCCTCGAATTTTGTGGTCAATTGACTTGTACTAACGTTTGTTGGGTTGTCTACTATATAATAATATTGGGCACACTCTTCAATAGCTTCCCATGCTTTCTCAGCACTTAATTCCCTAATATCCCTGCCGGCAATATGGTAAATGTACCTTTGGGCTTGTCGGTCGACATGATTGTAAAAGAATTGAGTTAGGGACCAAAAATCGAAGTTATGATGAGGGACTTTTTGGAGTAAATATTTAAAACGAGTCCATGCATCATAGAGAGGTTCATCTTTATGTTGTTTAAACATCAAGATGTCATATGGAGTGGGTGAATTACGTGGTTGGTAGTATGGTGGATTCGCGTTCTCCATAATGGTGAACGGAAGAGTCAATGGAAATTACGAACAAACACACAAAGAAATAAGATAGACTAAAGAAATCCTAGAAAAATAAAATAAAAATCTCACTAGAAAGGAATCTAGTGAGTAGACCTAATAGAAATAAAAATTCAACCTAAACAATAACTATTCCCCGGCAGCGGCGCCAAAAACTTGATGCGTGGGTTTTGCAACCTTACAACAGGTTTTACCTCTCGAGGGATCTCAAGAGGCTTACAACCCCACCAGGAAGTGTACCTGACCGATGTAGTATAGTGTAGTGGTAAGTACGGGGGATTGATCGTTCTCCACAGGGAATAGTGTTCGTTAGGTGTGAAAGGCTACTCTAATTAGGTCTAAGGGTTGAGGAAGATTCTTTTTATGTTTTTATATTTTTATGAAAGCAAGTAAAATCTCAGGTTTTGACGGAGTGGGCGGAATTAGTTGCTAGTCAACTAACCCAAATTACTACAAATGCAAATAAAATAAAATAACAAAAATGAAAAGTGGTGAGAAACTTATGTGTAGAGAAATGTGTTTACTTAGATTTCCTTACTCCCTAACTATCTTTTACCGGTTAATTAGTGTGCATTAGTCGCGTGGATGACGGGTGTATTCCTTAATACCATTCGTGGGGTGGCGTACTTACTTCCCCAAACTCTACAAGCTCCTACTTCACTCCTATGTCGAGCCGGCTAGGAAGCTCCTAACATGGGATCACTAGAATTCGCTTGTGCATTAAATACAACCATAAAAACCTTTAGTACGCGTTTGGTTCATGTTTCTTAAGACGTTCAAGCAAGTTACCGCATAGGAAGTTAGCCAGTTTTCTTAAGCCTAACATAGATAAACAATCATCCAATACAACTAACAACACACTAACAACCAATAATCAATAGCTAGGTTTCATTAGATCTAAGCAAACACAAGATAAATTTAGCCTAACATGTTAAACAAAAGACAAGCATAAGATAGAATCAAACAACACATAGACATATTGAATGATTAATTGATAACTTATCTTTCAATGAAACATGGAAGATCTCAAGGCAAGAAGCCCTGAAAAAGTAGCTAAAATCGTCTTAGGGTTTTATCCCAAAATTCCACACACTAAGCTCTCTCTAATGACAAAAAATTAGAAAACTATATATAGACTTTGACATCTGACGGCGTCACCTTATGCATTGTGACGCCGTCACCTCGCCGCTTTTAGGGTTCCCGGATGACCATCTTGACGCCGTCCCTCTTTAGCTCTTCAAAAATCCATTCTGGCTTATCAAGGCTTGACGCCGTCGGATCCTGAACGTGACGCCGTCCCCTTATGATTTAAGCCGTGACGCCCTTGATTTAGTTAAAGCGTGACGCCGTCAGAATTCTCATGCAAACTCACTGGCCCGTCATGAGTAAATTTCACATCCAACTTTTCTTGCCAAAGCATGACGCCGTCTGGAGTTAATGTTGACGCCGTCAAAGGTGACTTTCAGCACAATTTTGAGACTTTGCCGTTTTCTTCACTTTTATGCTCCAAAAACGTCCAAAATGCCTCCTTTTCCAGATTTCTCCTCAAAAGTACCTAAAATGACAAAAGGAACGATTTAGGGCAATATTTGATCAAATAAATACGATTTCGGGCTTAAATGACCCCTTAAAAGCGGTACACTTTTCGCCTCATCAAATACCCTTACACTTGAGATTTGCTTGTCCTCAAGCAAATGCGCTTTTATTCTAATCAAAATACAAGTTAGGGGTCATTTAATGCAAACATAAAAGTAATTACAACAAATAATCGTTCCACTTCAATCATAATAAGCACGGAGATTATATACTAGCACCTCACAAGTAGTGTTTAGATACTCACATCTCTCAAGTGTCATCAAAATAAATCTCATAAATGAAAACGGAAAATATCTCTCACTACCTGTCATAGCAAATAGATTACCATAGGCTTGGGAAAGGATCGAAAACCTCCTCCACTAGGCGTAAGCACCTAAGATAAACTATCAAAGAGGGCTTTTAAATGGGTTATAACGTTAGGTGTAGGGAAAAGGAAAACACGGTTTGGTTGGATAAAGGATATTTTACTGGTGGCGAGTTAAAAATCTTGATCAATTACATGTACTATACAACGTTGCTAAGCCAAGACTAGACTCGATCTTAAGCTAATGAAAGAAAATAACAAAACATAAACATAAAATAAACATAAAATGAAACGGGATGGTAGTCCGTATGTTTTTTTTTTCTACTTTTCTTTTTCTCATTTTTTTTGTATTTTTCTTGATTTTTTCGATTTTTTTTTTTTTTTTTTTTTTTTTTTTTTTTTTTTTTTTTGCATACACTTTTACCCTACCATCCAAAATAATACATCAAAGGGGCGTTGCATCCCCTTACACTTGAACTTTTACATAACTTTACAAATAACTATTCTAATGACTCGAATTAAGATAATTGAAAAACTTGGAGTACTTTTAAAACATTTAGCACATATGGGGGTAATAAATGATGTTTCTTCCCCATTACTCCATTACACTAGTACTTTACCCATGAGTCCCAATCGTCCCAAAACAATATGTACAAGGATATGACTCGACTTAGCAACCATGTAATCAACTAGATAATTAACTTGGGTTTAAACAAATGTTGTCACAATAATGCACTAAAGATGAGTGCATACAAGGTAGGCTAAGGCGATTTGGGTGTACATTTAAGTGGGGTGTAACAAATTCTTCCTTTAAGTAAAATGCTTAAAGGTCGAAACGAAAAGATAGGCTCTGAGGGGTGTACTAGGGGTATCGTGTACTAAAAATGAGTACAACGCAAAGGGTGTGGGAGAATTACTTGACCAATGTAGCCAACGTAATTATAACAAAAACACAGGTGTAAAACATGGGTTAATCCTAATGCCTCTTATCATGTAGTAAATCTAACTACACGAATGTAGTCTCACTTGTGGCCTCGGAATGGTCCTAATGCAAGTTCTAGAATCTAAGTGCTACCGGTACACACATCATAGCATAAATGCTTTTCCTACCAATTCTAGGGGCGAACCTCACATATTTGGGGGTGGAAAATTTTTTAGTGGTACGGTTTTTGTGCTAGTCATATAACTCCTATCCATGAGACGCTCATTAAGATCAAAGTTTCACTCCTATATGTTGTAAAAAAATTTTAAATTTGGCACTAAAATTGCCCTAACAGGTATTTCTCTCAGTTTTATTACACATCTACTATTAAACAAACAAAAATCAAGCGCAATTGTATTCTCTAAAATCGTACTTTTACCCTCCCCTTACACTTAAGATGAACATTGTCCCTAATGTTCAAATAACAAGATGTAAAAGTAAATAAGGTAAAAGAATGAAATCAAATACTCCCCTGATTCGCTCGTTGGATAATGAAATTACACGGTTAAATCTTCCTCCAAAGAGAATGTTGAAGCTCCATGACTAATGCATCGCCATAAGCTTGATTCAAAACATTTCCTTGTCCAAAATAACCTGTTGAACCTGAGAAAACAAACACGAAAACCTGCATAACATCGGCGGGATAAAATCTATATATAAGGATATAATGCTTGTGGAATGATAATTTTGCAGATTCCTGGAGATTATAAGTTGGAGATTTTAAATAAAAACTTTTTTAAAAACAAAACTTTCAAAAATTTCTGAAAATTAAATCTGACGCCGTCAGGTTATAAACCCTGACGCCGTCAGAAATGACCTGACAAAAATTCTCATTTTAAGTTTCCGGAAAATTCCTAGAAAAACCTTTACCTTACTTCCTGGAAATCCTGCAAAACATCATTATGACTCGATACAAGCATTTGACTCAAACAAATACGGATATGTATGTTAATTTATTATTATTACGATTCATGTTCATATGTGTTCTAATAAACCAATTTAGATTTCCCTTACACTTATCTTTTGCAAAATACCTTTATATGTAGTTAAGACGAAGTTAAAAATAAAATAAAGCATTTTCACAAATTACTTTTGAACATGAATCAATAATAATAAAAATTAAACATACATACGGAAGCAAATACAATCAAACAAACAAATAAATAAACACACAAAGCAAATAAAACAAATAAAGATTGGGTTGCCTCCCAAGAAGCGCTTTTCTTTATTAACGAGTCTTGTAGCTAGACTCAAAGTAAGGCTCATCTAGTGTCGCTTATGCTCACGTATCCGAGTGTGAGCCATCTAATTGTTGCCTCATCTTTCTTGTATTCATCATTTAGCTCCAAACATCCATGATAGTATCTCTTATTTTTCTCATGTGGATATTTGAGCCCCTTCCTCTTATCATTCTCACTTAACAAGTCGATAGGCATAATTCGATTGCAAGATTCGATGGGGTAGTTCTTAAACCTAGGATGTGCTCGGGCCATTTGATAAACAAAATCTTCATCCCCATCCGAGAATGTAATTAACCCGTCCACAAGTTTTTCGTCAAGGTTGGTCAACCTTTTGAAGGGTTCTCCAAAAATGACTTGGGTTAAATTGTCATCGATAAATTCTCCTAAGTTCTCCATAACCATAAAATCCACCAAATACACAAAACTTCCTACGAACACGTGTAGTGGCTTAATCCTAGCAACAATGTTATCTCCTTGATATTCAAGCTCATCTACCATGATTTTATTATAATTAGCACGAGAGATAATGTTCATAGGCAAAGATGAGTTAAGATAAGCATAAAAATCATGATAACCAATTTTACACGGGAATTGCATGTTAAAGAGGCTATCCTTTTCGATCTTAGTCCTAGGGTCAACACACTTAAAGGGATCAATTTCCTCTTTTCCCCATTCCTCGTTAACTACTTCTCCATTACCGATATCCTCATCGGAGTCTGAGTAGTAAAATGGACTAACATAGTCATTCTCATGGTCAGACTCCTCCATCTCAGAATTGTTACCAAAGTGGTGGTCGGGTGAAAGGTTGTTGTTTGCTACTATGGGGGCGGGAACGGGTAGTTGAAAATTTGCACGGCGAAAAACACGAATAACAGGGATCAAATGACCAATGTTACTCATGCGGTAAGTGGAAAGTATCCCAAACAAAAGTACAAAGAAATAAGATAGACTAAAGAAAACCTAGAAAAATAAAACAAAAATCTCACTAGAAAGGAATCTAGTGAGTAGACCTAATAGAAATAAAAATTCAACCTAAACAATAACTATTCCCCGGCAGCGGCGCCAAAAACTTGATGCGTGGGTTTTGCAACCTTACAACAGGTTTTACCTCTCGAGGGATCTCAAGAGGCTTACAACCCCACCAGGCAGTGTACCTGACCGATGTAGTATAGTGTAGTGGTAAGTACGGGGGATTGATCGTTCTCCACAGGGAATAGTGTTCGTTAGGTGTGAAAGGCTACTCTAATTAGGTCTAAGGGTTGAGGAAGATTCTTTTTGTATTTTTTTATATTTTATGAAAGCAAGTAAAATCTCGGTTTTGAAGGAGTGGGCGGAATTAGTTGCTAGTCAACTAACCCAAATTACTACAAATGCAAATAAAATAAAATAACAAAAATGAAAAGTGGTGAGAAACTTATGTGTGGAGAAATGTGTTTACTTAGATTTCCTTACTCCCTAACTATCTTTTACCGGTTAATTAGTGTGTATTAGTCGCGTGGATGACGGGTGTATTCCTTAATACCATTCGTGGGGTGGCGTACTTACTTCCCCAAACTCTACAAGCTCCTACTTCACTCCTATGTCGAGCCGGCTAGGAAGCTCCTAACATGGGATCACTAGAATTCGCTTGTGCATTAAATACAACCATAAAAACCTTTAGTACGCGTTTGGTTCATGTTTCTTAAGACGTTCAAGCAAGTTACCGCATAGGAAGTTAGCCAGTTTTCTTAAGCCTAACATAGATAAACAATCATCCAATACAACTAACAACACACTAACAACCAATAATCAATAGCTAGGTTTCATTAGATCTAAGCAAACACAAGATAAATTTAGCCTAACATGTTAAACAAAAGACAAGCATAAGATAGAATCAAACAACACATAGACATATTGAATGATTAATTGATAACTTATCTTTCAATGAAACATGGAAGATCTCAAGGCAAGAAGCCCTGAAAAAGTAGCTAAAATCGTCTTAGGGTTTTATCCCAAAATTCCACACACTAAGCTCTCTCTAATGACAAAAAATTAGAAAACTATATATAGACTTTGACATCTGACGGCGTCACCTTATGCATTGTGACGCCGTCACCTCGCCGCTTTTAGGGTTCCCGGATGACCATCTTGACGCCGTCCCTCTTTAGCTCTTCAAAAATCCATTCTGGCTTATCAAGGCTTGACGCCGTCGGATCCTGAACGTGACGCCGTCCCCTTATGATTTAAGCCGTGACGCCCTTGATTTAGTTAAAGCGTGACGCCGTCAGAATTCTCATGCAAACTCACTGGCCCGTCATGAGTAAATTTCACATCCAACTTTTCTTGCCAAAGCATGACGCCGTCTGGAGTTAATGTTGACGCCGTCAAAGGTGACTTTCAGCACAATTTTGAGACTTTGCCGTTTTCTTCACTTTTATGCTCCAAAAACGTCCAAAATGCCTCCTTTTCCAGATTTCTCCTCAAAAGTACCTAAAATGACAAAAGGAACGATTTAGGGCAATATTTGATCAAATAAATACGATTTCGGGCTTAAATGACCCCTTAAAAGCGGTACACTTTTCGCCTCATCAAATACCCTTACACTTGAGATTTGCTTGTCCTCAAGCAAATGCGCTTTTATTCTAATCAAAATACAAGTTAGGGGTCATTTAATGCAAACATAAAAGTAATTACAACAAATAATCGTTCCACTTCAATCATAATAAGCACGGAGATTATATACTAGCACCTCACAAGTAGTGTTTAGATACTCACATCTCTCAAGTGTCATCAAAATAAATCTCATAAATGAAAACGGAAAATATCTCTCACTACCTGTCATAGCAAATAGATTACCATAGGCTTGGGAAAGGATCGAAAACCTCCTCCACTAGGCGTAAGCACCTAAGATAAACTATCAAAGAGGGCTTTTAAATGGGTTATAACGTTAGGTGTAGGGAAAAGGAAAACACGGTTTGGTTGGATAAAGGATATTTTACTGGTGGCGAGTTAAAAATCTTGATCAATTACATGTACTATACAACGTTGCTAAGCCAAGACTAGACTCGATCTTAAGCTAATGAAAGAAAATAACAAAACATAAACATAAAATAAACATAAAATGAAACGGGATGGTAGTCCGTATGTTTTTTTTTTCTACTTTTCTTTTTCTCATTTTTTTTGTATTTTTCTTGATTTTTTCGATTTTTTTTTTTTTTTTTTTTTTTTTTTTTTTTTTTTTTTTTTTTTTTTTTGCATACACTTTTACCCTACCATCCAAAATAATACATCAAAGGGGCGTTGCATCCCCTTACACTTGAACTTTTACATAACTTTACAAATAACTATTCTAATGACTCGAATTAAGATAATTGAAAAACTTGGAGTACTTTTAAAACATTTAGCACATATGGGGGTAATAAATGATGTTCTTCCCCATTACTCCATTACACTAGTACTTTACCCATGAGTCCCAATCGTCCCAAAACAATATGTACAAGGATATGACTCGACTTAGCAACCATGTAATCAACTAGATAATTAACTTGGGTTTAAACAAATGTTGTCACAATAATGCACTAAAGATGAGTGCATACAAGGTAGGCTAAGGCGATTTGGGTGTACATTTAAGTGGGGTGTAACAAATTCTTCCTTTAAGTAAAATGCTTAAAGGTCGAAACGAAAAGATAGGCTCTGAGGGGTGTACTAGGGGTATCGTGTACTAAAAATGAGTACAACGCAAAGGGTGTGGGAGAATTACTTGACCAATGTAGCCAACGTAATTATAACAAAAACACAGGTGTAAAACATGGGTTAATCCTAATGCCTCTTATCATGTAGTAAATCTAACTACACGAATGTAGTCTCACTTGTGGCCTCGGAATGGTCCTAACGCAAGTTCTAGAATCTAAGTGCTACCGGTACACACATCATAGCATAAATGCTTTTCCTACCAATTCTAGGGGCGAACCTCACATATTTGGGGGTGGAAAATTTTTTAGTGGTACGGTTTTTGTGCTAGTCATATAACTCCTATCCATGAGACGCTCATTAAGATCAAAGTTTCACTCCTATATGTTGTAAAAAATTTTTAAATTTGGCACTAAAATTGCCCTAACAGGTATTTCTCTCAGTTTTATTACACATCTACTATTAAACAAACAAAAATCAAGCGCAATTGTATTCTCTAAAATCGTACTTTTACCCTCCAAGAGGGTAAAAGTACGATTTTAGAGAATACAATTGCGCTTGATTTTTGTTTGTTTAATAGTAGATGTGTAATAAAACTAAGAGAAATACTTGTTAAGGTAATTTTAGTGCCAAATTTAAAATTTTTTACAACATATAGGAGTGAAACTTTGATCTTAATGAGCGTCTCACGGATAGGAGTTATATGACTAGCACAAAAACCGTACCACTAAAAAATTTTCCACCCCAAATATGTGAGGTTCGCCCCTAGAATTGGTAGGAAAAGCATTTATGCTATGATGTGTGTACCGGTAGCACTTAGATTCTAGAACTTGCGTTAGGACCATTCCAAGGCCACAAGTGAGACTACATTCGTGTAGTTAGATTTACTACATGATAAGAGGCATTAGGATTAACCCATTGTTTTACACCTGTGTTTTTGTTATAATTACTTTGGCTACATTGGTCAAGTAATTCTCCCACACCCTTTGCGTTGTACTCATTTTTAGTACACGATACCCCTAGTACACCCCTCAGAGCCTATCTTTTCGTTTCGACCTTTAAGCATTTTACTTAAAGGAAGAATTTGTTACACCCCACTTAAATGTACACCCAAATCGCCTTAGCCTACCTTGTATGCACTCATCTTTAGTGCATTATTGTGACAACATTTGTTTAAACCCAAGTTAATTATCTAGTTGATTACATGGTTGCTAAGTCGAGTCATATCCTTGTACATATTGTTTTGGGACGATTGGGACTCATGGGTAAAGTACTAGTGTAATGGAGTAATGGGGAAGAACATCATTTATTACCACCATATGTGCTAAATGTTTTAAAAGTACTCCAAGTTTTTCAATTATCTTAATTCGAGTCATTAGAATAGTTATTTGTAAAGTTATGTAAAAGTTCAAGTGTAAGGGGATGCAACGCCCCTTTGATGTATTATTTTGGATGGTAGGGTAAAAGTGTATGCAAAAAAAAAAAAAAAAAAAAAAAAAAAAAAAAAAAAAAAAAAAAAAAAAAATCGAAAAAATCAAGAAAAATACAAAAAAAATGAGAAAAAGAAAAATAGAAAAAACATACGGACTACCATCCCGTTTCATTTTATGTTTATTTTATGTTTATGTTTTGTTATTTTCTTTCATTAGCTTAAGATCGAGTCTAGTCTTGGCTTAGCAACATTGTATAGTACATGTAATTGATCAAGATCTTTAACTCGCCACCAGTAAAATATCCCTTATCCAACAAAACCGTGTTTTCCTTTTCCCTACACCTAACGTTATAACCCATTTAAAAGCCCTCTTTGATAGTTTATCTTAGGTGCTTACGCCTAGTGGAGGAGGTTTTCGATCCTTTCCCAAGCCTATGGTAATCTATTTGCTATGACAGGTAGTGAGAGATATTATCCGTTTTCATTTATGAGATTTATTTTGATGACACTTGAGAGATGTGAGTATCTAAACACTACTTGTGAGGTGCTAGTATATAATCTCCGTGCTTATTATGATTGAATTGGAACGATTGTTTGTTGTAATTACTTTTATGTTTGCATTAAATGACCCCTAACTTGTATTTTGATTAGAATAAAAGCGCATTTGCTTGAGGACAAGCAAATCTCAAGTGTAAGGGTATTTGATGAGGCGAAAAGTGTACCGCTTTTAAGGGGTCATTTAAGCCCGAAATCGTATTTATTTGATCAAATATTGCCCTAAATCGTTCCTTTTGTCATTTTAGGTACTTTTGAGGAGAAATCTGGAAAAGGAGGCATTTTGGACGTTTTTGGAGCATAAAAGTGAAGAAAACGGCAAAGTCTCAAAATTGTGCTGAAAGTCACCTTTGACGGCGTCAACATTAACTCCAGACGGCGTCATGCTTTGGCAAGAAAAGTTGGATGTGAAATTTACTCATGACGGGCCAGTGAGTTTGCATGAGAATTCTGACGGCGTCACGCTTTAACTAAATCAAGGGCGTCACGGCTTAAATCATAAGGGGACGGCGTCACGTTCAGGATCCGACGGCGTCAAGCCTTGATAAGCCAGAATGGATTTTTGAAGAGCTAAAGAGGGACGGCGTCAAGATGGTCATCCGGGAACCCTAAAAGCGGCGAGGTGACGGCGTCACAATGCATAAGGTGACGCCGTCAGATGTCAAAGTCTATATATAGTTTTCTAATTTTTTGTCATTGGGGAGAGCTTAGTGTGTGGAATTTTGGGATAAAACCCTAAGACGATTTTAGCTACTTTTTCAGGGCTTCTTGCCCTGAGATCTTCCATGTTTCATTGAAAGATAAGTTATCAATTAATCATTCAATATGTCTATGTGTTGTTTGATTCTATCCTATGCTTGTCTTTTGTTTAACATGTTAGGCTAATTTTATCTTGTGTTTGCTTAGATCTAATGAAACCTAGCTATTGATTATTGGTTGTTAGTGTGTTGTTAGTTGTATTGGATGATTGTTTATCTATGTTAGGCTTAAGAAAACTGGCTAACTTCCTATTCGGTAACTTGCTTGAACGTCTTAAGAAACATGAACCAAACGCGTACTAAAGGTTTTTATGGTTGTATTTAATGCACAAGCGAATTCTAGTGATCCCATGTTAGGAGCTTCCTAGCCGGCTCGACATAGGAGTGAAGTAGGAGCTTGTAGAGTTTGGGGAAGTAAGTACGCCACCCCACGAATGGTATTAAGGAATACACCCGTCATCCACGCGACTAATACACACTAATTAACCGGTAAAAGATAGTTAGGGAGTAAGGAAATCTAAGTAAACACATTTCTCTACACACAAGTTTCTCACCACTTTTCATTTTTGTTATTTTATTTTATTTGCATTTGTAGTAATTTGGGTTAGTTGACTAGCAACTAATTCCGCCCACTCCTTCAAAACCCGAGATTTTACTTGCTTTCATAAAAATATAAAAACATAAAAAGAATCTTCCTCAACCCTTAGACCTATTAGAGTAGTTTTTCATACCTAACGAACACTATTCCCTGTGGAGAACGATCAATCCCCCGTACTTACCACTACACTATACTACATCGGTCAGGTACACTGCCTGGTGGGGTTGTAAGCCTCTTGAGATCCCTCGAGAGGTAAAACCTGTTGTAAGGTTGCAAAACCCACGCATCAAGTTTTTGGCGCCGCTGCCGGGGAATAGTTATTGTTTAGGTTGAATTTTTATTTCTATTAGGTCTACTCACTAGATTCCTTTCTAGTGAGATTTTTATTTTATTTTTCTAGGTTTTCTTTAGTCTATCTATTTTCTTCGTGTCTTTGTTCGTAACCATACCATCCGACATCATGGAAGATGGTAATATCCTTAACCCCCACAACCCACCACCACAACAACCACAACCACCTCCTAGAGCCCGTACTTTAGGAGAGTATTCCCGTCCTAGCCACCATGGCTATCGAAACACCATTGAGCTCACTCAAGGAGCCAATATCACACCCTTGCGATCCGACACCATCCGGTTGGTGCAAAGCGGATGCGCATTCCATGGACTTCGTTCTGAAGATCCTAATCAACATCTCAAGGACTTTCTTAAAATCGTTGATTCTATAGACCTTGATGTTGCCACTCGAGAGACGACCCGATTGCGTCTCTTCCAATTCTCTCTGCGGGACCAAGCTAGTCAGTGGCTAGAACGTCAACCCGCAGGATCCATCACCTCTTGGGATGATCTCACCACTCGTTTCCTTGCTCAGTTTTTCCCACCGGGAAGAACTACCAAGCTAAGGAATGATATCTTGATGTTCCAACAACGTCAAGGCGAAACTCTCTACGAGGCATGGACTCGATTCAAGGACTTACTCCAAAAAGTCCCTCACCATGGCATAGAACTTTGGCTCCAAGTCCAAATCTTCTATGACCATATCAATCTCTCCACGAGGCAAACCATTGACCAATCGGCCGGTGGCAAGCTACGTGATCTATGTGCGGAACAATCATGGGCTCTCCTAGAGGATCTTGCTCTTTATGACAACGAAAGTTGGAGTGATCCCCGTGATTTGAATAAAACAGTCAAGGCAATATCTTTGCCTTCTAACAATTCAAGCACTTCCGACCGTAGGATCATAGAACTTGAAGACCAAGTCAAGTTTCTCATGAAATCCTACGAGGCTCCTAAACCTTCAAGCCAAGTGAACAAAATCACTTCTTCATGTGAATTATGTAGTGGTCCCCACGACACTCGTGATTGCATGGAACTCCCCGAACAAGCTTTTGTGGACTACGCATCCTCGCGTACCGACGGAGCGGGAGACAAGTGGTACACTTTCAAGCCCGAGCCAAACCCTTATGGTGATTCATACAACCCCTCATGGAAAAATCACCCGAACCTTAGGTGGAAACAAAACCAAAACACACAACAACCCAATTCTTCCAACCCACCTAATCGTTTCCAATCAAGCGGTTCCAACTCGAACCGTACTTTCAACAACAATCCTTCCGGCAATGGTAGTACCAATAACTTTGAAGGATTGATGTCTCAATTTATGGCATCTCAAGAAGCTCGGATAGCTAGATTCGAGACCGAATTCAATCAACAACAAACTGAGATGACCAATAAAATTGACAACTTGTTGAAAGCCCTCCATAACCAAGTGTTATCACCTCCACATAAGGACGCTAGGAACACAAATAGCGGACCCCAAGTCAAAGACCCTTCTTCATCCAAACACGTCCACTTTGTCAACATTGTCACTATTAAACCAATTGATAGGAATGAGGATAATAGTGAACCTAAGGATGAGGATAGGAAAGTCGAGGTTGATAAGGAAGTTAGGACAAGTGAGATTGAAGAAGTAGATGATGATGAGGACTACTTCAATAGGCTACCCACTAAGGAAGAGCGTGCATATCATACAAACTTATTCGATGACCCCGAGACACCATACTTCCTAGGTAGACCAATCATAGAGATAGGCGACCCTTCTAATCTCAACATACCATGCAACATAGGGCATCTACATGTGTGGAAAGCTTATATCGACCTTAGATCACCCATAAACATCATGACTAGAGCCCACTACAACTTGATCATGAAAAATCAGCTTGGGTATAGGATGTTCCCTGACAAGGGTTGGATGAGTAACTTCACGGGAAGAGTTAAGGGATTACCGGTTTATGTAGGAAACTTCACCTATGTCACCGACTTTGTAATTGTAGAAGATATCCGTCCAATAGTCGATGCATCCTTGACTCAAGTGGTTTTTGGAAAACCATTTGTTGAGGTCTCTAGAATGACTTATGAACCTTCCTTGGGGATAGTTAGATTTAAGGATGAGACCGATGAAGTAAGCTACCAAATGCCATATAAGATAGAACAATTCCAACACTTGTCAAATGTTGAGAAGGAGCTTAAACAAGCGGTCTACTATAGGAATGATAAGGATAGAAGTAAAGGAGTAGACTATGTTATGGAAAGGATATTCGGTTTCTACAAGGATTGTTTGAAATTAGGACCGGAATATAAAACCGGGAAGGAGAATGGCCTAGGAACCGTGACCGATGATGGAGTCACGTAATGTACGTGACTTTGAGTCTAGCTACAAGACTCGTTAATAAAGAAAGGCGCTTCTTGGGAGGCAACCCAAGCTTTATTTGTTTTATTTGCTTTGTGTGTTTATTTATTTGTTTGCTTGTTTTTATTTGTTTCCGTATGTGTGTTTAATTTTTATCCTTATTGATTCATGTTCAAAAGCTAATTTGTGAAAATGCTTTATTTTGTTTTTAACTTCGTCTTAACTACATATAAAGGTATTTTGCAAAAGTTAAGTGTAAGGGAAATCTAAATCGGTTTATTAGAACACAAACGAACATGAATCGTAATAATAATAAATTAGCATACATATTCGTATTTGTTTGAGTCAAATGCTTGTATCGAGTCATAATGATGTTTTGCAGAATTTCCAGGAAGTAAGGTAAAGGTTTTTCCAGAAATTTTCCGGAAACTTAAAATGAAAATTTTTGTCAGGTCATTTCTGACGGCGTCAGGGTTTATAACCTGACGGCGTCAGATTTAATTTTCAGAAATTTTTGAAAGTTTTGTTTTTAGAAAAGTTTTTATTAAAATCTCCAACTTATAATCTCCAGGAATCTGCAAAGTTATCATTCCACAAGCATTATATCCTTATATATAGATTTTATCCCGCCGATGTTATGCAGGTTTTCGTGTTTGTTTTCTCAGGTTCAACAGGTTATTTTGGACAAGGAAATGTTTTGAATCAAGCTTATGGCGATGCATTAGTCATGGAGCTTCAACATTCTCTTTGGAGGAAGATTTAACCGTGTAATTTCATTATCCAACGAGCGAATCAGGGGAGTATTTGATTTCATTCTTTTACTTTATGCTTTTACATTTGTCATTTGAACATTGGGGACAATGTTCATCTTAAGTGTAAGGGGAGGGTAAAAGTACGATTTTAGAGAATACAATTGCGCTTGATTTTTGTTTGTTTAATAGTAGATGTGTAATAAAACTAAGAGAAATACTTGTTAAGGTAATTTTAGTGCCAAATTTAAAATTTTTTACAACATATAGGAGTGAAACTTTGATCTTAATGAGCGTCTCACGGATAGGAGTTATATGACTAGCACAAAAACCGTACCACTAAAAAATTTTCCACCCCAAATATGTGAGGTTCGCCCCTAGAATTGGTAGGAAAAGCATTTATGCTATGATGTGTGTACCGGTAGCACTTAGATTCTAGAACTTGCGTTAGGACCATTCCAAGGCCACAAGTGAGACTACATTCGTGTAGTTAGATTTACTACATGATAAGAGGCATTAGGATTAACCCATTGTTTTACACCTGTGTTTTTGTTATAATTACTTTGGCTACATTGGTCAAGTAATTCTCCCACACCCTTTGCGTTGTACTCATTTTTAGTACACGATACCCCTAGTACACCCCTCAGAGCCTATCTTTTCGTTTCGACCTTTAAGCATTTTACTTAAAGGAAGAATTTGTTACACCCCACTTAAATGTACACCCAAATCGCCTTAGCCTACCTTGTATGCACTCATCTTTAGTGCATTATTGTGACAACATTTGTTTAAACCCAAGTTAATTATCTAGTTGATTACATGGTTGCTAAGTCGAGTCATATCCTTGTACATATTGTTTTGGGACGATTGGGACTCATGGGTAAAGTACTAGTGTAATGGAGTAATGGGGAAGAACATCATTTATTACCACCATATGTGCTAAATGTTTTAAAAGTACTCCAAGTTTTTCAATTATCTTAATTCGAGTCATTAGAATAGTTATTTGTAAAGTTATGTAAAAGTTCAAGTGTAAGGGGATGCAACGCCCCTTTGATGTATTATTTTGGATGGTAGGGTAAAAGTGTATGCAAAAAAAAAAAAAAAAAAAAAAAAAAAAAAAAAAAAAAAAAAAAAAAAATCGAAAAAATCAAGAAAAATACAAAAAAAATGAGAAAAAGAAAAATAGAAAAAACATACGGACTACCATCCCGTTTCATTTTATGTTTATTTTATGTTTATGTTTTGTTATTTTCTTTCATTAGCTTAAGATCGAGTCTAGTCTTGGCTTAGCAACATTGTATAGTACATGTAATTGATCAAGATCTTTAACTCGCCACCAGTAAAATATCCCTTATCCAACAAAACCGTGTTTTCCTTTTCCCTACACCTAACGTTATAACCCATTTAAAAGCCCTCTTTGATAGTTTATCTTAGGTGCTTACGCCTAGTGGAGGAGGTTTTCGATCCTTTCCCAAGCCTATGGTAATCTATTTGCTATGACAGGTAGTGAGAGATATTATCCGTTTTCATTTATGAGATTTATTTTGATGACACTTGAGAGATGTGAGTATCTAAACACTACTTGTGAGGTGCTAGTATATAATCTCCGTGCTTATTATGATTGAATTGGAACGATTGTTTGTTGTAATTACTTTTATGTTTGCATTAAATGACCCCTAACTTGTATTTTGATTAGAATAAAAGCGCATTTGCTTGAGGACAAGCAAATCTCAAGTGTAAGGGTATTTGATGAGGCGAAAAGTGTACCGCTTTTAAGGGGTCATTTAAGCCCGAAATCGTATTTATTTGATCAAATATTGCCCTAAATCGTTCCTTTTGTCATTTTAGGTACTTTTGAGGAGAAATCTGGAAAAGGAGGCATTTTGGACGTTTTTGGAGCATAAAAGTGAAGAAAACGGCAAAGTCTCAAAATTGTGCTGAAAGTCACCTTTGACGGCGTCAACATTAACTCCAGACGGCGTCATGCTTTGGCAAGAAAAGTTGGATGTGAAATTTACTCATGACGGGCCAGTGAGTTTGCATGAGAATTCTGACGGCGTCACGCTTTAACTAAATCAAGGGCGTCACGGCTTAAATCATAAGGGGACGGCGTCACGTTCAGGATCCGACGGCGTCAAGCCTTGATAAGCCAGAATGGATTTTTGAAGAGCTAAAGAGGGACGGCGTCAAGATGGTCATCCGGGAACCCTAAAAGCGGCGAGGTGACGGCGTCACAATGCATAAGGTGACGCCGTCAGATGTCAAAGTCTATATATAGTTTTCTAATTTTTTGTCATTGGGGAGAGCTTAGTGTGTGGAATTTTGGGATAAAACCCTAAGACAATTTTAGCTACTTTTTCAGGGCTTCTTGCCCTGAGATCTTCCATGTTTCATTGAAAGATAAGTTATCAATTAATCATTCAATATGTCTATGTGTTGTTTGATTCTATCCTATGCTTGTCTTTTGTTTAACATGTTAGGCTAATTTTATCTTGTGTTTGCTTAGATCTAATGAAACCTAGCTATTGATTATTGGTTGTTAGTGTGTTGTTAGTTGTATTGGATGATTGTTTATCTATGTTAGGCTTAAGAAAACTGGCTAACTTCCTATTCGGTAACTTGCTTGAACGTCTTAAGAAACATGAACCAAACGCGTACTAAAGGTTTTTATGGTTGTATTTAATGCACAAGCGAATTCTAGTGATCCCATGTTAGGAGCTTCCTAGCCGGCTCGACATAGGAGTGAAGTAGGAGCTTGTAGAGTTTGGGGAAGTAAGTACGCCACCCCACGAATGGTATTAAGGAATACACCCGTCATCCACGCGACTAATACACACTAATTAACCGGTAAAAGATAGTTAGGGAGTAAGGAAATCTAAGTAAACACATTTCTCTACACACAAGTTTCTCACCACTTTTCATTTTTGTTATTTTATTTTATTTGCATTTGTAGTAATTTGGGTTAGTTGACTAGCAACTAATTCCGCCCACTCCTTCAAAACCCGAGATTTTACTTGCTTTCATAAAAATATAAAAACATAAAAAGAATCTTCCTCAACCCTTAGACCTATTAGAGTAGTTTTTCATACCTAACGAACACTATTCCCTGTGGAGAACGATCAATCCCCCGTACTTACCACTACACTATACTACATCGGTCAGGTACACTGCCTGGTGGGGTTGTAAGCCTCTTGAGATCCCTCGAGAGGTAAAACCTGTTGTAAGGTTGCAAAACCCACGCATCAAGAGGCTTACAACAGGTTGTAAACAAGGGCAAACAACCCCACCAGGCAGTGTACCGCTTTTAAGGTTGTAAGCCTCTTCGTGTAGTTAGAAACACATTACTTCCCTCGAGAGGTAAACAAACACTTTATTTTAAGGGGGTTTTGCAACCTTCCAAAATAATCAAAATACAACTAACAACACACTAACAACCAATAATCAATAGCTAGGTTTCATTAGATCTAAGCAAACACAAGATAAAATTAGCCTAACATGTTAAACAAAAGACAAGCATAAGATAGAATCAAACAACACATAGACATATTGAATGATTAATTGATAACTTATCTTTCAATGAAACATGGAAGATCTCAGGGCAAAAAGCCCTGAAAAAGTAGCTAAAATCGTCTTAGGGTTTTATCCCAAAATTCCACACACTAACCCAAATTACTACAAAATTCCACACACTAAGCTCCAAAACCGTTGAATTGTTATTGTTTAGGTTGAATTTTTATTTCTATTAGGTCTACTCACTAGATTCCTTTCTAGTGAGATTTTTATTTTATTTTTCTAGGTTTTCTTTAGTCTATCTTATTTCTTTGTGTGTTTGTTCGTAATTTCCATTGACTCTTCCGTTCACCATTATGGAGAACGCGAATCCACCATACTACCAACCACGTAATTCACCCACTCCATATGATATCTTGATGTTTAAACAACATAAAGATGAACCTCTCTATGATGCATGGACTCGTTTTAAATATTTACTCCAAAAAGTCCCTCATCATAACTTCGATTTTTGGTCCCTAACTCAATTCTTTTACAATCATGTCGACCGACAAGCCCAAAGGTACATTTACCATATTGCCGGCAGGGATATTAGGGAATTAAGTGCTGAGAAAGCATGGGAAGCTATTGAAGAGTGTGCCCAATATTATTATATAGTAGACAACCCAACAAACGTTAGTACAAGTCAATTGACCACAAAATTCGAGGATCATGAAACAAGTTTGTTTGGGGATGAATATGTTAGTGTTGAGATACCTAAGTGGTTGTCATGTAATGCCATAGTACAAAACAAACACATAGGTGACCTTGATGTGATGGAGGATTTAGCCGAACATGATCACATTGATCAAAAAGACCTAGGTTTTATGATCGATGATGATGAATCTCAAGAAACACATGATGAATCTTTTGGGCAATTTGAATACAGCAGTCAGAATATTGAGGATGATCCTTACGATTCGGATATAGAAGTTGAGATGCCTAGAGAAGCACTTGAGATACTAGGGAAAATGTTAGGGTTAGATCCTACTAAAACGCATGATGAGGATATAGGTGAGCTTGACGTAAGGAATGATGAGGTAAGTAACATAAGCCCACCAAGTACCCCACAAGTCCTACCATCATTTGAGGCACACACACCGCCCGTGACTTACCCGGAAGAAGTTGAGGAGACTATAGGAACCCCAATAGAGGTAGAGCCCTTGGACCAAACACAACTAGAAGAAATAGGTTTGAATACTTGTAGTCATAACCTTTCTTTTAGTTCTATGGAAGTTCCTAGTTTTGATGAACCGGAGCCTAAACCAAAACCGTTACCTAATCTTCCATCCTTAGATGTGAACTTAGGAATTGAATTAGGTCCCGATCCACCCATCAAACCATATAGTCCGGGTAGTCTTAAGGTAGTAGACATTAAGCCTTGTAGAGAGGAAGCCAATATAGGAGTGAAACATGACCTTACATACTTACATCACCCATTCATGATTGATCACAAGAAACATTATGGGTTTAAACCGGGTTTATTAGGTCAAGATGGATTCCCAACTAGGAGTCTCTCGAAGTTGATAGAAGATGATCCCTTTTTAGGAGAACACTTTAACTCACCCATTGACCAAAGTGAACTAGGTAAGGTTATGATGAAAGGAGCACACCCCTTTGAGCATATAATTCATCCACCACTCTTTCCTCACGTGGCATACTCCTACCGAGCTGGTGTGTATCGCTACTATCACCCGCACTTAATCCTAAGTGTAGGGAAAACCTCTCCTTTATCCATTAAATAAGGGTAGAGTCAGGCTCGTGACTCGAACAAAAACAAGCGCTCTTGGGAGGCAACCCAATCTTTATTTGTTTTATTTGCTTTGTGTGTTTATTTATTTGTTTGTTTGATTGTATTTGCTTCCGTATATATGTTTAATTTTTATTATTATTGATTCATGTTCAAAAGTAATTTGTGAAAATGCTTTATTTTGTTTTTAACTTCGTCTTAACTACATATAAAGGTATTTTGCAAAAGATAAGTGTAAGGGAAATCTAAATTGGTTTATTAGAACACATATGAACATGAATCGTAATAATAATAAATTAACATACATATCCGTATTTGTTTGAGTCAAATGCTTGTATCGAGTCATAATGATGTTTTGCAGGATTTCCAGGAAGTAAGGTAAAGGTTTTTCTAGGAATTTTCCGGAAACTTAAAATGAGAATTTTTGTCAGGTCATTTCTGACGGCGTCAGGGTTTATAACCTGACGGCGTCAGATTTAATTTTCAGAAATTTTTGAAAGTTTTGTTTTTAAAAAAGTTTTTATTTAAAATCTCCAACTTATAATCTCCAGGAATCTGCAAAATTATCATTCCACAAGCATTATATCCTTATATATAGATTTTATCCCGCCGATGTTATGCAGGTTTTCGTGTTTGTTTTCTCAGGTTCAACAGGTTATTTTGGACAAGGAAATGTTTTGAATCAAGCTTATGGCGATGCATTAGTCATGGAGCTTCAACATTCTCTTTGGAGGAAGATTTAACCGTGTAATTTCATTATCCAACGAGCGAATCAGGGGAGTATTTGATTTCATTCTTTTACCTTATTTACTTTTACATCTTGTTATTTGAACATTAGGGACAATGTTCATCTTAAGTGTAAGGGGAGGGTAAAAGTACGATTTTAGAGAATACAATTGCGCTTGATTTTTGTTTGTTTAATAGTAGATGTGTAATAAAACTGAGAGAAATACCTGTTAGGGCAATTTTAGTGCCAAATTTAAAAATTTTTTACAACATATAGGAGTGAAACTTTGATCTTAATGAGCGTCTCATGGATAGGAGTTATATGACTAGCACAAAAACCGTACCACTAAAAAATTTTCCACCCCCAAATATGTGAGGTTCGCCCCTAGAATTGGTAGGAAAAGCATTTATGCTATGATGTGTGTACCGGTAGCACTTAGATTCTAGAACTTGCGTTAGGACCATTCCGAGGCCACAAGTGAGACTACATTCGTGTAGTTAGATTTACTACATGATAAGAGGCATTAGGATTAACCCATGTTTTACACCTGTGTTTTTGTTATAATTACGTTGGCTACATTGGTCAAGTAATTCTCCCACACCCTTTGCGTTGTACTCATTTTTAGTACACGATACCCCTAGTACACCCCTCAGAGCCTATCTTTTCGTTTCGACCTTTAAGCATTTTACTTAAAGGAAGAATTTGTTACACCCCACTTAAATGTACACCCAAATCGCCTTAGCCTACCTTGTATGCACTCATCTTTAGTGCATTATTGTGACAACATTTGTTTAAACCCAAGTTAATTATCTAGTTGATTACATGGTTGCTAAGTCGAGTCATATCCTTGTACATATTGTTTTGGGACGATTGGGACTCATGGGTAAAGTACTAGTGTAATGGAGTAATGGGGAAGAACATCATTTATTACCCCCATATGTGCTAAATGTTTTAAAAGTACTCCAAGTTTTTCAATTATCTTAATTCGAGTCATTAGAATAGTTATTTGTAAAGTTATGTAAAAGTTCAAGTGTAAGGGGATGCAACGCCCCTTTGATGTATTATTTTGGATGGTAGGGTAAAAGTGTATGCAAAAAAAAAAAAAAAAAAAAAAAAAAAAAAAAAAAAAAAAAAATCGAAAAAATCAAGAAAAATACAAAAAAAATGAGAAAAAGAAAAGTAGAAAAAAAAAACATACGGACTACCATCCCGTTTCATTTTATGTTTATTTTATGTTTATGTTTTGTTATTTTCTTTCATTAGCTTAAGATCGAGTCTAGTCTTGGCTTAGCAACGTGGTATAGTACATGTAATTGATCAAGATTTTTAACTCGCCACCAGTAAAATATCCTTTATCCAACCAAACCGTGTTTTCCTTTTCCCTACACCTAACGTTATAACCCATTTAAAAGCCCTCTTTGATAGTTTATCTTAGGTGCTTACGCCTAGTGGAGGAGGTTTTCGATCCTTTCCCAAGCCTATGGTAATCTATTTGCTATGACAGGTAGTGAGAGATATTTTCCGTTTTCATTTATGAGATTTATTTTGATGACACTTGAGAGATGTGAGTATCTAAACACTACTTGTGAGGTGCTAGTATATAATCTCCGTGCTTATTATGATTGAAGTGGAACGATTATTTGTTGTAATTACTTTTATGTTTGCATTAAATGACCCCTAACTTGTATTTTGATTAGAATAAAAGCGCATTTGCTTGAGGACAAGCAAATCTCAAGTGTAAGGGTATTTGATGAGGCGAAAAGTGTACCGCTTTTAAGGGGTCATTTAAGCCCGAAATCGTATTTATTTGATCAAATATTGCCCTAAATCGTTCCTTTTGTCATTTTAGGTACTTTTGAGGAGAAATCTGGAAAAGGAGGCATTTTGGACGTTTTTGGAGCATAAAAGTGAAGAAAACGGCAAAGTCTCAAAATTGTGCTGAAAGTCACCTTTGACGGCGTCAACATTAACTCCAGACGGCGTCATGCTTTGGCAAGAAAAGTTGGATGTGAAATTTACTCATGACGGGCCAGTGAGTTTGCATGAGAATTCTGACGGCGTCACGCTTTAACTAAATCAAGGGCGTCACGGCTTAAATCATAAGGGGCCGGCGTCACGTTCAGGATCCGACGGCGTCAAGCCTTGATAAGCCAGAATGGATTTTTGAAGAGCTAAAGAGGGACGGCGTCAAGAAGGTCACCCGGGAACCCTAAAAGCGGCGAGGTGACGGCGTCACAATGCATAAGGTGACGCCGTCAGATGTCAAAGTCTATATATAGTTTTCTAATTTTTTGTCATTAGAGAGAGCTTAGTGTGTGGAATTTTGGGATAAAACCCTAAGACGATTTTAGCTACTTTTTCAGGGCTTTTTGCCCTGAGATCTTCCATGTTTCATTGAAAGATAAGTTATCAATTAATCATTCAATATGTCTATGTGTTGTTTGATTCTATCTTATGCTTGTCTTTTGTTTAACATGTTAGGCTAATTTTATCTTGTGTTTGCTTAGATCTAATGAAACCTAGCTATTGATTATTGGTTGTTAGTGTGTTGTTAGTTGTATTGGATGATTGTTTATCTATGTTAGGCTTAAGAAAACTGGCTAACTTCCTATTCGGTAACTTGCTTGAACGTCTTAAGAAACATGAACCAAACGCGTACTAAAGGTTTTTATGGTTGTATTTAATGCACAAGCGAATTCTAGTGATCCCATGTTAGGAGCTTCCTAGCCGGCTCGACATAGGAGTGAAGTAGGAGCTTGTAGAGTTTGGGGAAGTAAGTACGCCACCCCACGAATGGTATTAAGGAATACACCCGTCATCCACGCGACTAATACACACTAATTAACCGGTAAAAGATAGTTAGGGAGTAAGGAAATCTAAGTAAACACATTTCTCCACACATAAGTTTCTCACCACTTTTCATTTTTGTTATTTTATTTTATTTGCATTTGTAGTAATTTGGGTTAGTTGACTAGCAACTAATTCCGCCCACTCCTTCAAAACCCGAGATTTTACTTGCTTTCATAAAATTATAAAAACATAAAAAGAATCTTCCTCAACCCTTAGACCTAATTAGAGTAGCCTTTCACACCTAACGAACACTATTCCCTGTGGAGAACGATCAATCCCCCGTACTTACCACTACACTATACTACATCGGTCAGGTACACTGCCTGGTGGGGTTGTAAGCCTCTTGAGATCCCTCGAGAGGTAAAACCTGTTGTAAGGTTGCAAAACCCACGCATCAAGTTTTTTGGCGCCGTTGCCGGGGAGAAACTTATTTTGGAATACAATGTTGTAAGGTTGTAAGCCTCTTCACTCCTATGTGGAATATATAGTACTTGAAAGTTCCACTCCGATGAGATGCATCCAGCTCTAAAGAATGATAAATTGAGATGCCGGGGTCAAAAACTTTGTCTTTACTCCCAAACGAGTGAAGAAGAAGAGAAGTCACATCATATGTGATGAAAGGGAAGAAGGTCATGATAACAATCATGATTAGGTCATCATCTTCAAAAGTAGACTTCATATTATGAGTCTCATCATTTAAGCTCTTTTGTTCAAGAAATGACTCGGGTGGGAGGGTCGGGATTAAATCATCAATAAGCAAATTCTCATGATTGGGAATGCCCCCCCCCCCCGGGTCACACAAAACATCTTTGTCTAGATCAAAGTAGAAGTGATCATACTCCGACGGAGATATGATGGGAGTAAGTTCATCGGAGAACTCCTCATGATCAAGATCAAAGGTAAACGAATCATATTCAGGAAGAGAGATATCAACATGAGAAGTGGTACTGCCACTACTCGTCTCTTCCGTGAAATCAAAACTAAATGATTCGTAAGCCGCGAGAGAATACTCGGGATGAGAAGTGGGACTGCCACTACTCTCCTCTTTGTCATCAAAAATAAAACTCTTATATGCGGGAAAAGCATCCATGAGCTCGGGCTCTGGAAGGATATACGGAGGTGGGACATGTGTTGTACTTTGTGTGCTAGAAATTTGTACCTCGTCCATTATTGTCTCTGTATCTGACTTATCACTTTCACAATCCGATATATCCTCAGACTCACTTGGGATTGGGATAAGGTTCTCAGCACTAGACTTTATGAATTCGTCCGATTCCTTTTCAGGAATAGTGCTAAGATGCTCATCCCCCATGATAAGAGAGTCCTTTGGTGATGTGATTGCAATAGACTGAGGGAGTTGAGAAACGATATTGCTAACAGGACTAGTACTCTCCTCGTCGTCTTCATCTTCGTCATCGAGCGTGCAAGCCTGATTAAACAAGAAACGGTTATGTGCTGCTCATTTTTTGGCGAGAAAATCTTCCATCATCTCCTTAAGACTGTCAATTTCAGTTTGAAAGTCCATGTTGAGTTGATTTTGAGAAATAATCACTTCAGTGATCAATTCAGCGCTAGTTAACTCGCTTTGAAGAAGGTGTTGAGGGTTTGTGTGCTGTGAAGGTTGGTCAAATCCGGATGGTGTCTGATTGTTATAAGGGTCGTGCTCATAGACAAGCATGTCTCCCGTTCGACAATCATATCCCGGATGAGGAAAACTTCCACAATATTCACAAGAATATGTTTCCATCTCATGGTGTGGAGGTTGGTTAAAGAAATTGGTTGTTTCATTGTAGGGATTTTGGTCATAGACAAACCCGTTTCCCGAATTTATAATGCTACAACCGTGGCAATTTCCACCATTTGGAGGAACCCCACACCATTCACAACCATAGTTGTAAGATGGAGACATTTGGGCTGTGGAGGGTAGTCGGAAAAATTTGTCGGTTCATCGAAAGAATTTGGATTTGGATCATAAGTAATTGAATTCCTCGAACCGCAAAACAAACAACTTCCGTTTTGAATATCATTACCACATCGTTCGCACGCACACCAACGACACGGTAAACCGTAAAGCGGCTCTCCACACCCGACGCAAGGAATCAATGATTCCATCAGAATTAAACACAAAGAGGGTTAAGAAGATAGAATAAAACAAATAGAGGGTGAGAAAATGAATCAAACGAATAAAGGGGATACGAAGAATATTTTTGGTTTTTTAGAAACATTTGAAAAATACAAAGAAGGAAAATAAATTTTGAAATGAAAATCTTTTTGGCTTTTTAATAAGAAAATATTTACAAAACACGCAATGACAAACGAGATTTTAAATATTCGCTTCAGCCCTCCCCGGCAGCGGCGCCAAAAATTGATTCCCTGGAATCAACACGTATTTTATTTCCTAGGAAACACATGTGAAGTATGTGTAACCCGGGTCGTTATCCCCAACGAAGGATGAATAGAATCTCGATTCGTGAAACGTGTTTGAATAGGGAAAACAAGAAAAAGGCCAGTAAGCTACTAAAGGGAAATAAGAAAAAGGCCAAAAGCTAGAGAACCAAAAGCTACACTAATAAGCTATTAGTGAACGGTAAAAGCTGAGTTAAGCTAAAGATAATCTAAATGAACTACGAGAAGCTAAAGGGGCAATTAAATAAGCACAAAATGGAACAGAAGCTAAAGGGGCAGTTGATAAACTTATGGTGCCGGGCAATTTTAAGCCATTTCTAGCTAATAAAAAACTATCAAAAGCTAACAGAAAACATTCACAAAAATAAGTTCTAACAAGATAAGCAACTGAATATTGATTGTACAAAAGATTAGCTTAATCTAACTTAAACTGAGCAAACTAAAATTAAAAGAAAATGAGCTGAATTAGACAAATGCAAAAAACAATGGGCTACTAACTGTTATGGGCTGCTAGAAGCTAACTAGAACAAAGCCTTAGGGGGCTGGACTTATGAATAAGCAATGTGCAACAAGGAAACAACCTAAGTTCAAAAGTTAAGCTCTTAATTACCTCAATTAAGCACTGAGATGGGGGGGGGGCTGCTATCTTATGCAGACTGAGAAATGGTGAACTGAGAACTCCAAAAGGAAGTCAAACTCAAATCCCATGAGGCCTTATTTTGATCATCAACTGAACACCCCAAATGGAAGATGAAAACACTACAAACAAGGACTAAAAACAAGCCAAAGCTTGTGCAAAGCTTATCAGAACAGTAAATACCTAAGTCCTACGCTAAATCCATTTAAAACTTCAAAAAGCTATAAATTAACAAACGACAGCCTAAAAACAACTTATATGAGTAACATTAAGCTAGATTAAAAGTTTCCAAGTGACACTTGAACAGTGAGTCAATTTTTTTTTACCCTTTTTGAACCATGACCCAAACACACCTTAACTTGGATTGTTTCTATTTTTAAACTGAGAACTACACTCTTAAGCTAACAATTGAAAAGAAAAAAGTTAATTAAGCTGTGACAATGTCCAAAAAGCATAATTAACCTGGAATTAAGCACTATACTAAGCAGGATAAGCAGTTTGACTTTATTTAACTAAAAGTTGACTTTTCTTGACTTTTCAAGTTAAAACTGAATTGACACAAATTAATTTCAACAAAAGCTAAGATAGGCTCATTTGAGCTTAATGAAACAGAATTGAAGGCTTGTTATCTAATTTTACTGACCAAAGAGATTAATTCGATTAAACAGTAGACAATGAAAATTTGGAATTTCATTAAACTTGAAATTGAAACAATGCTGCTTAAATAAAGTACAAAAGAGTTTAAATGAACTCAAATTAAAGTTTAGAACTGAAATGGAAACTGAAAATAAAACAATACTTTGATTACACTACGAAGTGGTCTAAAAACAGTGACAGTTTTTCTTGTTGACTTCTCATTTCTTTAAATAGCATTCCAAATGCTTCTCTGAATCTTCTCTCTCAATCCCCACCGTTGGATAGCTTCCACTCAATCTAAATCGTTGGATTCAGTTTTGGCGGGAAAAGTTAGCATGTGGGTTTTATCTTTTTCTGCACGTGGGAGGGTTGGTATCATGTGAGGGGTAAGTGAGGATAGCGTGTATCAGTGAAAGCCATGGGGGGGAAAGTGGGTTTGTCAGGAGGAAGGTGGGGATAAGGACATGGTATCCTGGTTTTGCGTTTGGCGGGATTTGGTTTTGGAAGGGATAAGGGTGTTTGACTGATGGGTTGACTGGGTTGTTTATCTAAAATACGGGGTGGGTTATGGTTAAGGATTGGGCTTTAGTTAGTGTTTTGGGCTAAGGGGTTTAATGGGTTAAGGGATAAAAGGTTATTGGTTTAGGTTAGATAATGATTAGTGTTTAGGATTTGGAGTTAGGTTTAGGGATTAAATGTGTCATTTCTGAAAATTAAGGGACCAAATATGCAACATTATGAAAATATGTCCAAGGACCAATATTGACCCTTTTTGATATTTCTGAGGGTTGACTTTGACAATTTGAGCATAATCCCGGTCCAAACTCGTAATTTCCTTTCCCGGCTCCGGCTTTTCACGCTTTTCCACTCTTGTGCTCGGTTTTGTCCGTATTTGCCCTATTTTCAATCATTTTGTACCTGAAACACATAAAAACACAAACCAAGAATATTTGCAGTATAATATGGTCATTTTCAGTATTTTTATGGTCTAAAATGGGCATAAAATGATGAGTATTTACACACTCATCAGTTGGGTGAAGGTTCAGCAGTTCCAACTGATCCCCATCATACATCCACTCAAGTATTTGAAACAACCCAACAACCACCTATCACTTATAGGAGAAGGTCTAAACCTAGTCTAACTAGGGTTGTGACTGAATCCTTGCCCAAAGATTCACCTCTCATAGCAGGTAATACAGCTAGAAGTGATGAGGGTAGTTCTTCACAAACTGAATTGATGGCTTTGTGTACCAAGTTAGTAGCCAAGGTTGATACTTTGGAGAAGGAGCTAAAGAAATCCAAGGAGGAATTCAAAGCTCACAAGGAGACTTTTGCCAAAGTTTATACAAAGCTAACAAAAAGGGTGAAGAAGCTTGAAGAACAGTTGAAGAAGAAAAGGGCAAGAGTGGTATTGGATGATGATTCTGATGATGATGATTCAGATGGTTCAGTCGGGGATGATGAAAATTCTTCCAAACAGGGTAGGAAATTTGGTAAAGAGAGGAAATTTGGAGATAAGGATAGATCAGCATCTCAGTGGAGGTATGAAGATTATTCTGAACAAGATAAAGGTTTTGATAAAGGTTCAGGTTCTGGTAATGTTCATGAAGAAACAGCTGAGACACATCAAGCAGTTCCAAATGAAGAAGTAGTTCAAACTGTTGAGACAGAGCAAGTAACAGTTCAAACTGCTGAGAAAGAACAACAAGCAGTTCCAACGGAAGGAACTTCTACTGAACAGGTTTATGAAAGGAAAAGAGCAGATAAAGGAAAGAAACCTATGACATCTGAAGAAGTGCAAGAACTTGAAAGGCTTAAAAGGTTGAAACCAAAAACTCAAGAACAGATTGATCATGATGCAGAGGTTGCAAGGCAATTAGTAGAAGATGATTTGGCTGGAGAGGAAGCTAAACAAGCTCAGATTGCTCATGATGAAGAATTTGCAAGGAAGATGGTTGCTGATGATATAAGAAATATAGCTGAATTCATAGGAAGAAAAAGATCAAATGAAGTAGATCAAGAAGAGTTCAATGAACAGTTGCAATATTTTATGGATTCTGATGTAATGGTAAGAGCACAAGCTTCAATGGTTCTTAAAGATAAAGAGTTAAATGAAGATGAAAAGACAGAGGAGCTTAAGGAATTTATACTCAAGAAGAATGGAGTTGCAACATGGGATGATCTGATTCATAGAATAAGAGAAAGACAGAAGTCAGGTACAAGACAAAGTTACCAACAAAGAGGGAACTTGTTGAGGATATGAAGCATTATTTGAAGAACTCAGCAAATGACTCAATGAAAGATTTCAAGGGAAAGTCTTATGCTATTATTGAAAAAGAATTCTGTGAAACTTATGCTATTTTGAATTCTCCAAGAAGAAGTGTCAAAACAGGTAAGAAGAGGGAAGCAGAATCTATGGAATTAGAAGTTGCTAAGAAACAAAAGTCTGATGAAGAAGGATTAACTAATGAGAAGATCAGAAGCATAATGGTGATTATTCCAGATTCTTCTTACATTAAACCTTTGCAGGTAAAACATCCAATCATTGACTGGGAAGTGTTTACTGATGGTAGGATGAAGGGATGGAGGATTATTAGACTTGGAGATATTTCTGAAAGATATAAGTTGTTTGAAGATTTACTCAAAGGCTTTGACAGAGAAGATCTAAATCAACTTTGGAGTTTAGTGAAAGAGAAGTTCAGAGATATTGATCCTGTTGAAGATAAAGATAAAGAACTATGGGTTCAATTGAAGAGAATATATGAACCAGATGGTGGAGAATCGATATGGAGATTTCAAGCTTAAGTCAAGGACATCTCTTGGAAGTTATTTGGTACATGTGGAGTACACAGAGTATCTACAAAGGATGGAATAGAGATATATATGCTGGTTGAAAAGAATTATCCACTCAGACCAGGTGTTTTGACGATGATGACATGTGTTAGACTGGAAGCTACTGAAGAGTCTGAGATGGCTGATATGCTAGTGAAAAAGATATTCAACCTTGCATAAGAAGTAAAAGCTAGATCTAAGAGATTGGCTTGATGGGTATTTGAAAGAATTTTCAGCATTAAGAAGAAGAAGCTTAATTTGAAGAAACTTAGTGATTGGATAGAAATCATAAGTTTAGGGGAGGATTGTTAGGAAATTAAGCTTAAGCAGTTAAGACTGTTGGAGGTAACAGTTAGGACTGTTGAAGGAAGAAGTTAAGACTGCTGAAGAGTGTTGAAGACATGAGCAGTTAAGACTGCTGAGTGAAGAAGTTAAGACGGTTTATGATTTATGTAAAGTAGATAAATATGGAAAATATATTGTGTATATCGTATAAGAATAGATTGATAGTTATCTTGTAAAGGAATCCTTGGTCTATAAAAGGATTGCCTAGGTTAAAGGTTAGACACACGAATACACAAAACACATATAGAAGTATTATAGAGATTCAAGGTTGTAAACCCTAGTGATAGGAGATCACTCGTATTATTATTCTAATAATATTGAATCGTTGAAGGTTATTATTCTGTGTTCTTTGTTTATTCAAATCATACAAAACACATAAGGTCTTCTAAGTGCTAGCTAGTAAATTCCGCGTGCTAGACTACGTATAATTCTTAGTATCACATCTAACACAAGGAGTGTGTGTAGATCCGGTCAGTATAGTTGGTTCCTGCTGGCGGGTATGTAGTTCCTGCTGGTATTGTTGGGCAACTTTTGTATTTTTTGGAAAAGTTGCCCAAAAAATACAAAAGTTGCCCAAGTATACCCACATGAATTATTAAAATAGAAGTTATTTCATTTCTCCTGTTAGTATAGTTGGTTCCTGCTGCTGGTAGAGTTAGGCAACTTTTGTATTTTTTGGAAAAGTTGCCCAAAAAATACAAAAGTTGCCAAGTAACTTTTGTATTGTTTGGGCAACTTTTGTATTTTTTGGAAAAGTTGCCCAAAAAATACAAAAGTTGCCCAAGTATAAAATAGAAGTTATTTCATTTCTGCTGTTAGTATAGTTGGTTCCTGCTGGCAGGTATGTAGTTCCTGCTGGTATAGTTGGGCAACTTTTGTATTTTTTGGAAAAGTTGCCCAAAAAATACAAAAGTTGCCAAATAACTTTTGTATTTTTTGGGCAACTTTTGTATTTTTTGGAAAAGTTGCCCAAAAAATACAAAACAAATAAATATTGCGTACTCCAAGTTTTGCTTTCTTGCTTTCTACTGTCCAAAGTCCAAAATCACCATGCAAATATTTGACTTTGACATGTAATTCGAGTAAACATATTAACTTGTAAAACAACCAGAATGCATTTCTCAAGCTATATTATTGCTGTAGTACATAGCAAAGATTTACTATCATGTACATAGACAAATAACCAAACTCCAATAGATAACATTAGTTTTACCCGAGAATCCATATCAGTAAAGTCTAACATAACTACACCTCAACATAATAATCGGCGCTCACGCAAAATAATTAATAATCTTCAAAGAAAGTTCACTTCCCTCTTGACAAATGAAGGCAACGGAAAGGCAACTCTGTGCATATGTTTGATTCAAGAAAACAACAAAGAAGAAAATATATCAATGCATCAGTTTGTTACCTATTAATGATGATTTACTAAAAAAAGAGCTGATTGGGTTAAGAAAAACGGCATATTACCTGAGAGTTATAAAATTTTAATTATCTCCTATGCTCAAGTGCTCCCTCAACCTTTTCGATTGGGTTTATAGGAATCTTGAAGTCTACAGGACCAAACTGATCATTTCATAGACTCAAGCAAGATATATGGTTTTAACAATAAAGCAAATATTAGGAAAAACTTTAGACGATATTACTAGAACATTGAATTGACTTGAACCACACCGACCATCTTTTACAGATATAAGACAAATCCATAAAAGTATAAACTAACAAATAAACTAACCTTCTCAGATAAACGAGCTGCACTTTCCTTTTGATGTTGTGAGGGTGAAATAACGGGAAGATATTCAACCTAATTTAATTTAAATCAAACAAAACAAAACAGTATAAATTCTTTTAACTTTTATAGCATTAACGTATCTTTGGGTTTGTTTATACATAAATAAGTCAATAAGAAGCATACCTCCATGAAATTGTGGAACTGCATGAACATTCGAAACATGAGAGTTGCCAGAGAAATATGACCCCTGAATCAATATGATGGACCATTTGAAGATCAATTTGACATCAATAAGAAATTTTGATAATGGATATTGAGATGCGATCTTACCATGACTAATCAAAATGTACATGTGGATAGCGGATCACCACAGGTTGTATGGGATAACCAGGAATAAATGCACCGAGCTGGAAATATATAAGTTGCCTTCCATTGGTTGTGGTCCCCTCAAATGGTAGCCTCCAAAATTGACAGGGGAATCTTAAGAATTGATGCAGGAATTGCATATGCCCAAGCAGGGTAGAGATACATATCCCTCTGCTTATAGAAAATTGGAAGTCTCGCAACCGTCATAGCTGATTCTGGGAACCCGTCAACAAGAAGAATTACAAGTGCATAAAAGAGTGAACCAAGATAATAGTTTGCATCAATGACATCAACATTCATTCTAGTTCGGATAAATACAGTATCAACATTCATTCTAGTTCGGATAAATACAGTCTAGTTCGGATAAATACAGTCATAGTGATAACTGCAATTATGAAGAGCTGCACAAAAGTGACCTGATTTATTTACATGTTTAAAAGAAAAACCTATGGAATAAGAGTTTATTGCCATACATTGGTAATAATATAAACAGTATATTAGTACCTGGACTGTTTTAAAGATGTAGACAAAAGAGTTCCTTTTCATTAGAAGAATCTCCCTAGACATGCAAGCTTTAAAAAGAGCCCATTTAGATAGAGAATACACATCAAAGGAAATGGCATTCTCATGGCTTGGCAATCTTGTGAAGGGTGTGGAGATATCCTGACTTACTTCTTTTCCCAAATAAGATTCCTTAAATTTCATCGATAAGGTGTGTACCGAGATATAACTATATTCTTGTTCCGTTCGGGACCAGTAGTTTGCTTGATCTTTTCTTGACACAACCTGCAAATAAGTTCTTATTATAGTGACAAATCACTGCACGTAAACATGAATAGTACAAAGCTAAGTGAGAATTTGTATTAGGGGTTTGCTAAACACTAAAGGCTACAAAAGGATATTTGTTTGAGTAAAGTTTTTGAAAAGACATAGCATTGTGTACTGGTGGAAGAGAGATTTAGAAAGAGTCTGAAAAAATGGTGAGGACATGGGAGGTCTACTGTACATCAAGGAACAATCAGACTCCACAACTCAACAAAACGTTAATCGGGCATCAAAAAAGAATGAAACAAACAGATGGTTTTGTGAATGAGTGGCACAAGATTACATATTTAAACTCCATTGGTCTTTTATATGGGCTAATCATTCCTTTTATAGAAGGGAAACTTTCTATAGAAAGATGACTCTTTTACCATGACCTAGGTCTATCTTCCAAAAGTAACAATTTCACCACGAGATGCTGAAATTACCTCTTGGAGGAAGTCAGCTACACCTTTTCTCTCAGGACACCTAAAACCCAAACCCTCAAAATACTCCAAAATGTTACTGCGCGGCCCATGATACACAATCATCCCTTCTGCCATCAACATTATGTCATCAAAGAGATCAAATGCTTCTGGCGATGGCTGAAGAAGTGAAATAAGTACAGAAGCATCCGTTATATGCGCCAACTGCTGAAGACAGAAATATATATATATATATATATATATATATATATATATATATATATATATATATATATATATATATATATATATATATATATATATGTGTGTATATATATATATATATATATATATATATATATATATATATATATATATATATAGCATTCAATGTTGTTTAAACAGATTATCATCAAAATATGATGCAAGATATAGTGTTTGGATTTGCTTATCAGCTTACTTCATATGAGCCGATCCCTTTCAAATAAGCAGATCCAAAACAGATAAAAGTATTTGATTAGCTCAAGCTTTTTGGCTACTTCCAAACACTTAAAAGTTCTCACTAAAAACAAACTAACATGCATAATGATTCTCATTAAAAGATATAGCAAGGAACTAGAGACAGATGTTAGCAATTTTACAAGCTGCTTCCAATTAAACAAAAAATAATAGAATGACATTACCTCTAGTCAATGAAGTACATTATCAAATGATGCATTTGATGGAACTGAAGCAGACTTTATAATCCTAGGCGTCCCCTGATATGATCTGTCATGAGTGATTCACTCATAAGTAATTTCACTTGTTGAATTATCTAAATAGGTAATCAATATCATCATTAAGCTAATAAAATGTGATGTTATTTCGGCTATAAGAAAGAAATTTGAAGGTGCCTTGATGTTTTGTTGAGACCAGCATATGATATGTGATCTTTGGGCGTGAATAGCATTTTAAGCGTGTGTGTGGGGAGAGTAAAGTTTGTTTTAGTTAGTAGCTAGTAGATTTTTCCTTTTAGTAGTTTGCCCTTTTTATTAGCAGATTTTAGCTAATCAACAAAGTAATTATATTCTAAAACTTGTTATTTAGATGACTGTATTGGTTGTTGTTAAATATGGTACGCTGTGTATTGGTTGTTAAATATGGTTCGCTTTTGATGATCCTAGTGATATTTAAATAGTTCACTAATGAGTAACTCTAAACAGGAGCAATAAAAGGAAACGAGTACAACGTGCATCTGGACCTGACAAAGGCAATAGAGGACTTCGACAGTTTAGCATGAAAGGTTTGCTCTTTGTCCAGTCTTATGCATAATATGTGTTTTGTGAGACTTCCAAACCGAGGTTATTGGCAATTATGTATTTTGTCGACAAATCTTTGTTTTGATTTTGATATGCATAGTGTGAGAAAGTGGAAAGCAAGGGAAGAACCACCTATAATGAGGTTAGAGAATTCAGTTTTCTGACCTTACGTTTTTTCTATATGTTCCAATGGTAGTCTATGTTGTTTTTACTTTAAGTTCCAGTTCTAATCGAGTCGGCCTCATCACGTCATGTTCTGTATATAGTGGTCTGGCTGTGGTGACGTGGGAGCCGGCTGTTCATATAGGTTTTATTCAGACGTTGAGGAATAGAAGCACTGTCCGACCCATAGTTATAGTGGATTTGCCAATATGTATCTTCATATCTGGTTCAATTTGATTCATGAACCAAATGATTTATTTTTTATTTCCACTTAGGAATCCTACATGAATCTGTAGCTGTTACCATCAATATGCATTGTACTATACAATTCTATAATTTTACCCAAACTTTCCTACCTTATATGTTTATTCCCAAATTCCCTATGTAGAGTTTATTGATTTAAAACTTCACTACCCCATAACTACTTAGTGTTTCAGTAGTTGGCAAACACGTAACAGCTGACTCATGGGACAAAACTGCATTATTCTGATTAATACATTATCTTGATTTTGATAAATTTTATATATACATGAATATAAAGTTATGTTTGGATAAGTAGAATCTACTTTTCATAGATGCCACCGTATATATATCCATTTCTGTTACTCTCGAACATTTTTTAACCATAATATTCAATTGCTCGCTGTACATGAAGGTCCAAATACTTCATCAAATGCTTACTAACTAAAAGTTGTTACCAATTTCAACTGTATATTTTCTTTTCAAAGATTTCATTCAACATCTTTTTCTTTTCAAAGATTTCATTCAATATCAAACCATATAACCTGCTAATAGTTTTAGCATTCCTAGAACACCGAAAAGTTTTGACAGTCAAACAATTAAACTTAAAAAACACAATAAAAAAACAAAAAATCACAGAGAGTCGTACCTTGTGGTGCGTGGTGGTGACAGCCGTGGACAGGTGGTGTGTGGTCAGGTGATGCGTGGTGGTGACGGCCGGTGGACGGCGGACCTAGTGGTGATTGGTGAACGACAGCAAGAGATAATAATGAGAGATTAAAAGAGCTAAGAGATTACAGCAGAGAGGAAGAGATAGAAAATGAGGGATAATCAACATACCTTTTATAAACTCAAATGATACAATCAATCAATCATGGTAGAGGCGTAGAGCAGACAGCCATAGAGGCTCTTTGATTTTCTCTAGCAGATTAATGGAACTTGGATTTTCTCATTTATATTGTCGAGTGAATATACATAAATCAGAATGACAGAATGATACATACATCAGAATGGTAGGGTAAAAATATTTGGGGCCTTTAATAGTTGGTGGGCCTTAGGCTTGTGCCTAACCCAACTATACTATTGGGTCGGCTTTGGCGGCGGCGGAGAGTGATCGGAGCATTGTTTTTGTTTTGGTCGGAGAGTTGCAGGAGTGGTTGTGGTGGTGTGCGTTGTGATGATTTATGGGGATGAGAGGAGTGTGAGATTGTTTAAATGTGGTGGTTTAGTTGAAAGTGGTGTAAAATGACCAAAATATCCTTTTGCTCATGTATTTGTTGCCCAAAAATCAAATGTTGCCCAAAAAAAATACGTCCCATGTACATCGTACCAACAGTTGTATACGTATTCTGGTCGGTGACGTGGCATCCTGTGGTTCGTTGGATCAGTTGCCCTGGTCTAAGTGGAGAATTTTGTGAGACCGGGGCGGATAGGCTTAGCACTTGGGCAACCGGGGTATTTTAGTAATTATCCCAATAATTAATATCAAGGCTAGGAACAATTTAGACACGGAGTGGTAATGGTGCAAAAACAATGGAGTAGGTAATATGATCTCCAACCAAGAGTTTGTGCGTTAAGTCCCGTAAAGGACAAATGTGAATTACATACCTCATTCGAGATGCTAAGGGAGCGTTTAGTATATCTTGATGAGTCGTCTAATGTAAAATCAGAATGTTAGATAGTTAAGGTCTAATGTACCATTGGAGCTTTGGACAAAGCTCGCACGAGTCAATTGACCCGGGTTCGAGTCTCACCCTTGTCCTAAAGTTCTCAATGATACCATCCCTCCACCACAAATGCTCAGATTGACCGGTCAACGAATGGCTTATTGGAGAAAATGGCCAGGGTTCAAAGCTCACCTCCTAATAAATACAGTCACTAGGACAAGTGCTCATTGCCTAGCGCTGGGTCCTTGGGAGAGGGTCCGGTTGGCATCCTTAGGATGCATGTGACCAGGGTGATCCCACCGTTCTTCTCCTTTTAGAGAAGGTTTGAACCATCTGAACTATATAAAAGAAAGAGTTACATTTGGTGAAATATTTCACAACTGTCATTGCGAAACTTATGTGTCTGTATAATATGACTAAATGAGCAATATGTTATATGTAGTAAGAGATGATTTATTCAAGTTTAAATTATAATTTGGTTTTGAATTCAAGTTTAAATTATAATCAAAAGTGTAGAATAGTGAGAGGTTGACAACACTTTTGACAATGAAAACACTTTGAGAAGTACATCAAAGTACATTAAACACACATTTACGTTGACACCAACCTACTCCCACAAGCATCAAATGTGTTTGTTCAAGCTCATTTGGAATGAAAGAAACACAAATCAGACTCCATTGGAAAACCACATGGATCATGATCCGCAGCTTCCCACATAGAACAATCTCCACCGTCCATTATTTCTTCATCATATTCACTCCCTTCATCTTAAACTTGCCTTCAATACCATACCATCTACCCACACACATTAAGCTTGCCTTACTTATTAATTATACATATGGGTTTGTGAGTTGCTATATATTGAGGCTTTGCTTTAATATTTCCTCACCTTTTTAGAGCATTTAAGCATTGTTTATCAGTTTTGAGGACTATGACAAGGCTAGTTGCATGAAGTGGCAATAGTCTATCTGTCTATGATTTAGAGGATTGAAGATAATAATTTTCCCTATAATTAGATTGAGCTTTATTTGAAAGGTCAGGGCAGGGCAATTTAGTCTTTTAAAAATTAATGAAAAAATATAGGAGGAAAGATGTTAGGGCAATTTAGTCATTTTCTTGTACAAAAATAAATATTGCAATTTGGCACCTACACTTTGGAACTTGCAGGGACTATATGTGCAATTTAGTCAAATCACAAGGACGATTTTTACAATTTACTTTAGTGAATTATTTGATTATTTGACTTTCAAATCTTGTGCTATTTCAGGTTTTCGACCAGATGCTACTCCCATTTCTAAGGATAGAATGGAACAAATTCGTCAGACTGAGTGTATCTTTGATCAAGATTTTATGGGACGTATGGATTTCCCCTCTTAGTGTGAAGCTAAAAAGATTTTGAAAGGAGTGGTTTTGTGTTAAAGCTTAAAGTTGATTTTGTTTTGAATTGTACTTTATTTTTGACGCCGCTCCTTGTTGGAGATTAGAAATTAAGGACTAACCCTCTAAGGCTGAAGTTCGTTTTAAACAAAACTCCAGGGAATCTGGAATTAGATTAATCTTAACAAACCTGATGTTACTGTTCGAGCTTGAATCCCTTTTGTGTACATATAGTTTAGGAGCCAATGCTGTGTCAAAATGAGAGTGTTTGCTAGTAAAAGTAGGTTATAAAAACTGTGTCTTTTATTTACCTCCTGTTTGGCTATTTGAACGTTGTTTGATATGTGTTGTGTAGGTTGTGTATAGTTATTTGTAAGTATGATTTTGACTTTGTTTCTAAACGATGGTGGTGACATGTTAATGAAACTAAGTGTACTTTAAACTAAAAGAACCTTAGTTTGCTTCCTAAAAGAACCGTATCTAGTAGCTTTAAAAGTTTCTAGTAGCTTTGTGACATGTTAAACTAAGTGTACTTTATCGTTTAGATAATTCTTTGCTTCCTAAAAGAACCTTAGTTTAACTTCTAAACTACCAAACAAAGGATAGCCGAAATAGGTCCCGGCCATAACTGCACCAAGACACTTACCAACTAAACATTTATGTCTCGTCTTTTTTCATTACAGCACTACACAACATATTAAAGATACAAAGTGTTTATAGTTGTTTTTGTGGATTTCAGTGGTGGCACCTTGTTTACAGTAACAATAAGCAATCCAAACAGCCACGTTCTTTCCAAAGAAAAATATGATAGCGAGAGCGGTTTTAAGAATCAACACCCGTCTCTTTAAGCAAATAAGACTTGATTTTTGGATTGAAACTAGTCTCCATATAATTATTTTTTTCAAAAAAAATCCACACGGAGATGTGTTTCATGCTAGACATTGGTCTTAATAATCTATTTATAGACCGGTTTTTATAGCGTGGATAACATGAATGTTGGGCTGGCTAAGGCCCAAAATTAACTAGTGTAATTTCGGCATTGTTACTAGCCGAAACAAAAAACAAACCAAAAAATCTGACAATAACAAATTCAGTTTTCATTGTTAAATTAAATATAAAATAAAATAAAGATAACATACCTTTTATCAATTTCATGTTTTTGGGATTTTGTAATTTTCAAGTAGAGATCCAATGTCACCAGCCTTGCCTTCACGGCGCCGGGATTGGGTATTATTATTATTATTTCAATTGTTTATCACCGTAGTGTAGCCTAATGCACGAAGTGATCTAATTGATTGGCAGAAATCCGAGTCTCTGGAGACAAGGAAGATCAACGACGGAGGTCGGCGGTCGAACGCAAAGTGGAACATATCATTCAGTAATATTCGCATACCCTGGCTGCCGACAAACCCTCTCATTGTGCTCGTGTAGGCTGAGTTGCAGTAATATTCGTCAGTTACACGAATAACCTCTATTAGGATGGTACTTGCTATTGCTGCTTTAAGAAATTTGGAAGTCTGCCAAAATGTATGTGAGAATGGCTTTCTAAACATGGATTTAGAAGAAAAAATCTACATGAACCAACCTGAGGGTTTCATGGCTCCTAGACAAGAGAGCAAAGTTTGTAGGCTTGTTAAGTCACTATACGACTTAGGAAAAGCTCCCAAACAATGATATCCAAATTTTCTACCTCGTCATGTCAGAACATGGATTCAAAATTAATGGATGTTTGTGGGAAAAATAAATCACTGGTATATATGTAGTCGTGTGTTTATACATAGATGGTATACTTATCACTCGAAGTGATATCAAGATGAACAAATCCACTAATGAAATGTTGGAGTCAAGATTTGACAAGAACTACATTGGTTGATTGATATGGTTCTTGGAACTAAGATCATATGAAACCAGATGGATGTGTTTTGAAGTTAAAAACACTATAAGGACAATATTCTTGAGAGGTTCAATGTGGGGGATTCCGGCCTAGCTAGAACTCCAATGACGTCTTTAGAAATCTATTTAAAATAGAGGTAGAAGTGTTGCCTATTTTGAATACTCAAAGAATATAGGGCGTCTTGTGTGTCTATAACTTGTGTGAGACCTAATCTATAAATTATGACCAGGTTTAGTAAATATACCAGTAATTCAAGTGATGACCACTTGAATAGTATTATACGAGTACTATGATACTTATGATATAGCATTTTGGAAGATATCCAACTGCTATATAATAGTAGAGTAATGCAAATATGGATTCTTACATAAAAGAATCTAGATCCACTAGAGCGGATGTATGGACTCTACGTAGGAAGCCATGTCTTGGAAATCTTGAAAGTATTTCAAACAGACTTTTATAGCGAAATCTATGATGGAATTTAAATTTATTTTTTGAGATAAATTTATAGAATCTTCGGGATATCTACGTTTATTCGTAGAGGACATACCAAGATGGTGTAAACTAGTAACGACCATCTGTAATAAGTGTGATAGTCAATTGGAAATTGACAGAGCTCATATCACAATGTAAAACGGTAAGTCGAGACATATCCATCATAGACATTGATTAGTGCGGCAACTACTCTCAACTAGAGTTATCACAATTGACTATGTAAAGTCAATAGATAACGTCGCGGATCCGCTTGCGAAAGGCTTAAGCAGAGAGTTAGTTAGTAAGTCGTCTAAAGGAATGGGACTAAAGCCCTTAAAGGAATGAGTTTATATGTAGGAAAACCTAACCCAGTTGACTGGAGATCCCAAGATCTTGGTTCAATAGGACAACCTAATCATATAAATGTGGGGGAAGTCACGTCAATATGGGGGAGTTACTTAACATTGTAACTTCCTAGTCCATTCCTATAATAAATGTGACTTGTTGAGAGGTTAAACATATGGCTTTTATGATTCAAGATGAAATCATAAAGCATAATGATTCAAGATGAAATCACAAGCATATGTTTTTAATGATTCAAGATGAAATCACCTATGTGAGAGAGAAGTGGGGTCGCTTCGAAGGGAATTGTGGGGGGCGCAAATCCTAAGAGCTCTTGCAGAACCAGGCAAATGTTCAGGACCATAATGAACATGACTATGAGGACTTAACAATGTTAGGGAGAGTCTTGTGTGAAGTGTATTGTCGTCTACATAAACAGCAACTCAGTTCAAAGACATCGCGTCTACTGACAGCTAGGAGGCTAAGTGCATTTCACAAGGGAAGGTTCAAAGGGTCACACCTGCCTATCCTTTGCAAGATTCAACTATTGGAATTTCATCGTAATTTTTGTATTACGACCGATCTCCATTCATGTAGGGGATTGTTGGAAAATTGGTTGGCAAAAGTGACTTTTGACCAACTTTGGACACAATTATTTATATGTATGTGTCATATATATAAGTAATAGTTTGTAGGTTTGCGTTCTCCTCGAAGAGAGCTTCGCAATAAGCCTTTATGTGTCCAAAATAGAGTTGATGTGAATGAGATATCGGGTCTCAAAGTTAGTCATTCGGTACCATGACTAAAGAGGAAAAATAGTTTATTTTCAATCCCACGTCGGTGGGATGGGTAAACTTAGAGGGAGTCTATTGTGTATAAATAGAGACCCTAATTTCACAAGTTTACACACATCAAATCAATAAGTATTATTGATTTCCAACATAAGGAATACGCATCTCTTAAGATGAAATTCTTGACAGTTTAGTTAAGTCCGACAGTACAACTTACTGTTTTGGCTGTTGTACCCTGAGAAACAGACGGCGAATCTGTTTTAAGGGAAGCGTGTCAAACACGTGCCTCGGCTTTGTAGTGCTTCATTGCTGATCTCCGTTGTTGATCTAGTGAGTCTTTTTATCAGTTTATTGTTTTATTTAATTATCGTTTATTTGCTTACATTCTGTTTGTATTTAATTTTCTCTTAGTTATATACTGTTAATTTTATTTATTGTAAGTTGGATTTAATTAATAAAGTGTAACCGCTTCCCTACAATTTAATAGTGTGATGTTATGATTAATAAAAGGCGAAAGAAAAATGTATTTATGCCTATTGTGTGTTTGCCATTCTATGTCGATATATATGTATTCTAGCATCGGCCGTTAAAACGATAAGAACATGTAATATAAGTGCATAACAAGCCTAGGCACCAAAACCGGTCCTGATCCCTGATAAAATGCACATCCTTGCCAAGCCTGGTCCAAGCTAGGCCGTAGAGCTTACTATTTACGATCCAACCCAACATGGTCAAAACCGAATCAACCCTTGAAACAGGAAGCAATGGTGTACGTATGAGGCAATAGTGGCTGAGACAATGGTGACGGAGGCAATGGTGGCAGATGCAAATATGGCCAAATCAATGGTACGGTGGTTTCTGTTTTCGAGCTTGAGGAGCTGAAGGACCTTTTTATAGTTTTAAAGCCTAAATAGGCTCCTGATCACTTGCATAACCATATTCATAGAATAGCTTTTCTTTTGCAAATATGCTAACGCAATAACCACCCACCATATCATCTGCGTGTCCTAACTTTTCTAGACATGAAAATGAATTTAAGTGAAAATCAAGAAATACGTTGGCGTTTCAGTTTGGTATACCATATTTGGGAATATAGCTGGATGGTTGGCGAATTTTAACTTGTGTCCTTGGCGTAGTACAGTTTGGTTTAACTTGTTGATAACAAGCAAGTTCGTATACTCTTTTTGTTTATGTGAGCGAATGGTGAAATTTACATCTGCATACCACATATTTTGATAATATACCATAGAGGGATGACAAGTAGATTAACACGTACTAGTACTAATTTAGCTAGCAGCTCTTTGGTTCATACTTTGAAATAGGCATGGAAAAGTCATTGACACTTTCACCGAAGCAATAATTATGCAAATGGTGCGCCCAGTAGTTTTCTGGTCCTCAATGGAGTGACGGAATTAAAAGTTGCATACTGTTTATACATGTGACGTATTTATAAAAATAATAAATTGACCGTTCTCGCGTTCATGCTTTGGTTTCACTTTCAAGCTCCTATAAATGTGTTAATTTTTTTTTAGCAAAATCCAATTGTAGTTTGGTTCGTAACATGCAACAGTTTAGTCAAGTACCCAAGTATATCATCTATTTGGGATCTTCTTGATCTTCATATCAATATATTGTTCATTATGCGAAGAAAAAGTATTAGAAAAGGACAAGAACTAGTATGAAATAATTAATATCAAGGCTGGGAACAATTTAGACACGGAGTGGTAATAGTGCTAATATGATCTCCAACCAAGAGTTTGTGCGTTAAGTCCCGTAAGGGACAAATGTGAATTACATACCTCATTCGAGATGCTAAGGGTGCGTTTAGTATATCTTGATGAGTCGTCTAATGTAAAATCAAAATGTTAGATAGTTAAGGTCTAATGTACCATTGGAGCTTTAGTCCAATGGGTAGAGCTCGCATGAGTCAATTGACCCGGGTTCGAGTCCCACCGTTGTCCTAAAGTTCTCAATGGTACCATCCTTCTACCGCAAATGCTCAAATAGACTGGTCCATTATTTCTTCATCATATTCACTCCCTTCATCTTAAACTTGCATTCAATACCATACCATCTACCCACACACATTACTCCCTCTATTTAAAACTCACCAACCAAAACTCAAATATACCAATTTCTTTTTCCTTTTCAGTTGGTGGCTATCTTGTGGCGATGAACATTGTTAGCAAGGGTTGCTCTACCGAAGATCATCTATTATTTCAGCTTTTATTTTTTGAGGCACAAACAAAAACCGTTCTCTCTTTATTGGAATAGGTGGTCTCGGAATATTAAGGTACGTTAAATCATCTCATTGTTTGTAAAACCCTAAAATCTAAAATGTGTAAAAAGACCAAAATGCCCCTACAACTTTGAAAATTAAATAAAGGCTTATATAACTTATAAATTAATTCCAAAAATTATGAAATGAACTAAGTATGACTTGAAATAATTAGAGAGCATTATAAAATATTTGTGCAAGCTATAAAAAAATTATATCTACACATAAACAAGTCCCAAAATAATTAAGTATATAATTATTTTATTTTAAAAGCTAATTAAGTGTAATTAAATTGCAAGATAAATGGAAATAAATACAAAATCAATGATGATTGACCAAAGCATTAATTTGGCCACTCCATTTGATCCCCCCCTCCTCCTAAAATTCGGCACTATCATCTTTAAACAACCAAAATCATTTTCCTTTCCCTAAAACTAAACCGATTGGATCAAAAACCCTAAAAATTAGCCACCAAAATTCATCCGAATTTCTGGAGTTGCAAGACTAATTTTCCCTTGTTCTTCATCATCATAAGAAGCCTAGAAAAATACATTTGAAGTTGTGTGTTGCCCAATTCGTTCGTGGTGAATTATTTCACATTGCTAGAACTAAAAATAAGGTAATTCGTCCATAATTCATCCAACCCATATAATATTCGATTCTCATTTTTCTCATGATCCTTACTTCGTATATACTCTGTGAAAAATGGCTATAAGGTTGTGGGATCGTTCGTAAGCTTGTGGAGAATATTTAGGTGTCGCGTATAGAACCAAGGAGAAGAAATTCCTTTCAGCCATTCGACTCATCATAAATTCGGTTTGCCATTTTTCCTAAGTCTCTTATGATCTATGAACATCAAATAAAATGATAATAACATACCATGCATGATCTACGAATTAATTGTGAATTAAACCTTAAAATCGTGTATATAATCTAAATAATTGTATCCGAATTTTCTGGGCATGAATGATAATTTATTTGAGCTTCATATGATGAATATAATCTGGGAAAAATGTCCATTTGATTTTTAAAGGCCTAAAGTAATTGTTTTTGATTTAATTATAAAACCGGATTTAAGGAAAATCAAGAAAGAAAAAGAAATAAAAGGTGAATCGAATTATGGTTTGGAATTAGGGTTTGTTCTTATGAATTTAAGGTTGACTAAATGATGATCTAATGATTAGTGAATGAGTGGTATTTTTAAAGTTAGGGTTTTTGTTAAATAAATGTTATTCGGTTTGGAAACTAATTGTTAGGGGGTGTTTTGTAACTTTTGAAACTTGAGGGTTATTTTTAGAACTTAATTTTGGACTGCCTATTAATCGAATAAAATATAGTTTGGGGGTATAATGTGTAATTTCCATGTTTTAAAGGATTAAAATGTATTTATTAATTAATTAGTGTTCGAATTATAAATAATTAAAATGAAGGGACTAAACATGTAAATTCTGGAAAGTTGGGGTCGAATGGAGTAATAAAATATAATCAGGGGGTTATGTGTAATTTTGGTAATTTAATGGTTTAATATGTAATTATTAATAATTAAAAGTTGAAAATGTAAATTAAGGGTTAAATATATAACTTTGATAACTTGAGGGACTTGTTGTGTAAATTATGAATACTTAAGGGTAGATTCGTATAATATGATGAAATAAGTGTCCATTGTGTAATTTTGATAAACTAAGGGTCTAATGTGTAATCATGGATATTATAAGGTTTAAAATGTAAATTATGTAACTTAAGGGTGTAAAGTGTAAAATTGGAAAACTTGAGGGGCTGAATTTGTTGACTTGATAAATATGGATTCAAAACAGGTTACTTGAGATATTTTCATGTTTGTACTTTAACTTTGATATAATTACTCTTAAAACCCTAATTTATGTAAAGTTGTCATAAGTAACCCTAAACTTTGGTGACTTGTTAAAAATACACCCTGAAGCCATAATATGTTGCGATAATGACTTAACCTAATTGAGAATATGGAAATCTTACTAATTATGAGAACTTTCTAATTATGGAAACTTACTAAAGATGGAAACATGCTAAAAATGGAAAGTTACTTAAAATGGAAAGAATTTTAATTCTTTGCTACCCCTCTAGGTGTGAAGAAGGAGAGGACCTGATCTTTTCATCTTATTCATTTCTGGTTGTGTTTGCGTTTGGAATAAGGTACAGATATTCTGCCCTTTTTAATAAGGTGCCTTCGGTCTCTTGAACCCTTATTATGATGTGACTTTGACCTTTGCTATGAACCTGGATCATTTGAACCTTTGGCATATGAACCTTTTTGATATGAACCCTGTGATATGAACCTTCTCATTTGAACTCTGATTATGACCATGTGAATCTTTACTTTGATATGAACCTTTGACTTGTGACCCCAGTTTGATACCCGAGCCAAATGTGTTTCCTAGCCATGAAGGTAACATGGCCGTGTCTGTGATGCACCACTGACATGACTAGTGTGTAGCCCTAGTGATTTGGTTACACCGTCCCCATTGTGATATGTGAAATGCATGCGATTATTATTATGATTATGGCCAATGTGATTTGTGGGGGGGCGAATGGATGCATCCTAGGTACGTTGTGATATGTGATTGTGATATGATTTGTGCTATGTGGTGACTGATGATGGGTGCAATCCACGTCTTTCACAAAATGTGGGAGCTGATCACTCCAACTGGTACATGAGGCCACCCCTTATATTATCAGCTTTTGAGAGGCATCCCCTCTATGAGATTATGATACGATATGTGATGTGATATGTGATGTGGGCTCGTGGTGGATGACTGTCCTAACCTTTACTCTTATACTTTATTTATATCTCTTTCATTATGCTTCGTTTGTTCGTTCCCGTTTATTATATATATCTGTTCACTGGGCTTTTAAGCTCAGCCGCACGTTTTCTTTTCGTGTGCGGCAGGTATCTAAGCTAGGAGCTTTTGGATTATGCTTTGGATGGGATGAGAGATAGATGAAGCTTTGACCTTAGATGACCACCTTTATCTTATGACTTTGTTTTGGACTTGGTTTCCATATGTATTCGTATCTTTGGATTATTTCCTTTCCTTGAACTTATGTATTATTCAAGTCGTGTTGACTTGACTTTTCCTTTGAATTAATTATTAAGACTTCCGCTGTGTGTTTATGTATGCTTTGATTGTCACCATAATGTGATACTTCTACCCTTGTCGGGTTGGGGTGTTACAATTATGGTATCAGAGACAGGTTGCGACCTGTAGTACATAAGTCATGGCCTGTGAGTCTTATGGACCCTAGGATTTGACCCTTAAGGCTTAAGTTTTGACTGGTGAGGTTTTGGGTAGTCATGGGTTCTGTTTCGTCTTCCATTTCGTGCTTATTCTCTTATATTGTTGCTAATCGTTTTCGAAAACATTCAGATGGTGAATACTCGACATCAGGAATATAATGGAGGAAACCCTGATCTTAAGGCCATGATAGCAGAAGCTTTGGCCAACGCTCTTCCTAACTTGGTGACTCAGGTTACCAACAATATTCAAAATGGGGCAGGTTCTTCCGGAGGAGGTGGTGGTGCAGGTCCAGGTGCTGGTGGTGGAGGTGCTCCACCAGTTGGTATCCATGTCTGGATTGAGAGGTTTAACAAGCTGAAACCCCTCTCTTTCCGTAAAGCTGCCGTCCCCACTGAGGCGGAAGACTGGATTATCCACATGGAAAAGATATTTAAGGTATTGGGTTGTCCAGATGAGTTTAAGACGAGATTGGCTTCATTTAAGTTTGAAGGCGATGCACAGAGCTGGTGGATAGCCTATGTTCAGGCTCAGGAGCAGGGTTTTGAGGAGACTTGTACTTGGGAGGATTTTATGGGTATCTTTTATAAGCAGTACATTCCAGTGGCTGAACAGCAGCGATATGAGCGGGAGTATGGGAACATCCGTCAGGGGGACCAAGAGACTACTGGGGAATTTATGCAGCGATTTATGAGGCTGGCCAGTTTCGTTGGGCCAGAGATTACGGGAGATGCTTACCGTCAGGCTAAGACGTTTAAGTGGGCGTTAAAGAAATGGATACTGAACCAGATAGTGAATACGCATTATGATGATGTGGCGGCAGTTGCGAACGACGCTCGCAACATCGAGATGTTGCATAGTGATGGTAGTGGTTATAATAAGCGTGATAGGGATGGTAACCGGGTGCATTTCAGAGGACAGAGTCAGCAGGGACAGGGCCAGGATTTCAGAGGTCGGCAGGACCAGGCATCCGAGCAGAGAGGTCGACAGGACCATAGGTATGATCAGCGTGGTCGCCAGGACCGGGACTACAGTCAGAGGCGACAGGATTCTCGGGGTTATGATAGGCAGGTTTCTGGGAGGAGTGGCTACAACAGCAACCCACATCAGTATCGTGATCAGACTACTCGGGGTGCTCAGTCGGGTTATCAGTCAGGTTCTTCTGGGCAGGGGAGGACTAGTGAAGTGTTACCTCCTCCACCACTGTGTCCCACTTGTGGAAAGCCTCATCCGGGGCCATGCCACAAGGCTTCGGGAGGATGCTTTGCTTGTGGATCTCTTACGCACAGGGTGAAAGATTGTTCGAATGACAAGAGGAAGCAGGTTGTTCCATCAGGTTCAGGTAGGCCAGCTCCTACTACTGGTCGGGTTTATTCTCTCACTCGGGATCAGGCGGCAGGCACGTCAGGTACCATTACCGGTTATCTTTATGTTGGAGATCATATTGTTTTTGTTTTATTTGACACCGGTGCTACACACTCTATAATATCTAATACGCTTGCCAAGAAAATAAAAGTAACTCCAACACCATTGAATAATCCTATATCTATCTCTACTCCTATGAAAACCCAAGTCATCATCGATTGTGAATATGTGAATTGTCCGCTAAGATTTGATGATTGTGTTCGTTCGGCTAATTTGCTTCCCCTCGATATGATTGATTTTGATATAATTCTGGGTATGGACTGGTTGTCTTCTCATAAGGCCTCCATCGACTGTCATGCCAGAAGTGTAAGATTTGGTGATATCCATCATCCGGATTTTGTTTATCACGGTTCGCAGCCTTTGAAATCTGTTAAACTTATTTCTGCTATGAAAGCACGGACTCTAATCTCTCATGGTTGCCAAGGGTTTTTGGCCTCTGTTAAAGATACGTCTTCTCAGGGACGTGATATTAGTAGTGTTCCCGTTGTTCGGGAGTTCGCTAATGTCTTTCCCGAAGAGCTTCCTGGTATTCCTCCCACCAGAGAAGTTGAATTCAATATTGATCTAGTTCCTGGTGCTGAACCTATTTCTAAGGCTCCGTACCGAATGGCTCCCATTGAACTCAAAGAATTGAAAGTACAGTTAGAGGAGTTATTGGAGAACGGTTTTATTCGTCCGAGTGTTTCTCCTTGGGGCGCTCCTGTGCTATTTGTGAAAAAGAAGGATGGTAGTATGCGCCTTTGTATTGATTACCGGGAGCTCAACCGCATTACTATCCGTAACCGTTATCCCCTTCCGCGCATCGACGATCTGTTTGACCAATTGCAAGGGGCAAAGCACTTCTCTAAGATTGATTTGAGATCGGGTTACCATCAGCTTCTGGTGAGGGAACAAGATGTTCCCAAGACTGCCTTTCGCACCCGCTATGGCCATTACGAATTCCTGGTTATGCCTTTCGGCTTGACCAATGCTCCGGCCGTCTTTATGGACCTTATGAACCGGGTTTTTCATGAGTTCCTCGATAAATTTTTCATTGTCTTCATCGACGATATTCTTGTCTATTCGAAATCTAAGGAGGAGCACGAACAGCATCTTCGGACTGTGTTGGAAATTCTTAGACAGAAGAAGTTATACGCGAAGTTCTCTAACTGTGAATTCTGGTTGAGTCAGGTCGCTTTTCTAGGTCACGTTGTATCTGCAGAGGGTATCACTATGGACCCAGCGAAGGTCGAGGCTATCACTAAATGGCCTAGACCTACAAATGTGACTGAGGTGAGAAGTTTTCTGGGACTCGCGGGTTATTATCGTCGTTTTGTTGAGGGTTTCTCGCGGCTAGCCTTACCGTTGACACAGTTGATGAGAAAAGGGGAGAAATTTGTATGGACTGAGGAGAGGGAGAACAGTTTTGAGGAGCTTAAGCAGAGATTAGTATCGGCACCTATTCTGACTCTTCCGTCTGGTTCGGGTGGTTACCAGATCTATAGTGATGCATCTAAAAAGGGTTTGGGTTGCGTTTTAATGCAGCACGGGAAAGTCATCGCCTATGCTTCAAGGCAACTGAAGCCGTATGAAGAGAATTATCCGACGCACGACTTGGAATTGGCTGCAGTGGTTTTCGCTCTTAAGATATGGCGGCATTATCTATACGGCGAATCATGTGACATTTTCACCGACCACAAAAGCCTTAAATATATTTTCACGCAGAAGGAGCTCAATATGAGACAGAGGCGATGGTTGGAGCTCCTGAAAGATTACGATACCAACATCCAGTATCATCCCGGCAAGGCAAATGTGGTTGCCGATGCTCTTAGCCGGAAGTCGGTTATGGTTGCTAGTCTGAATTTTGAGCCTCGGATTTTAAATGATTTGGAGATTCTCGATGTTGAGTTTTGTGTCCGGGGTTGTGACGGTTACTGGGCTAGTCTAAAGGTTGAGTCCAATCTCATCCTGCGGATTAAAGAAGCTCAGAATGATGACGGTGAACTCTGGGCCATTGTGCAGAATGTGGAAGATGGGAAGCAATCTGAGTTCCGAGTTGATGAGTTTGGTGTGGTATGGTTCGAGGATCGTCTGTGTGTTCCTAACGATCCTGATTTGCGAGAGGCTGTTTTGTCAGAGGCGCATAGTTCTCCCTTTACTATACATCCGGGTTCCACCAAAATGTACCGAGATTTGAAGCAGCACTTTTGGTGGAGCGGCATGAAACATGATGTGGCGTCTTATGTAGCTAGGTGTTTGACCTGTCAGCAGGTCAAGATAGAGCATCAGAGAGCTAGTGGTTTGCTGCAACCGCTAGATATTCCGACCTGGAAGTGGGAGGAAATTTCTATGGATTTCGTATCGGGTTTGCCACTTACCAGAAAGAAGCATGATGCGATTTGGGTGGTCGTTGATCGATTAACCAAGTCGGCTCATTTTCTACCCATCCGTATGGATTATAGTGTCAGTAAACTAGCAGAGATTTTTGAGCAGGAGATAGTTAGACTGCACGGTATGCCTACTGCTATTATTTCAGATAGGGATCCACGTTTTACTTCCCGGTTTTGGAAAGGACTGCATAGAGCTTGGGGTACACAGCTTAAGTTCAGTACAGCTTTTCACCCTCAGACAGATGGTCAATCGGAGCGGACTATCCAGACATTAGAGGATATGCTGAGGGCATGTGCGTTAGAATGGACGGGTAGTTGGGACGAGTATCTCTGTTTGGTAGAGTTCGCTTATAACAACAGCTGGCATGCTAGTATTCGGATGGCTCCTTTCGAGATGTTATATGGTCGGAAATGTAGAGCACCCATTTGTTGGAACGAAGTGGGAGAGCGTGCTATTGAGGGCCCGGAGTTGGTCCAGATTACGAATGAGAAAGTAGATGTTGCTAGGGAGAAGTTGAAAGAAGCTCGGGCTCGTCAGAAAAGTTATGCGGATAAGCACCGTCGTGATTTGGAGTTTCAGGTGGGTGATCGGGTTTTCCTTAAGGTTTCACCGTTTCGGGGAGTCAAGCGATTTGGAATCAAGGGCAAGCTGAGTCCTCGATTCATCGGACCATTCGAGATCTTGGAACGTATTGGAGAGGTGTCCTACCGCTTAGCTCTACCTCCCCAGCTTTCGCATGTGCATGATGTATTCCATGTATCTCTTCTACGGGGATACAATTATCATCATCTTCATGTGGTATCTTACCCTTTCGATCAGATTCAGCCGGATATGTCTCTTCCGGAAGAGCCGGAAGCGGTTCTAGATCGCCAAGAGCGAGTTATGAGACGTAAAGTCATTCCATTCGTTAAGATTCTTTGGCAGAACCACCCAGAGCGGGAAGCTACCTGGGAGACCGAGGAGTCCATTCGAGAAAGTTATCCTCATTTTGTATTCTGATCTGGTATGTCTCTATTTTGTTTCGTTCCATTTCAGTCCTACTTCTTTGCAAATTTTAAGGACGAAATTTTTCGTTTAGAGGGGAAGAGTTGTAAAACCCTAAAATCTAAAATGTGTAAAAAGACCAAAATGCCCCTACAACTTTGAAAATTAAATAAAGGCTTATATAACTTATAAATTAATTCCAAAAATTATGAAATGAACTAAGTATGACTTGAAATAATTAGAGAGCATTATAAAATATTTGTGCAAGCTATAAAAAAATTATATCTACACATAAACAAGTCCCAAAATAATTAAGTATATAATTATTTTATTTTAAAAGCTAATTAAGTGTAATTAAATTGCAAGATAAATGGAAATAAATACAAAATCAATGATGATTGACCAAAGCATTAATTTGGCCGCTCCATTTGATCCCCCCCTCCTCCTAAAATTCGGCACTATCATCTTTAAACAACCAAAATCATTTTCCTTTCCCTAAAACTAAACCGATTGGATCAAAAACCCTAAAAATTAGCCACCAAAATTCATCCGAATTTCTGGAGTTGCAAGACTAATTTTCCCTTGTTCTTCATCATCATAAGAAGCCTAGAAAAATACATTTGAAGTTGTGTGTTGCCCAATTCGTTCGTGGTGAATTATTTCACATCGCTAGAACTAAAAATAAGGTAATTCGTCCATAATTCATCCAACCCATATAATATTCGATTCTCATTTTTCTCATGATCCTTACTTCGTATATACTCTGTGAAAAATGGCTATAAGGTTGTGGGATCGTTTGTAAGCTTGTGGAGAATATTTAGGTGTCGCGTATAGAACCAAGGAGAAGAAATTCCTTTCAGCCATTCAACTCATCATAAATTCGGTTTGCCATTTTTCCTAAGTCTCTTATGATCTATGAACATCAAATAAAATGATAATAACATACCATGCATGATCTACGAATTAATTGTGAATTAAACCTTAAAATCGTGTATATAATCTAAATAATTGTATCTGAATTTTCTGGGCATGAATGATAATTTATTTGAGCTTCATATGATGAATATAATCTAGGAAAAATGTCCATTTGATTTTTAAAGGCCTAAAGTAATTGTTTTTGATTTAATTATAAAACCGGATTTAAGGAAAATCAAGAAAGAAAAAGAAATAAAAGGTGAATCGAATTAGGGTTTGGAATTAGGGTTTGTTCTTATGAATTTAAGGTTGACTAAATGATGATCTAATGATTAGTGAATGAGTGGTATTTTTAAAGTTAGGGTTTTTGTTAAATAAATGTTATTCGGTTTGGAAACTAATTGTTAGGGGGTGTTTTGTAACTTTTGAAACTTGAGGGTTATTTTTAGAACTTAATTTTGGACTGCCTATTAATCGAATAAAATATAGTTTGGGGGTATAATGTGTAATTTCCATGTTTTAAAGGATTAAAATGTATTTATTAATTAATTAGTGTTCGAATTATAAATAATTAAAATAAAGGGACTAAACATGTAAATTCTGGAAAGTTGGGGTCGAATGGAGTAATAAAATATAATCAGGGGGTTATGTGTAATTTTGGTAATTTAATGGTTTAATATGTAATTATTAATAATTAAAATTTGAAAATGTAAATTAAGGGTTAAATATATAACTTTGATAACTTGAGGGACTTGTTGTGTAAATTATGAATACTTAAGGGTAGATTCGTATAATATGATGAAATAAGTGTCCATTGTGTAATTTTGATAAACTAAGGGTCTAATGTGTAATCATGGATATTATAAGGTTTAAAATGTAAATTATGTAACTTAAGGGTGTAAAGTGTAAAATTGGAAAACTTGAGGGGCTGAATTTGTTGACTTGATAAATATGGATTCAAAACAGGTTACTTGAGATATTTTCATGTTTGTACTTTAACTTTGATATAATTACACTTAAAACCCTAATTTATGTAAAGTTGTCATAAGTAACCCTAAACTTTGGTGACTTGTTAAAAATACACCCTGAAGCCATAATATGTTGCGATAATGACTTAACCTAATTGAGAATATGGAAATCTTACTAATTATGAGAACTTTCTAATTATGGAAACTTACTAAAGATGGAAACATGCTAAAAATGGAAAGTTACTTAAAATGGAAAGAATTGTAATTCTTTGCTACCCCTCTAGGTGTGAAGAAGGAGAGGACCTGATCTTTTCATCTTATTCATTTCTGGTTGTGTTTGCGTTTGGAATAAGGTACAGATATTCTGCCCTTTTTAATAAGGTGCCTTCGGTCTCTTGAACCCTTATTATGATGTGACTTTGACCTTTGCTATGAACCTGGATCATTTGAACCTTTGGCATATGAACCTTTTTGATATGAACCCTGTGATATGAACCTTCTCATTTGAACTCTGATTATGACCATGTGAATCTTTACTTTGATATGAACCTTTGACTTGTGACCCCAGTTTGATACCCGAGCTAAATGTGTTTCCTAGCCATGAAGGTAACATGGCCGTGTCTGTGATGCACCACTGACATGACTAGTGTGTAGCCCTAGTGATTTGGTTACACCGTCCCCATTGTGATATGTGAAATGCATGCGATTATTATTATGATTATGGCCAATGTGATTTGTGGGGGGGCGAATGGATGCATCCTAGGTACGTTGTGATATGTGATTGTGATATGATTTGTGCTATGTGGTGACTGATGATGGGTGCAATCCACGTCTTTCACAAAATGTGGGAGCTGATCACTCCAACTGGTACATGAGGCCACCCCTTATATTATCAGCTTTTGAGAGGCATCCCCTCTATGAGATTATGATACGATATTTGATGTGATATGTGATGTGGGCTCGTGGTGGATGACTGTCCTAACCTTTACTCTTATACTTTATTTATATCTCTTTCATTATGCTTCGTTTGTTCGTTCCCGTTTATTATATATATCTGTTCACTGGGCTTTTAAGCTCAGCCGCACGTTTTCTTTTCGTGTGCGGCAGGTATCTAAGCTAGGAGCTTTTGGATTATGCTTTGGATGGGATGAGAGATAGATGAAGCTTTGACCTTAGATGACCACCTTTATCTTATGACTTTGTTTTGGACTTGGTTTCCATATGTATTCGTATCTTTGGATTATTTCCTTTCCTTGAACTTATGTATTATTCAAGTCGTGTTGACTTGACTTTTCCTTTGAATTAATTATTAAGACTTCCGCTGTGTGTTTATGTATGCTTTGATTGTCACCATAATGTGATACTTCTACCCTTGTCGGGTTGGGGTGTTACATTGTTTATCATTTACAATACAAGTATTTTTCTGTTTGATATAATTAATGCTTCATCAACCACACAAGATTCGTAAGTTACAAATATAAGAAATAACCCTAGTACGAGGTTACATTTTCTTTAGTAGGAAAGGAAAATTTTTGTGAAATCTCTAGTACCAGGTACTTGATCTGATGCACAAAAAAGAAAACTATATATTAGAGGTGGCAAAATAGGTGGGCTGGGTTGGGTTAGGTTCCGGATCTAGATTGGTTTGTGTCTAAACGGGTCTGGATTTCTAGATAGGTCTTTTAGAAACATGAGTCTAAATTGTTTCGGGTCTAGATAGGTTTTGGTCATTTAAAAAAAAAAAAAAAAAAAAAAAAAAAAAAAAAAAAAAAAAAGCTTTTTTTGTTTTTTTTAATAAAATATGAAAAAAGTAATAAATTCTTTTTTGACCCGCTAGACTCGCCTACCGGTTGGGCTAAAAATGAGAGTGTTTGCTAGTAAAAGTAGGTTATAAAAAATGTCTTTTGTTTACCTCCTGTTTGGCTATTTGAATGTTTTTTGATATGTGTTGTGTATAGTTATTTGCAAGTATGATTTTGACTTGAGAGTTTCTAAACGATGGTGGTGACATGTTAAACTAAGTGTACTTTATACTAAAAGAACCTTAGTTTGCTTCCAAAAAGAACCGTATCTAGTAGCTTTGTAAGCAGCTTTGAAAGTTTCTAGTAGTTTTGTGACATGTTAAACTAAGTGTACTTTATCGTTTAGATAATTCTTTGCTTCCTGAAAGAACCGTAGTTTAACTTCTAAACTACCAGACAAAGGATAGCCGAAATAGGTCCCGGCCATAACTGCAATAAGACACACAGCAAGTTACCAACTAAACATTTATGTCTCGTCTTTTTTCATTACAGCACTACACAACATATTAAAGATACAAAGTGTTTATAGTTGTTTTTGTGGATTTCAGTGGTGGCACCTTGTTTACAGTAACAATAAGCAATCCAAACAGCCACGTTCTTTCCAAAGAAAAATATGATAGCGAGAGCGGTTTTAAGAATCAACACCCGTCTCTTTAAGCAAATAAGACTTGATTTTTGGATTGAAACTAGTCTCCATATAATTATTTTTTTCAAACAAAATCCACACGGAGACGTGTTTCATGCTAGACATCGGTCTTAATAATCTATTTATAGACCGGTTTTTATAGCGTGGATAACAGGAATGTTGGGCTGGCTAAGGCCCAAAATTAACTAGTGTAATTTCGGCATTGTTACTAGCCCAAACAAAAACAAAAGCCAAAAAAGCTGACAACAACAAATTCAGTTTCATTATTAAATTAAATATAAAATAAAATAAAGATAGCATACCTTTTATCAATTTCATGTTTTTGGGATTTTGTAATTTTCAAGTAGAGATCCAATGTCACCAGCCTTGCCTTCACGGCGGCGGGATTGGGTATTATTATTATTATTTCAATTGATTATCACCGTAGTGTAGCCTAATGCACGAAGTGCTCTAATTGATTGGCAGAAATCCGAGTCTCCAGAGACAAGGAAGATCAACGACGGAGGTCGGCAGTCGAACGCAAAGTGGAACATATCATTCATGACTACCCGATCTGCTGCATTCTGACCCAATGGGGTGTCGACCAAGTTTACCCTGGCTGCCGACAAACCCTCTCTCTGTGCTCATGTAGGCTGAGTTGCAGTAATATTCGCATATGCTTTAATTCGTATTGGAACATTGGATCTCTACTTGAAAGGTTTAATTATATGATTTATACATGTGCCTTTTAGATAAATTAAAGCGTATGCGAATATTAATTCAACTCAACCTACACGAGCACAGAGAGAGGGTTTGTCGGCAGCCGGGGTAAACTTAGTCGACACCCCATTGGGTCAGAATGTAGCAGATCAGGTAATCATGAATGATATGTTCCACTTTCTGTTCGACTGCCGACCTCCGTCGTTGATCTTCCTTGTCTCCGGAGACTCGAATTTCTGCCAATCAATTAGAGCACTTCGTGCATTAGGCTACACTACGGTGATAAACAATTGAAATAATAATAATAATACCCAATCCCGCTGCCGTGAAGGCAAGGCTGGTGACATTGGATCTCTACTTGAAAATTACAAAATCCCAAAAACATGAAATCGATAAAAGGTATGTTATCTTTATTTTATTTTATATTTAATTTAATAATGAAACTGAATTTGTTGTTGTCAGCTTTTTTGGTTTTTGTTTTTGTTTGGGCTAGTAACAATGCCGAAATTACACTAGTTAATTTTGGGCCTTAGCCAGCCCAACATTCCTATTATCCACGCTATAAAACCCCTAAATGTAAAAGGAGAGTGTTTCTTTCGAGCGTTTGCACATCAATTTTTCAATGATCCTGAGCTGCATCCCTTTGTTCGTGCTGCCACGATACTCTATGTAAGTTTTTTTATTTTTTTATTTTTTTTATCAAATCATAATTTATATAATACTAATTCTGTTTTATTATTCTTGCATTACTCACAGATGAGGGAACATCCTGAGTTGTATGCTTCAGACTTTTCCCGCATGTTTGAAATCGGGACTTACTCACAATTTCTTGATGCAAAGTCCCACCCTCAAGCTTTTATTAGGGATCTAATCATTCAAGGGGCCTGTGATACTGTGAGTTTTTTTTTTTTTTTTTTTTTTTTTTTTTTTTTTTTTTTTTATTATTTTGATTTTGATTGTTGTGATTTATAAACCTAGGTATCACATATAACCTTATACATAATTGCCAACCAAACAAGAATTAGAAATTTAAATCCTTGAATTATTTATACTCTGAATTTTGAATTTCAAACCAGATAAATTGAAATTCTTGAACCAAACGCCCCTAAAGATACAATAAGCAAATCTTAGCAATTTATTCTTTTACCAAACTAAAAAAACTCACTTTTATCATTCTTTTCAAAAATTTAATATCTCACGAACCTTTAATCGTTACGCGAACGAATCATACTATCGCAACGAGAATTAAATCGTTTTTCAATTGAGGAACACTTGTATATACTTTCAATTATTTATTTATTATTATATTTTTTTTTTTTTTTTTGAGTTCTTTTTCGGGTGTTGAAATTTACAACCTGAAAAATCACATGTTATTTCTAAAAGAAAATTTTATTTGTCATTTTAAAAGTCACATGTGATTTGTGAAATCACACGTGATTTTTAAAATAACAAATCACATGTGATTTTTCAGGGCGTAAATTTCAGCACTTACAAAATAAAAACTCGAAAAAAATTTCATAGAAAGTATATCTAAGTGCCCTTTTACTAAAAGATGAGAAAATTATTATCGCTAGGTTTTTGTCGCTTAAAGATTTACAATTTGCAAGATATTTTAGCAAGATATTTAATTTAAAATAAAAGTTGAATACTGGGGTTCTTCTGTTTTGACAAAAAATATGAGTTCATATTTTTTGTATATACTCTCGCCATGTAAAGATTCTAAAATCTATTTGATAACTAGTCACACCATCTATAGTAGTAAGATTCGTTATTATTCACTTTATTCGATATGTTCAATAAAAAAATGTTTCGAATAATTCGACTAATAGCATAAATAGAGTGATGGTACCACACTAGACTCACATGCAAGTTGTTCGAGAAAACCTGTTTTTCACAATAGCAATGGGGTTCGGGGAAGAATCAAACTTCTTGCCACAACTCAATAACCCGATATGTGTCGTGAGCCCACAATTCGTGTCCCCGCCCACACCCTATGGAGATGTTAAGTGGAAAGAAATTGTTAACTCTTAGTGATGGTAACTTTGGAGTTACTGATGTTAATGGTAACTTGATGTTCAAAATCAAAGGAAAGTTACTGAGTCTTACCGGCAAACGTCTCTTGGTTGATGGTCTTGGCAACCGTATCCTAACTTTAAACAAAAAGGTTGTTACATTTACATGTTGCAACTATGTTTATTGATCCTATTAGTGGCGGACATACTTGATGCAGAGAGTATACACGTGCCTCTAGACACAGTTTAATACTAAGTGCATACTCTGATATATACAAATTATCATGAACTCGATATATCATTTTCTTAGTATGTTCATATTATAAGTTATGATATGTGCAAACTAATATGTTGTTAATATGTTCAGCTATCAAGTGGACGCAACACATGGCAATGCTTTAGAGGTGATAGTTCAGACCCTAGAGATCATGTGTTCACGGCTAAACCATCATATCGAACACAATTCAAGACTTCACTTGATGTCTACTTGGCCTCCAACAGAAGACAAGATGTCGCTGACTTCAAAGTCAAAGGCAACTGGTTTGAAAAACGCTGTTCTGTTTTTGTTGGAGAGAATACTAATATCATCGCAGAGGTAATAATGTATGCTAATTGAGGTTCATGTTATATTTTAGGTTCATGTTAATCGTGTACAGTAATTGAGGTTTATGTCAAAAATTTTAGGTGAACAAGAAACAATATGTTCCAAACATTGCTTTTGGAGTTGACGCATATAGTATTACGGTGGATCCAAATGTTGATTATGTGTTTATCGTTGCACTCGTGGCGATTCTCAATGAGACTAATGAAGAGAAATGTGACAATGAAGTGAAGAAATGAGCACACGAATGGCATTTTTAATAGTGTGATGTTATGATTAATAAAAGGCGAAAGAAAAATGTATTTATGCCTATTGTTTGTTTGCCGTTCTATGTCGATAGTGGCATCTCGTCAAATGTAACACATTAGATGAAATGCATTAATAATACTATAACTTTCGAAAAAAGCATTATATATGTATTCTAGCATCGGCCGTTAAAACGATAAGGACATGTAATATAAGTGCATAACAAGCCTAGGCCCCAAAACCGGTCCCAATCCCTGATAAAATGCACATCCTTGCCAAGCCTGGTCCAAGCTAGGCCGTATTATGTTCATATAATAAGTTATGATATGTGCAAACTATCATGAGCTCGATATAATAAGTTATATATGCAAATTATCATGAGCTCGATATATCATTTTGTGGTGGTTCCAACGATATTTAGTTGGCCAAAAGAAACTAGAAGGAAACCAGGAAGCAATATAGAGAGAACATTAGAGACTTAACATTTTTCATTCATATTAAAAATAATGCAACAATTACACATAAATAAGTAACTTGAAATAAAACTACCCACTATGCTAGAAAAATGGAAACATGGGAGTTAAGGTGTTATATAACTACATGCATGCAAACTGTAACTTAGAAATGGTCTTCACTTCAATATCTTCACGTGCGCAAGGAACTCGGACTCGATGCTAAGGAGACGCACGTATCACTAGCACCAGGCACATAACAATCCACCCCGCTCAAACTCACCTTGTCCTCAAGGCGAAAATCCGGAAACGACTTGGTGAGCCACGGCGGATGCCACTCAACTCGCACGGTAGCATTCGGAGCTGTTTTCATGAAGCCCCATGGTGGCAGCCATTCGTTTCTTCCGGTGACATTAGGAGAAGTATTATCAAAACACCACGGAGGGTGCCAGTCGTGTTTTGCAGTGGCGCCTTCTGTCCATTCTTCCTTGTTAACAAACAAGATCAAGCTAAGTTGTGGGGATGATTTGAAAGGGTTGGTTACTGGTGTGGGCTTTGGGGTTGATGCAGGTGCAAATTTTGGTCCCTCAGGGCTGGTTAGCAAGGCTTGTTGTGGTGGTGAGGTAGGTTGTGTTGCGGCGGAAACCGGTGGTGGCGCAGGAGTGGTAATTGGTGGTGGAGATGTAGGGTTGTGGTGAGCGTCAAACGCGGTTCGGGTCGATCGGAGCTCAGCGAACACGGTTTCAAACCGGGATTCGAGTCTCGCAAAGGATGCACTCCATTGATGAAACTCAGGTGTGGATAGTTTTTGAGCAGCCATAGGTCCGAGGGGGATCACGGCGGTCTCCGATACCACTGTTGTGGTTCCAACGATTTAGTTGGCCAAAAGAAACTAGCTAGAAGGAAACCAGGAAGCAATATAGAGAGAACATTAGAGACTTAACATTTTTCATTCATATTAAAAACAATGCAACAATTACATATAAATAAGTAACTTGAAATAAAACTACCCACTATGCTAGAAAAATGGAAACATGGGATTTAAGGTGTTATATAACTACATGCATGCAAACTGTAACTTAGAAATGGTCTTCACTTCAATATCTTCACGTGCGCATGGAACTCGGACTCGATGCAAAGGAGACGCACGTATCACTAGCACCAGGCACATAACACATTTTCTTATTATGTTCATATAATAAGTTATGATATATATGTGCAAACTAATATGTTGTTAATATGTTCAGCTATCAAGTGGACGCAAAACATGACAATGCTTTAGAGGTGATAGTTCAGACCCTAGAGATCATGTGTTCACTGCTAAACCATCATATCGAACACAATTCAAGACTTCACTTGATGTCTACTTGGCCTCCAACAGAAGACAAGATGTCGCTGACTTCAAAGTCAAAGGCAACTGGTTTGAAAAACGCTGTTCTGTTTTTGTTGGAGAGAGTACTAATATAATCGCAGAGGTAATACTGTATACTAATTGAGGTTCATGTTATATTTTAGGTTCATGTTAATCGTGTACAGTAATTGAGGTTTATGTCAAAAAATTTAGGTGAACAAGAAACAATATGTTCCAAACATTGCTTTTGGAGTTGACACATATAGTATTACGGTGGATCCAAATGTTGATTATGTGTTTATCGTTGCACTCGTGGCATTTCTCAATGAGACTAATGAAGAGAAATGTGAGTATGTGACGATGATGTGAAGAAGTGAGCACACGAATGGCATGTTTAATAGTGTGATGTTATGATTAATATAAGGCGAAAGAAAAGTGTATTTATGCTTATTGTGTGTTTGCTGTTCTATGTCGATAGTGGCATCTCGTCAAATGTAACACATTGGATGAAATGCATTAATAATACTACTCCGTATAACTTTCGAAAAAAGCATTATATATGTGTTCTAGCATCGGCCGTTAAAACGATAAGGACATGTAATATAAGTGCATAACAAGCCTAGGCCCCAAAACCGGTCCCGATCCCTGATAAAATGCACATCCTTGCCAAGCCTGGTCCAAGCTAGGCCGTAGAGCTTACTATTTACGATCCAACCCAACATGGTCAAAACCGAATCAACCCTTGAAACAGGGCTGAGACAATGGTGACGGAGGCAATGGTGGCAGATGCAAATATGGCCAATGCAATGGTACGGTGGTTTCTTTTTTCGAGCTTGAGGAGCTGAAGGACCTTTTTATAGTTTTAAAGCCTAAATAGGCTCCTGATCACTTGCATAACCATATTCATAGAATAGCTGTTCTTTTGCAAATATGCTAACGCAATAACCACCCACCATTTCAGTATCATCTGCGTGTCCTAACTTTTCTAGACATGAAAATGAATTTAAGTGAAAATCAAGAAATACGTTGGCGTTTCTGTTTGGTATACCATATTTGGGAATATAGCTGGATGGTTGGCGAATTTTAACTTGTGTCCTTGGCGTAGTACAGTTTGGTTTAACTTGTTGATAACAAGCAAGTTCGTATACTCTTTTTGTTTATGTGAGCGAATGGTGAAATTTACATCTGCATACCACATATTTTGATAATATACCATAGAGAGATGACAAATTTATAACATCGTATTTATAAAAACATGTAACGTATTTATAAAAACATGTATTTTTTAATAAACCGAAAAAATAATTAATTGACCGTTCTCACGTTCAAGCTTTGGTTTCACTTTCAAGCTCCAATAAATGTGTTAATTTTTTTTAGCAAAATCCAATTGTAGTTTGGTTCGTAACATGCAACGGTTTTGTCAAGTACCCAAGTATATCATCTATTTGGGATCTTCTTGATCTTCATATCAATATATACTAGCAGGTACCCGCAGCCGCAACATATCAATATATACTAGCAGGGTACCCGCTCGTTGCAGCTGCGGATACCCTGAAATAAAATTTTCCGGTGAATCATGTATTTTAGTTTATTATGATCTTTTTGACAATAAATTTACGGATATCAAGAATTTCGTTTAGCTCGTGCCCGTTGGCTCGTGTCCATTCGGGCTCGAGCCTGTTTGGCACCTGCCCGTTCGGGCTCGAGCCCATTTGTCCCGTTGCCCGTTCGGGCTTGAGTATTTGTATAATGTGCTTTATTATTTGTATTAGTGACATTTAATGCAGGAATTGTGTTTAAGTTGGTTGTACAATATGCTTGATAAGTTGTATTTCTTATGTAAGAGGTGTTTTAATAACTGCATTAATTGTATTTATTGACCCGTTAATTAATTGTATTTAATGTACATAATGATTTATTTATTGTATTTAATGTTAGTATTTCTATTTTAATTAGTTGTACTTTGAGCTTAAGAACTTGCAAATGTTAGAAAATGTGTTTTAATTACTTGTACTTGTACATTGAGCTTAGGTAGTTGTAAATATTGGTGATGGGGTGTATTAATTGTATGTATTAATTTGTACAATGCATTAGTTGTAAATATTATGGAAGTTTCTATAAGTAGTATTGATTATTGTACTTATTGCTTTAGAACTTGTATTGCTTAATTTTAAGTATTTCTATTAATAGTAGTCATTCATCCATAATAAGATAGTTAGATATTGTTCATTATGCGAAGAAAAAGTATTATAAAAGGACAAGAACTAGTATGAAATAATTAATATCAAGGCTGGGAACAATTTAGACACGGAGTGGTAATAGTGCAAAAACAAAGGAGTAGCTAATATGATCTCCAACCAAGAGTTTGTGCGTTAAGTCCCGTAAGGGAAAAATGTGAATTACATACCTCATTCGAGATGCTATGGGTGCGTTTAGTATATCTTGATGAGTCGTCTAATGTAAAATCAGAATGTTAGATAGTTAAGGTCTAATGTCACTGGTACAGATTCTGCCTATCGTCACACTGGAAATGCGTGACTATATGCATATAGTCACACACGTTTTTTTGGGTGTGTGTGACAAAAAGTCGCGCCACCGTAGGTATCATATGGTCACATTGTTTATTTTGTGGCCGTTTTCATCGAAAAAGAGTGACCATAACCCGAATATGTGTGACTAATTAGGCACAAGTTTTGTTGGATTCATCAGTATGTGTGACTATTTCCCATCCTATGGCCACACGAAAATATAATAAATGTGACGTTTGTGATGATTTAGTCACACATCGTGTGTTGTTTTTTTCGAGTTAGTCACATACAATTTAAAAAACAGTGGCCAAAAGTGTTAATAAGTGTGACCATATGCTGTTTAAAGTGAAGAAATGTGTACTATTGATCATCCAATGGTCACATGAATTCTTAGTTTGTGTGGCCTTTTGTAATATTTAGTCACACAAAGCATGTTTGTTTTGGGTATTTAGTCACATACAATTAAGCATAAAGTGGCCAAAAGTGTTAATAAGTGTGACCATATGCTGTTTTAAGTGAAGAAATGTGTATTTTGTGTGACTATTGATCATCCAATGGTCACATGAATTCTTAGTTTGTGTGGCCTTTTGTAATATTTAGTCACACAAAGCATGTTTGTTTTGGGTATTTAGTCACATACAATTAAGCATAAAGTGGCCAAAAGTGTTAATAAGTGTGACCATATGCTGTTTTAAGTGAAGAAATGTGTATTTTGTGTGACTATTGATCATCCAATGGTCACATGAATTCTTAGTTTGTGTGGCCTTTTGTAATATTTAGTCACACAAAGCATGTTTGTTTTGGGTATTTAGTCACATACAATTAAGCATAAAGTGGCCAAAAGTGTTAATAAGTGTGACCATATGCTGTTTTAAGTGAAGAAATGTGTATTTTGTGTGACTATTGATCATCCAATGGTCACATGAATTCTTAGTTTGTGTGGCCTTTTGTAATATTTAGTCACACAAAGCATGTTTGTTTTGGGTATTTAGTCACATACAATTAAGCATAAAGTGGCCAAAAGTGTTAATAAGTGTGACCATATGTTGTTTTAAGTGAAGAAATGTGTATTTTGTGTGACTATTGATCATCCAATGGTCACATGAATTCTTAGTTTGTGGCCTTTTGTAATATTTAGTCACACAAAGCATGTTTGTTTTGGGTATTTAGTCACATACAATTAAGCATAAAGTGGCCAAAGTTGTTAATAAGTGTGACCATATGCTGTTTAAAGTGAAGAAATGTGTATTTTGCGTGACCATTGTTCTTCCAATGGTCACATGAATTTTTATTTTGTGTGGCCTTTGGTACTATTTAGTCACACATCGAATTAAACAAAGAGTGACCAATAATGTTGGAGCAGAGTTGCTACTGCTAGCAGTACTAAGGTAGTCCAAGGTAGTCCTGCTGAAGCAGAGTTACTGCTGCTAGTACTATGCTAGTGCTGCTGGAATGTGTATATATATTATATATAAAAGCATATTAAAAAACACGAGAGTGGTAGGTTATGCAGCATTTGCTTTCCATGAGACTGGTATACGGTACCAAAAGCAACGATATTTGATTTCTTTGTGTGCCAGAGTTTGCACTTAAGTGTCTACAAAAAAAAAAAAAATTGCATGTATATATCAGAAATTATTTAAACAAAAGAATAACAAGAAACATGTTGAAATACATACTGTTGGCAGTGCTTGTGTTAGAGACACATCTTGTTGCGATTGGGAATCTGGAGACCCGTTTCGTCGCTTCTTTTGCTTTGGCTTATTGGGTCCGACAGTTTTAGCAAGTTCCTATATGTATATATAAAACACGTTACATTATTTAAACAAAAGAGTAACAAGAAACATGTTGAAATACATACTGTTGGCAGTGGTTGTGTTGGAGACGACACATTTTGTAGCGATTGGGAATCTGGAGACCCGTTTCGTCGTGACTTAAGGTTATGCTTAGGCCTGACAGTTTTAGCAGCAGGTTCCTATACGTATATATAAAACACGGTACATTAGTCGATCATGTATGTAAAATTCAAAATCAAAGGGCGATCTTTTATTACTATACTTACCATTGTTTCCGTTACCTTTTTAGAAGTTTCAAGGCCATTGGATTTCTCCTCAATTCCCGCATCTTTAGGACTTACAACACCACTTGTCTGAGTGCCATTGGAGTCACCTGCAATATTGTCAATGGCCATTGGAGTCACCTGCAATATAAATTAAGAAATACAGTCACTCATCAGTTTATGTTCAATGCCTAGTATCATTAGCATCAGTGGTGTTAGCATTAGAAAATGAAATTGTTAACAACATAAAAAATGGCTTACAACTGAGGCTATTGGCGATGGTTGAGTTGGCAGAGTTATATTCATCCCTTTATCATTCAACTGTTGCAGAATTTGAGAAAGCATTACATTTGTGTTTTCCACCTCACCGGATAATTTATTGACCTGCACATCTTTTTCGGTCATCTCGGCGGACAATTTTTTGATCAATTTATCTTTTTCTTCACGCTCGCGTCTCTCATTATCCAGTTGAGTTTGAAGTAAGGCAATTTTTTCATTGGCTTCTTGTTTTCTTCGAGGAAGGCCAAAATACTCTTTGTATGTTACTGCACCTCCCACTCCCCTGGCATAACCGCCCTTTTCCTTACCAAATACAAATGTCATGGCATCAGTGCCATCATCAAAACCCGATGTTCCTTCCTTGATCTTGTCATCAGCTTCTTTCTGCACAAAAAATATAGGAAATGTTGGGATTAAAAGTCTTCTTGATGCTGTTACTACTGCTAGTACACAAGCTACTACTGCTAGTACACAGTTAAATGTTGCTGCTATATAAGCATAACAATAGAATTAGCAGTCAAACTTACAAGTTCATCTCCCTTTGATTTAATATCATCATTTGGGTATTCGCCGTCTTTGTTTACCCTTCCTTTCACCCACATTACATCACGGGGGGGTTCTTCATCCGCTTCAATCTCTTTATTTTCGATCTAATAAACATCAAATGCATACCCATGTAAAGTTAAACCAAGATAAACGAAAATATGTGGATGCTTACACATGTACAGTTAAACCAAGATAATCGAAAATATGAGGGTATTAATGCAAATGTGCAAATTGGGCAATGTAAACGGATTCATTTCTCATACTGATCGTCTCTTAATTGGTAAAACAAACATTGTGTAATCTTACCATTTTCTCTTTGACATAAGCATATCCACCTCGTCCCATTTTATGCTGATAAATATTTTGGGAACGCGCCATTTTACCTTTCTCAGATTTCTCCTAAAAACACAAAATCATAAGGCGTTTAGATGCGGTAATGCTGCAAACTGAAAATAACAAAATGACATATACACTTAATTAAAGATGACTAATTAAAACCTTGTATGCTTCGGTGGTCGTGTATTTAACATACTCGACCCAGTCTTCTGATTTCATTATTGTATTATACAAGTCCGGGACTTCATTCAGTTTGGAAGGTGTATTTAGGTTGGGCAAAATGTAGTTGACTTTGAGCTTCCTTCTGTAATTCCTTAGCATTTTACCAAGACTAATCATTATCAATTTTCTGTATTGGACGTCAACAACAAAAAATTTCTGAAAAGATTAACACAATGTTGTTAATTAGTTGCACATAATGTAACTGCATACATAAACTTATGTAGTATTGGGTTACAAAATAGTATATATGTACCAAGATTTCATCCCATAGTTTATCTCTTGCTTCTTTATTCACCTTCTTCCAGTGTAGAATCTTCACACCTATCTGCTCACGAGCCACATCTCCTAAAAAACTCACAAACACTGCTCTGTTTTCCCCTGTTACCCTACCGAGTGCATCGAAGGTTACCTTGAGCTTTGTTGCACCAGGTTTGTCATGCTTCGCGCGAAACTTTACTAGCCTGGTTGAGCCCCTCTTAGCTACTATGTCAGGTGTTTGGTTGGTTAAAGGCTCATCTATATCTTCTTCATCAGAAGACTTTTCGGATTCATATTCTAAGGCGTTATCATCATGTACAATATGATCAAGAGGAAGCAAAGTATGGTTATCAACAATGGGTTCAGTTTCCATGACTCTTGAGCAACAAAGGGTAAAAGAAAATGATTATGGCTTAGCTTGGAGAGTAATGGTGAGAGAAGATTTGATTTTTGTTTTTTATTTGCAGTCTTTTTTTTAGGAGAGAAAAGAGGCTATACACCAAGAATATGAATCGTTTGTGATTCAAAAAATTTCGATCCAAAAATTTGCCTCCAAGTTGTAATTTGAAATTAACAATTGAATTATTTGAAAATTTTCCCTTTGAACCTGTTAATTAAAGCATAAACTTGATTTTTGTTTTTTATTTACTATCTTAATAATCGCAAATAATGTATCATACTGTGCAACCATCACATCAACAGTACAAACGTAATTACTACATATTGTACCCTTACCAATTACATTTACAAAACACAAATTACTAATTACCTTTTTGTTATTTGGTTTCATTGTTTGCGTGCTTGTGTTTGCCATAAGAATGTGTGTGTTGATTAGGGTTTATTGATTTTTGTGTGTGTTTACAAATGACCGGGTAAAGGGATTAATTGCTGGTTGAATATTGAATTTGTGGTTTGGTTTAACTATAGTTGACGTGGCAAGATTTGTTTAAAAAAAAAAAAAAAAAAAAAACTAATGGTGATGAGGTGGCGGTGAAATCCGGCTATAGCCGGTAAATAGGGATGGCAACGGTTCGGTTTCGGGGCGGGTTTTAGTATACCCATAACCGAACCCGTTTATAATATACCCGTACCCGCCCCATATCCCACCGGATACCCGATTAATATTATCCATCGGTTTTTCGGGTTTCCCCGCGGGTATTAGTTATCCGTACGTAGTTGAATATTATATGGACAAAATTGGCGGTATTAAGATTAAGTCACGCTAAAATCCACCGAAAAAACAAAAGAAAATACTCTAACCACTCCCAACAATAACTCAGCTTTAAACTTTAACACAATGCCACGTCAGCTTTAACACACTCACCCTTAATTAACTGAGCTTTAGTTATACACAAGATGTTTAACGAATGAGCCGAGATGATATGGTTGTATACGAGATGTTTAACGAATGAGCCGAGATGATATGGTTGTATATATACGAGATGTTTAACGAATGAGCCGAGATAATATGGTTGTATACGAGATGTTTAACGAATGAGCCGAGATGATATGATTATACACGAGATGTTTAACGAATGAGCCGAGATGATATATATGGTTGTACACGAGATGTTTAACGAATGAGCCGAGATGATATGGTTGTATACGAGATGTTTAACGAATGAGCCGAGATGATATGGTTATACACGAGATGTTTAACGAATTGAATGAGCCGAGATGATATGGTTGTATACGAGATGTTTAACGAATGAGCCGAGATTATATGTTTGTACATGAGCAACACACCCAACAATAACTCACGCAACCTTTCGACCCTGTTTCATCATTTCTTAAAAGAGTTTAATTTCTAGACCAACCCTGATAGCTGGATGGTCTTGAGGCAACTCACGCAACCTTTCGACCTCTGGATCAGCACGATTATGCATCTGTAGCATAATACGAGTTATCTCACCTAGCAAATTGTTAATCAATTTGAGTTCTTTTTCTTGTTCATTGTGTAATCGGGTGAGGATAGCCTTTTGCACCTCTGCTAGTTAATTTGTTAGCCACAATGTTTGTGTTAAAATTAGTGATACTTGCGAGAGAGTTTTATAAGAAGTTGTGTGAGAAAACGAAGTGTTGTGAAAGTGGCTTTGATAGTGGAAAGCCGTTAAACTAGCCGTTGGAGGCTATTTTAAAAATCAGATTGAAAGTAAAAGTAACCGTACGAGTATTATTCAAATTCAAACGTAAAGTAACAGTACAACATATTAATAACGAGCGGGATATTTAAATTTTAAAATTTCAAATTCAAATTAAACAAAAAGGCGGGATATATTTAAAATTTATCAATTCAATTCAAATTCAATTCAATTTATAAATTGAAAATAAAGTATCAAATACAAATACATTAAACATGAAATAGAAATACATTAAACATGAAATAGAAATACATTAAATGTCAAATAAAAACTACGTTAACATAAACAATGATTGATTAACATAAACAACATACGATTAACATAAACAACGGACGATTAATAAAAACTATCATCTGAATCTGGGTAACCATCTTCAGAGGATTCGGAAGGTGTGAAAAAACCAGACTCCCACCTTTGCCTACGTTCTTCATCCTCCCTGGCTTGCCGCTCCAAACGATCAGCTTCCTCTTCTCTTTCAAGTGCTTCCATTTCCAGGAGGACTTGCATATCTGCTTCCTCTTGCCTAAGTTGTTCCTCAGTTAACCCAAACGGATTTGGGTCTTGGTTATGAACTGGTTCATTTTCAGGTTGATTATTCACCGGAAAATTTTCCGGTTGGAAAACCGGAAAGATATGCTCGGGTGGAGTATGGAATTTTTCATTTTCGCTAGGTGGGCTTGGAAACTGTTGGCCAAAATCCTTTTGGCGAGGTGGGCTTGGAAATTGTTGGCCAAAATCCTTTTGGCGAGGTGGGCTTGGAAATTGTTGCCCGAAATCTTTTCTGGAAGACATCTTGAATTTGAGATGCTTGGATCTTGAGTATTTGAGAAGTTTGGAATGTGTTTCTGTGTGACTTGTGCTTCAGAAGCATTGGTATTTATAGGGTACAAATGCACACGTTTTATTAACGTGACTTTGAATTTTAATTGTTGGGGCTAACCTGCGTTAACGCAGCGTTAATATGTTGTACTTTATCTTACGTTTGAATTTGAATTTTAATTTTAATTTGTTAAGGCTGAGTTATTGTTGGAAGTGGCCTAAATATACCCATACTTCTCAAACACATTCAGACTGCGATAGATATTAAAGCATGTATTTACATTAAACATGTACTAGAAAATATCAATTACCCTAATGAAAAAGTCAATTAGTCATTAAAGTTAGCACACAAATTACATTAAACATCATTAATATAATATAGAAAATATCAATTACCCTAATGAAAAAGTCAATTAGTCAATCCAACACCAAACACACTTCTAGATCAACTACACTAGTCAAATCCAAACCAAACACAAACCAAATCCGATCAATATTATCCATCTGTTTACTTTTGGCGCCTCTCGATGGTCCCTCTTCCCGCCTAAAGTATTGGGAACCGTTCGTATACCTCTCTAGCCTATTTGTACAACTCGACATGGAAAACCGTTCATAATTAATCAACCGTACCATATACAACTCCTTTGATATTTTCATTAGAAAATAAATTTCAAATTTCAATGGCCGACTCCTCTTCAACTCCTTCTTCCAACAAAAACAAACGCCCAAGGGATGATTCTCCTCCACCAATGCCTGAAAATTATAAAAAAATGGGCATATCCCAAAATATTTGGGAGAAATGTAATAAAGGCCCGTATGGTGTTGAAAACGCATTGTTAGAAATTCACAACAAGCGTATAAATATGTATGAAGAAAGGAACAAGAAAGATTTAGAGGTCATTGAGGAGCATCAGAAGAAAATTGAGGAGAGGAACAAAAAAATAGAAGAAGAAAGAGAGAAAATAGTTGATGTTTACAGAAGTATTGAAGCTAGTAAATATGTGTCTTAATGTATCTTTTCTTTATATATTTTGCCTATGTATATTTTGCCTATGTAAATGTAAACTTATTTTGACTTGGTTTAATATATGAATGCAGTTATTATGTACAAGTTTATGATATTTGAATACAGCTATTATTATTGTACTGCTAGGTAAACAATTGTACTGCTATCGAAACGTTGTACTGCTGGGTATCCTTTTAGCAGTGGTTGGGAGTGCAGGGTAGTTTGTATCACTTTTTTCTTAAAGTGTATAAACCCCCAATTGCTGCACACAATCACATTCACGCACACATTACTCTCTCTCTTCCACTCCCTAATCGAATTTTAATTGTCAAATTGCAAAACCCCCAAATCAAATCATAATGTCGAACCTAACTTTTACCGAACCTCATAATAATGTTGCCTTTTTAGAAAAATCCAATAAGTCTGTAGATTTTACTGAGATCATTGATTTCCTTAATGCAAGCTATATTAAGTTTGCATTAACAGTAAAACCTACTATATATACTTCCAACATTATCCAGTTTTGGTCGTCTGCTAAGGTCAAAACTATTAATGGGGAAGCACAAATCCATGCCCTTGTAGATGGGCAGATGATTATCATTACAGAGGCGTCTATTCGAAGAGATCTTCTCCTAGATGATGCTAACGGAGTTGAGAATCTTCCAAATACTACAATCTTTGAAAAACTTGCACTGATGGGCTATGAGAGATATACAGATGCTTTAAAGTTCCAAAAAGGTAATTTTTCTCCTCAGTGGAAATTCTTAATTCATACTGTCTTAGTGTGTCTAAGTCCAAAGACCACTGCATGGAATGAATTTAGCAGTAATTTAGCTTCTGCTATAATTTGTTTGGCTGAAAATACTCAAAGATTTAATTTCTCAAAATTAATTTTTGATAATATGGTTAAGAACTTGGATGGTTCTTTGGCTAAATATTTTCTATATCCAAGGTTTTTGCAACTCTTTTTGGACAACCAATTTAAAAAAAAGAAAAGTCACAAAAATGTTTATCCCACTCCCTGCCTTACCAAAAAGGTTTTTGCTAATATGAGTAGGGTTGGAAAAGATTTTTCAGGGAGAGTGACACCTTTGTTTCCAACAATGTTGGCACTAGCCCAAACCCAAATGGGTGAAGGTTCAGCAATCCCAGCTGGTACCCATCACACACCCACAGAACAACAACAAAAGACCTATAAACGTAGGACTAACACCAAGAACACTGAGCTACCTCAGGCTAGTGGTTCTATACCAACTGTTGCAGATGAGGATGTCACTGGGGGGGAGAGTGACATGTTGGCAAGGGCTGCCACTACTGTGTCTAGCTTAGCAGCAGCACAGGACAGTGGTAACATCATTAAGACCCGAACCAAGACAACTTCTAATGAAGAAAGTTCCTCTGGAACTGATTCAGGTGAAGGTCCCAGTCACATGGAAACAATGGGGGGTTCGGATGTTCATCCTAGGGGTGAGACTGAACTTAACTTTTCCAGTGATCCACCTCTCGGGCTAGGTAACACAAGCCGAAGTGGTGAGGATAGTATGCAACTTTTGAATGAATTGAAGGATACCTGTGCCAAGCTGTCTGCACAAATTGGTGATCTGCGAGCAATAGCTTCTTCCCAAGATGGAGTCATCAAAGCTCAAGGTGGGGAGATAAAGGCTTTGAAGAGAAGGGTTAGGTATTTAGAAGGAGTCAAAGGATCAAGAATTCCCAAACAAAAGGTTAAATCTTCTGAAGCTTCTAAGGATGCTCCCAAACAGGGAGGGAATGAAGGCAAAGTTTCAGGGGAGGATAACCAAGGGAATCAAGTGGTGATTGATCATCGTCTGGGCAAGGTTACAAATGCTGATAGTGCTACTGAGCCAATTACAGTTGGTACTACAAAAGCTAGTACTGCTACACCAGAGGTTTTTGCAAATGCTGTTAGTGTACTTGCTGAGCTGAAGACAGCAAAACCAGTAACCAAAGGTGTTGTGATACAAGAGCCATCATCCTCTCCAAAAGCTAAACAATCAACTCCACAGGTACAAGGCAAAGGTAAAGGGATTCTTACTGAAGAGCCTGTGGAGAAACCATTATCAAAAGAAGAGCAATTAAAAGTTGATGCTGAACTTGCTATGAAATTCTCAGAAAAGTATGATGCAGAACATCAGACAATTTTGGAACAAAGGAGAATACAAGAAGAAAAAGATGCAGAGTTAATAGCTTCATGGGATGAGCAAAGGGCTCAGGTTGCAGCTGATTCTGAGCTTGCTAAGAAACTACATAATCAAGAGCAAGATAAGTACTCAGTAGATGAAAAAGCCAGGATGCTGAAAGAATTTTTTGATGAAAAAAAGAAGTTGTATGCAGAACAAAGATATGCAGCTAAGAAGAACAAGCCACCCACTCAAAAACAAAGAAGAGATCTCATGTGCAGGTAGTTTTTTTTTTTTTTTTTTTTTTTTTTTTTTTTTTTTTGCAAAGGTATTTATATTAATATCAACAATACCCAATATGTACATCATATCATAAACATCTACTCATGTGCAGGTATTTGAAGAATGTGGACAGATGGAAACTAAAGGATTTGAAATTCTTGGATGATAAAAGAATTGAAGAATTATATGCAATTGCCAAGAGAAACAATGATCTCTTCTTGAATGACAGTTCAAAGAGAGCAGGTGAACAGTTGGAAATAGAAAGCAGTAAAAAGAGAAAACAAGAACAAACTGAGCAAGCTGTTGCTGAAGAACAAATGCAAGCTCACACTGAACTTGCAGTTGCCTCTGTAGGAGAAGCCATGGATGCACAACCTTTAACTGTCAAACATCCCATTGTTGATTATAAGTCTGGATCTTTTGGGGAAACAGTTTATTACGATATTAAGAGGCATGATGGTTCTTCTAGAAGGTATGTAAGCTTTCTTCACATGGTTCATGATTTTGATAGACAAGATATGATAGCTCTATGGAAATTACTCAAACAAAGATTTGGTAATAAGACACCAGAACAAGCTAATTATGATAGAGAAGTCTGGAATTATTTAAAGGTAATGTTTGAACCAAATCATGAAGATGAATGTTGGAGAAGACTAACGCACAATACTGTTAAAGAATGGAAAATTTTTCAACGATGTGGAGTACATGCTTTAACTGTGAATGAGTTGGTGATCTACATGCTTGTAGAAAAGGATTACCCTTTAAAGTTTCACAAAGACATTCTACATCAGATGTTGCGTGTGAAGAAAACACTCAAGCTTCAGCTTAATTATGATGACATGGCATATGAACTGCTCAGGAAGATGGAAGAGTATCTAGGACCCAAGGACAAGAAATAGAATGTATAGTTATTACTGCCACAATGTATAGTTTGACTTAAACATGTATAGTTATTACTGCTAGTATGTATAGTTATTACTGCTAGAATGTATAGTTATTACTGCTAGAATGTATAGTCTGACATTTATCATGTATATGTCCACTTGCAGTCAAGCTTTATTGTATTTGCAGTTTCCATTTATCATGTATATGCACTTGCAGGCACTTAGTAACATGTTACTTCATTATAAAGTTGAAAATTGACTTTAGAAAGTCAAGTAATCTGGTTCCAGCTAGGGGCAAGTAACATACTTACATACTACTGCATTAAACTAGATAGACTATAAAATCCCAGCATTGTAATGGGGCAAATTAAATGAAGAGTCATGACTAACAGTCTGAACTCAAAATATGACTCTATGATTTAGACACCTAAATAAATACTTCATGTGACCATATGTAACATCTTGAATTTAGTCACACAAACACTCAATGTGACTAATATCAAGGTTAATGATAACTGAGTTCACATTTTGCTATACATATTAGTCACATGAATATTTCAGTGTGACTATTTTCAATGTATTGGTCACATATAATACCCTTATAATGTGGCCATAAACATAATTTAGATGCACATTTGTGGTATGGTGTTACTATTGTATAGCCTATAGTCACATGATTGTGCTACAATTAAATGTGACCATACACATTAGGAATTGGCAGGCAAACACACACTTAACTTTAGACACACATATTAACTTACGTGACTATTTGTATCGAATTTTGGTCACACTTAATCATGTATGCCTATGGTTTAGTGTGACCATATATGACATTTGGTCACACATCTCAAGTGTGTGACATATATTTGTCACTTTTAAATGCATATCGTGACTATGCTTCAAACTTACTTTTCAGTTGTCACACATTTCAAATTCATATGTGGCTAAATTTTCAACAAAAACTAGCAGTCACGCTTAAATAATGTGTGACAAACTTGAGCATATGATTTAGCCACATACACAATTACTTCGTGTGACCATATATGGATTTTGGTCACACTTTTCAATTGCGTGACATATATTTGTCACATATGTATATATATAGTGTGACTAATGTTTCAACCTTATTTGTATCCGTCACACGTCCCAAATTATAAGTGACTAAAAAATCAAAAAAAAAATTACCAGATACGTATAGTCACGAAAATATTCAAATGTGTGGCTATAGCCTCGGATGTAATTCCGAAATGGTCACACAAGTCGGATCAAGTGTGGCTGTTTATTTTATTCTGGTACATTTAGTCACATAAAAAGGCGACTGTGTGGCTGTTCGAAAAACAGCATGTGTGACTAAATCTCATTTTTGTACTAGTGTGTACCGTTGGAGCTTTAGACCAATGGGTAGAGCTCACACGAGTCAATTGACCCAGGTTCGAGTCCCACCCTTTTCCTAAAATTCTCAATGGTACCATCCTTCTACCGCAAATGCTCAGATTGACTGGTCAACGAGGTGCTTATTGGAGAAAATTGCCAGGGTTTAAAGCCCACCTCCTGATAAGTATAGTCATTGGGACAGGTGCTCATTGCCTAGGGCTGGGTACTTCGGAGAGGGTCCGGTTGGCATCTTTAGGATGCATGGGACCAGGGTGATCCCACCGTTCTTCACCTTTTGGAGAAGGTTTGAACCATCTGAACTATATAAAAGTTTCATTTGATGAAATATTTCACAACTATCATTGCGAAACTTATGTGTCTGTATAATATGACTAAATGAGCAATATGTTATATGTAGTAAGAGATGATTTATTCAAGTTTAAATTATAATTTGGTTTTGAATTCAAGTTTAAATTATAATCAAAACTGTAGAATAGTGAGAGGTTGACAACACTCTTCACAATGAAAACACTTTGAGAAGTACATCAAAGTACATTAAACACGCATTTAAGTTGACACCAACCTACTCCCACAAGCATCAAATGTGTTCGATCAAGCTCAATTGGAATGAAAGAAACACAAATAAGACTCCATTGGAAAACCACACGGACCATGATCCGCAGCTTCCCACATAGAACAATCTCCACCGTCCATTATTTTTCATCATATTCACTCCCTTCATCGTAAACTTGCATTCAATACCATACCATCTACCCACACACATTACTCCCTCTATTTAAAACTCACCAACCAAAACTCAAATATACCAGATTCTTTTTCCTTTTCAGTTGGTGGCTATCTTGTGGCGATGAACATTTTTAGCAAGGGCTGCTCTACCAAAATTCTTTTAGAAACATGAGTCTAAATTGTTTCAGGTCTAGATGAGTTTTGGTCATTTTCAAAAAAAGGTTTTTTTCATTTTTTTTAATAAAATATGAAAAAAGTAATAAATTCTTTTTTGACCTGCCTACCGGTTGGGCTAAAAATGAGAGTGTTTGCTAGTAAAAGTAGGTTATAAAAAATGTCTTTTGTTTACCTCCTGTTTGGCTATTTGAATGTTTTTTGATATGTGTTGTGTATAGTTATTTGCAAGTATGATTTTGACTTGAGAGTTTCTAAACGATGGTGGTGACATGTTAAACTAAGTGTACTTTATACTAAAAGAACCTTAGTTTGCTTCCAAAAAGAACCGTATCTAGTAGCTTTGTAAGCAGCTTTGAAAGTTTCTAGTAGTTTTGTGACATGTTAAACTAAGTGTACTTTATCGTTTAGATAATTCTTTGCTTCCTGAAAGAACCGTAGTTTAACTTCTAAACTACCAGACAAAGTATTGCCGAAATAGGTCCCGGCCATAACTGCAATAAGACACACAGCAAGTTACCAACTAAACTTTTATGTCTCGTCTTTTTTCATTACGGCTGTGTTTGATAAAAGTAGCAGTAGCAGTGAGCAGTAGCTGTGAGCAGTAGCTGTTTTTTAAATAAAAACGTTTGGTAACATAGTTGTAGCTGCATTTATATATATGTAAAATGACGTAAAAGGACATATGCATATTTCAATAGAAAATTGTCTTAATAAATAATAAAGTTACGTTTACATGCTGGACATTTTATAATACCGTTATACACTAGTAATGTACTACCGACGACGTTCATTCCATATTGAAGTGGCAATATCATTGCGAATCTGTTTTATCTCGATAGATGTTGCACTAGAAATATCATCATTATTTGCATTCGAGCCACGTACGTCACGAATTTCTTCACCTCCCATGCAAACTTTAGTAATTAAAACTGCTTATTTCGCTCTAAATAAACACATGATCATATTGTTTTTCCTTTCAAACTGCCTATCTGTGTTTATAAAAATCCAATAGAAACAAATGAAACCAAAGCATATAAAACTGACAAAAACATTTACATCTACCAATATAATATAAATTTAAGAAAAAATTACACGGATGGTCCTTGTGGTTTACCCAGATTGCACGTTTGGGTGCTATTTCAATTTATTTACGCCAGACGTACCTATTTTGGGAAACGTTGCACGAGTTTGGTCCCTAAGTTGGATGGGCGTTATCTTTCTCCGTTAAATATTTGCATCGTTAGTCCCTCTGTTAGTTTTGTTTGCATCGTTAGTCCCTCCGTTAGTATTTCCGTCTGACTTTTAACTTTTTCGTCCGAATCTTTACGTTTTCGTCCGAATCTTTACGTTTTCATCTGAATTTTTACGTTTTCGTCCGATTCTTTACGTTTTCGTCCGATTCTTTATGTTTCTGTCGGAATTTTACGTTTTCGTCAGAATTTTTACGTTTTCGTTTGAATTTTTACGTTTTCGTCCGAATTTTTTACGTTTTCATCCGAATTTTTACGTTTTCGTCCGATTCTTTACGTTTTCGTTCAAATTTTTACGTTTTCATCCGAATTTTTACGTTTTCGTCCGATTCTTTACGTTTTCGTCCGATTCTTTATGTTTTCGTCCGAATTTTTACGTTTTCGTTCGAATTTTTACGTTTTCGTCCGATTCTTTACGTTTTCGTCCGAATTTTTACGTTTTCGTCCGATTCTTTACGTTTTCTTGCGTTGGGTTTTTCCATTATTTAGTACGTTTTTGCTCCGTTGTATTATCGTTATCTTTCTCCGTTAATTTTGATGTTAGTCCTGTTAGTTTTTTTCTCGTTATCTTTTACGTTTTTCGTCCGAATCTTCTTTTTCGATTTGTTTTCATCTGAATTTTTACGTTTTCGTCCGATTCTTTTACGTTTTCTCGTTCTTTATGTTTCTGCGGAATTTTTACGTTTTCGTCAGAATTTTTCGTTTTCGTTTGAATTTTTCGTTTCGTCCGAATTTTTTACGTTTTCATCCGAATTTTTACGTTTTCGTCCGATTCTTTACGTTTTCGTTCAAATTTTTACGTTTTCATCCGAATTTTTACGTTTTCGTCCGATTCTTTACGTTTTCGTCCGATTCTTTATGTTTTCGTCCGAATTTTTTACGTTTTGTTCGAATTTTTAGTTTTCGTCCGATTCTTTACGTTTTCGTCCGAATTTTTAGTTTTCGTCCGATTCTTTACGTTTTCGTCCAAATTTTTCGTTTTCATCCGAATTTTTAGTTTCTTCGATTCTTTACGTTTTCGTCCGATTCTTTATGTTTTTCGTCCAAATTTTTACGTTTTCATCCGAATTTTTACGTTTCGTCCGAATTCTTTACGTTTTCGTCCGATTCTTTATGTTTTCGTCAAATTTTTACGTTTTCATCCGAAATTTTTACGTTTTCGTCCGATTCTTTACGTTTTCGTCCAAATTTACGTTTCATCGAATTTTTACGTTTTCGTCCGATTCTTTACGTTTTCGTCCAAATTTTACGTTTTGTCCAAATTTTTACAAGTTAAAAAAAAAATTCTAAAAAAAATAATTTCGAAAAAAAAAAATTTACAAAAAATTATTTTTTTTTTCAAAATTAATTTTTTTAGAAAAATATTTCTTTAGAAAAATTAATTTTTTTTATAAAAATTAATTTTTTTTCAAAAATTACATTTTTTTCGAAATTCATTTTTTTTTCGAAATTTCATAATTTTTTTTTTGAAAATTAATTTTTTTTCTAAATTAATTTTTTTTCCCGAAAACGTAAAAAAACGGACGAAAACGTAAAAAATTTGGACGAAAACGTAAAGAATTCGGACGAAAAAGTAAAAATTCGGATGAAAACGTAAAAATTTGGACGAAAACGTAAAGAATCGGACGAAAACGTAAAAATTTGGATGAGAACGTAAAAATTTGGACGAAAACGTAAAAAATCGGACGAAAACGTAAAATTTGGACGAAAACGTAAGAATTGGACGAAAACGTAAAAATTTGAACGAAAACGTAAAAATTCGGACGAAAACATAAAGAATCGGACGAAAACGTAAGAATCGGACAAAAAAGTAAAAATTCATATGAAAACGTAAAAATTTGGACGAAAACGTAAAGAATCGGACGAAAACGTAAAAATTCGGACGAAAACGTAAAGAATCGGACGAAAACGTAAAAATTCGAACGAAAACGTAAAAATTCGGACGAAAACATAAAGAATCGGACGAAAACGTAAAGAATCGGACGAAAACGTAAAAATTCGGATGAAAACGTAAAAATTTGTACGAAAACGTAAAGAATCGGACGAAAACGTAAAAATTCGGATGAAAACGTAAAAAATTCGGACGAAAACGTAAAAATTCAAACGAAAACGTAAAAATTCGGACGAAAACGTAAAAATTCCGACGGAAACATAAAGAATCGGACGAAAACGTAAAGAATCGGACGAAAACGTAAAGATTCGGACGAAAAAGTTAAAAGTCAGACGGAAATACTAACGGAGGGACTAACGATGCAAACAAAACTAACAGAGGGACTAACGATGCAAATATTTAACGGAGAAAGATAACGCCCATCCAACTTAGGGACCAAACTCGTGCAACGTTTCCCAAAATAGGTACGTCTGGCGTAAATAAATTGAAATAGCACCCAAACGTGCAATCTGGGTAAACCACAAGGACCATCCGTGTAATTTTTTCTAAATTTAAACTTCGTAAGTATGAAATGGATCATGCGTGGAACCAATTTGAGCGGTAGCATTTAGATAGCCTATGAAATTCTGATTGGGGTAGGGGGTATTTTAGTCATTGAATATATCCACAGCACTTGTAAATATTCACAGCTTCAAAAAGAAGCTTTGGGAAAAAAGTTTTCCTAAAAAATTACTACAACTCATTGACCTCTTACCAAACGAAAATTAAAAATAAAAAAACTCATTCTCACCGATCATTGCCCCAAAAAGCTCCGCGCCAAACATAGCTTACAGCACTACACAACATATTAAAGATATAAAGTGTTTATAGTTGTTTTTGTGCATTTCATTGGTGGCACCTTGTTTACAGTAACAATATGCAATCCAAACAACCACGTTCTTTCCAAAGAAAAATATGATAGCGAGAGCGGTTTTAAAAATCAACACCCGTCTCTTTAAGCAAATAAGACTTGATTTTTGGATTGAAACTAATCTCCATATAATTATTTTTTTCAAACAAAATCCACACGGAGACGTGTTTCATGCTAGACATCGGTCTTAATAATCTATTTATAGACCGGTTTTTATAGCGTGGATAACAGGAATGCTGGGCTGGCTAAGGCCCAAAATTAACTAGTGTAATTTCGGCATTGTTACTAGCCCAAAAAAAAAAAAAAAAAAAAAAAAAAAAAAAAAAAAAAAAAAAAAAAAAAAACCAAAAAAGTTGACAACAACAAATTCAGTTTCATTTTTAAATTAAATATAAAATAAAATAAAGATAACATACCTTTTATCAATTTCATGTTTTTGGGATTTTGTAATTTTCAAGTAGAGATCCAATGTCACCAGCTTTGCCTTCACGGCGGCGGGATTGGGTATTATTATTATTATTTCAATTGTTTATCAACGTAGTGTAGCCTAATGCACGTAGTGCTATAATTGATTGGCAGAAATCCGAGTCTCTGGAGACAAGGAAGATCAACGACGGAGGTCGGCAGTCGAACACAAAGTGGAACATATCATTCATGATTACCCGATCTGCTGCATTCTGACCCAATGGGGTGTCGACCAAGTTTACCCTGGCTACCGACAAACTCTCTCTCTGTGCTTGATTAGGCTGAGTTGCCGTAATATTCGCATACACTTTAATTCGTATTGGCTGAGTTGCCTACAAACCATTTCATATAGAGATCCAATGTTACAATATGAATTAAAGTGTGTGCGAAAATTACTGCAACTCAGCCTACACGAGCACAGAGAAACGGTTTGTCGGCAGCCGGGGTAAACTTGGTCGACACCCCATTGTGTCAGAATGCAGCAGATCGGGTAATCATGAATGAAATGTTCCACATTGCGTTCGACTGCCGACCTCCGTCGTTGATCGTCCTTGTCTCCGGAGACTCCGGTTTCTGCCAATCAATTAAAGCACTTCGTGCATTAGGCTACACTACAGTGATAAACAATTGAAATAATAATAATAATACCCAATCCCGCCGCCGTGAAGGCAAGGACATTGGATCTCTACTTGAAAATTACAAAATCCCAAAAACATGAAATTGATAAAAGGTATGTTATCTTTATTTTATTTTATATTTAATTTAATAATGAAACTGAATTTGTTGTTGTTAGCTTTTTTGGTTTTTGTTTTTGTTTGGGCTAGTAACAATGCCGAAATTACACTAGTTAATTTTGGGCCTTAGCAAGCCCAACATTCCTGTTATCCATGCTATAAAAACCCTAAATGTAAAACCCTAACCCTTGTCGGAGAGTGTTTCTTTCGAGCGTTTGCACATCAATTTTTCAATGATCCTGAGCTGCATCCCTTTGTTCGTGCTGCCTCGATACTCTATGTAAGTTTTTTAATTATTTTATTTTTTTATTTTTTTTTATCAAATCATAATTTATTTAATACTTATTTTGTTTTATTATTCTTAGATTACTCACAGATGAGGGAACATCCTGAGTTGTATGCTTCAGACTTTTCCCGCATGTTTGAAATCGGGACTTACTCACAATTTCTTGATGCAAAGTCCCAACCTCAAGCTTTTATTGGGGATCTAATCATTCAAGGGGCCTGTGATGTTGTGAGTTTTGTTAATCATGTACAGTAAGGGTGTAAACGAGTCGAGCTTTTAACGAGCTACTCGAGCTCGAACTCGATTAAATCCTGACCTAAAGGTTAAAAACATTAAGCCTTACCAACGAAGAAACTCCTGACCTAAAGGTTAAAAGATTGATAAAGCTTTGTTTTCTTCGTTTCTTTTGAAGATATATATATATATATAATCTTTAAGTTGTGTTGCACCCGACACAAAAACTCACAACCTCTTATTTGAAGATATATATATATAATCTTTAAGTTGTGCATTTATATAACGAGAATCCTTTAGTATATGATACATCATAACGAGAATCCCGATAAGGAAGGCAATCACTTGCTTTAAAGACTTTAACCCAGGGTTAACCATACGTTTATAATCAATACGTTGCCATATAAAAACCATTTTTTGTGATTGGAGGGTGCTTTCCGTGGTAAACCTTTTTTGATTGACAAAGCTTTGTTTTCTTCTTTTCTTTTGAAGATATATATATAATCTTTAAGTTGTGTTGCACCCGAAACAATAACTCACAACCTCTTTTATATATATATATATATATATATATATATATATATATATATATATATATATATATATATATATATATATATAATCTTTAAGTTGTGCATTTATATATATAACGAGAATCCCTTATTATATGATACATCATAACGAGAATCCCGATAAGGAAGGCAATCACTTGCTTTAAAGACTTTAACCCAGGGTTAACCATACGTTCATAATCAATACGTCGCCATATAAAAACCATTTTTTGTAATTCGAGGGTGCTTTCCGTGGTAAACCTTTCTTCATTGACAAAGCTTTGTTTTCATCTTTTCTTTTGACTGCACTTTTTCTCCTCTGATGTGGGGGCAAAATGTAGTCTTTTTTGAACTTTACATTTTATGTCATAAAAATTAATTTTAACTTTCATAAACGAGCTTATTCGAGCTCGTAGACGAGCTAATAAGCGAGCTAATCGATCTCGAGCTCATAAACGAGCAATTCGAGCTTTAAATTGTAACAAGTAAAAAGCGACCAAAACTTATAAACGAGCTTCGAGGTCGAGTTCGAACAAAAACAATATACTCGAGCTCGAGCTCGAGCTCGAGCCTAGTCAAGAAATACTATACGAGCTCGAGCCTAGCTCGAAAAATATAAAAAAATTCGAACAAAGCTCGATTAACATAAAACTCGACTCGGCTCGAATCGTTTACACCCCTAATGAAGAAAAATGTGACAATGAAGTGAAGAAATGAGCACACGAATGGCATTTTTAATAGTGTGATGTTATGATTAATAAAAGGCGAAAGAAAAATGTATTTATGCCTATTGAGTGTTTGCCGTTCTATGTCGATAGTGGCATCTCGTCAAATGTAACACATTAGATGAAATGCATTAATAATACTATAACTTTCGAAAAAAGCATTATATATGTATTCTAGCATCGGCCGTTAAAACGATAAGGACATGTAATATAAGTGCATAACAAGCCTAGGCCCCAAAACCGGTCCCGATCCCTGATAAAATGCACATCCTTTCCAAGCCTGGTCCAAGCTAGGCCGTAGAGCTTAATATTTACGATCCAACCCAACATGGTCAAAACCGAATCAACCCTTGAAACAGGAAGCAATGGTGTACGTATGAGGCAATAGTGGCTGAGACAATGATGACGGAGGCAATGGTGGCAGATGCAAATATGGCCAATGCAATGGTACGGTGGTTTCTTTTTTCGAGCTTGAGGAGCTGAAGGACCTTTTTATAGTTTTAAAGCCTAAATAGGCTCCTGATCACTTGCATAACCATATTCATAGAATAGATGTTCTTTTGCAAATATGCTAACGCAATAACCACCCAACATTTCAATATCATTTGCGTGTCCTAACTTTTCTAGACATGAAAATGAATTTAAGTGAAAATCAAGAAAGACGTTTGGTATACCATATTTGGGAATATAGCTGGATGGTTGGCGAATTTTAACTTGTGTCCTTGGCGTAGTACAGTTTGGTTTAACTTGTTGATAACAAGCAAGTTCGTATACTCTTTTTGTTTATGTGAGCGAATGGTGAAATTTACATCTGCATACCACATATTTTGATAATATACCATAGAGAGATGACAAGTAGATTAACACGTACTAGTACTAATTTAGCTAGCAGCTCTTTGGTTCATACTTTGAAATAGGCATGGAAAAGTCATTGACACTTTCACCGAAGCAATTATGCAAATGGTGCGCCCAGTAGTTTTCTGGTGCTCAATGGAGTGACGGAGTTAAAAGTTGCATACTGTTTATACATGTGACGTATTTATAAAAACATGTATTTTCTAATAAACCGAAAAAATAAGAACCGAGAAACGAAAAAAATAATAAATTGACCGTTCTCACGTTCAAGCTTTGGTTTCACTTTCAAGCTCCTATAAATGTGTTAATTTTTTTTAGCAAAATCCAATTGTAGTTTGGTTCGTAACATGAAACAGTTTAGTCAAGTACCCAAGTATATCATCCATTTGGGATCTTCTTGATCTTCATATCAATATATTGTTCATTATGCGAAGAAAAAGTATTAGAAAAGGACAAGAACTAGTATGAAATAATTAAGGGATAATTACTAAAATACCCCGGTTGCCCAAGTGCTAAGCCTATCCGACCCGATCTCACAAAATTCTCCCCTTAGACCAGGGCAACTCGTATAATACGGCGGCTTGCATCAGAAGGTGACACGTGTCCGTAGTGTTTTTTGGGCAACTTTCTATTTATTGGGCAACCGTATATTGAGCAGATGGTTTTTTAGTTATTTTACATATTATACTTATGCACTGTTTATCTATACCTCTCTATCTTTATAACACAAAAACACAGATCCATTTCAGATCTAACACTACCACAACTCCCTCCCCACCGGAATCCCTCCATAGCCGAAACCCCATCACCACCGAATCCCCACCATCATCGTAACCCTCCACCGCCGCGGTGCCACCATTGTTCTGTTTGTGAGTTCATTCTCGTTCCTGTGGGTATCTATCATTTCTCGTGTAGGTTTTGATTATAAAGTATGTAATATGTTGTTGCTTTATTTTAGGTGGGAGGTGTGTACTGAAAATGGATCATCATTGTGTGTGGGTTGTTAATTGTGTTGGAGCTCTAAACTACAAGTATTTTCTTCTGATCGTGGTATGTTCTATAAATTATTACTTTCTCAAGTAGAAGTATTTGACTGTTTGTCTGTTTGTGAAATGTGTAAATTACTCCTTAATGATGATAAAATAAACCAGAAGAATCTTGTGGATGAAAGTCGATATCATTAGTAAACTATAGTGATGAAAATTTATAAATTGCTAATTTGTCGTGGAACCTAAAAAAGAAGGAACATTGCAAGTTCCATTTGAGTCATCCTATTTCACACAGCGAGTAATTTTCATATCACTGTGTACTCTTGCTGAGAAGATGAAAGATATAAAGCATCAGACAGTTAGATTGTTAGTTCTAGAAGTTTGAGGGATGGTGAAATGTCTAAAATTCCCTTTGGATGATGATAAACCAAAAGAATCTCGTCGATAAAAGTCAATGCCTTTAATAACATACAGTGATGATAACTGGGTAATGTGTTATTTGTTTTGGAATTTGGTAGTTCTAGAAGTTTGAGCGTTTAGAATATGATAATGTTTGTTTGGAAAAGAGTGTTTAAACACTTTTATTTGTTATGGTGTTTATAATTACTGATACACTGTTTATCTAGCGTGTATATAAGATTAAGACAAAGAACTACTAACTAACTGCTAACAGTAGCAGTAAGTAGCTGCAAGAAGTAAGAGTTAGTAGTGGGTGTTTGTTTTAACAAAGCATTGGTAACATAGTTTTAGCCTTGTAGGTGTTATTATCAAGTGTAAAATAATGTAATGCACTTCTATTAAAAGCGTTTTGAATAACAGTGTGTAAATAAAATCCAAAATCTAAACGCTTGTTGGCTTGTTGCCCAACAAGCATTGTATCCTAAACGTTGAACGCTCCAATAGTGTTATAGTAGTTAAAAATAAGAATAGGTGTTGTTCAAGTTACTTGTAAACTGATTATCAAAGTCTGACTGTAATTAAGCAGACAATGAGAATCAGTTTTAGTGTATCTAATTGATAGCTGTGTTTTAATTGTTATTATCTGACGTGGAATAATCGGAATATGGACAGTAGGAGATAGTGTTTCAATGAGATACTGTTTCGTTGAGAAATATGATTGGTTAAGATTTATGTAAAATGGCCTCTAAAGTAATTTGATAAACAGAAAGGTGTTAGTGCAATTACAGGTAAATTGATTCCCGAAACCATTAATCTCATCTCGCTCAATTATTGATATAGTGAGTTGTGGTTGTGGGTTAAGGCTTATTGATTTGTACAATTATTTCTGATACAAGGTAATGTTTTGAAGTTTTTTTAATTGATGATGTATTTCTTTTCAATTTATAATGAGATTGTGGTTTGGTTTTAACTGTCTTTGGTTGTTTGATACAAGGGGCTGTTTGATGTCACATGAAAGTTGTCCCATAAACCCTATAATATTGTTAATATTTACTTAAATTCGTGGTTATGCAATTTTTGTGGTTAAAGGATGAAGAACTTTGTCGACAGACGCTTGCTGGTCTACACCCATGTGGCATTCAGCTGGTTAATGTACGTTTTCTACCCTGATTTTTGTATATTTAGCTTTTAAAACAGGAGTTATGACAACTTTTTCAAACACTTTTTGAGAATCTGTTTGCTTGTTATTATGTAGGAATGGCCTCTGAAAAGTAAACTTGATCCTGAGTTGTATGGGCCACCTGAATCAGCAATTACAAACGAGATAGTTGAGCAAGTCATAGGAGGCTTTATATCAGTTGAGAATTTGGCATTCACCCCTTGTTGGGATTCAACCGGAGCTTGGCTTTGGAAGCTTGCTAAGGTTCACTTTCTTTCTCATGATGCTGGTATTCACCACCTTTATAGTCACTGGTAAGCTTATTTATGTCTTCATTATCTCATAAACGGTTTCATAGTCGATTGTTAATAGATTTGGCGACTGTCATTCATTTACTTTGTAATGGGTCAATGTGGGTTTTGTTTTATCTTTAACGGGTCAAACACGTAAATCCAAAAAAATGGCAAATGGGTCAAACGCATAAGACCTCTTAAATCATATTAGACACGTGCTGACTCATTTACCAATGCACCCGTTTTGCCTATTTGTATGCTATGAACTATGATAATGTTTATTGGGAATTAATCATAAAGCTTTCAGGGTGAGAACTCACTGCTGCACCGAGCCATACATTATTGCAAGTAACCGCCAGCTTAGTGCAATGCATCCCATCTATAGACTTTTGCACCCTCATTTTCGGTACACAATGGAAATCAATGCTTTAGCTAGGGAATCTCTCATCAATTATGGGGGGATTATTGAATCATGCTTTTCGCCTGGAAAGTATAGTATAGAGTTAAGTGCACTTGCATATGGTCAACTAATGGCTATTCAAGGGTGAGCAATCTATATATACCATTTTTATATTTACTTAAGAATCCTAGTTCATTAAAATTGAATTTGTTATATACTTGTAAACCTTTTTATTTATTATTCAGGTTACTTGGGCAGAGCATGCGTGGCTGAGAAAGAACTGGTTCATGGGATCTTTACTGATTATGTTAGCAGTGGAATGGCATTTGGAGCTCGAAGGTGGCTAGCTGTTTTACAACGCCAATGTGAGAGGCTAGCAAGTCTTATGGCCCGAAATATATCTGACATTGGAGGTACCTTAAAACTTTCCATTTAATAACGTGCTATTATTGCCGCTGTTCAAAAAAATAAAAATAAAAAATAACGTGCTATTATAATTGATTAATCAGTAGATCTTATTTCTTTTATCTTGTATAATTGCATGTTACAGCGATGCCTTCACATAACCGGCTCGTGTGGGCAATCATGGACATCACTTTCTGATTCAGTGGAGGACACAGTGCGAATAACTACTAGGAAAGTCACTGAACCAGGACAGCCCAATGGCTTGATCCTCACTGCGGTAACGACAACATGGCTTCCTCATCATCACAGTCAAATAATGAAAATGTTAAAGTTGCATTGCTTATAGCAGACAAACAAGCAGATGAAAATTTGAGGTATGCTTCCAACTCTTATCAACCCATCCCTTATTTAAGTATGCAACATTCATATGAAAGTATGCAAGTAGAATACAAACCTAATGACATAAATATGTTCTTATCAGGATGAAATGTGGAGAGTTCTTGTTGTTACTGATTGGGCATGTAAACGGGAAGGAAGGAGCACCGATGGCAGCCATACATGAGGACATAAGGCGTCTCCTAGGTGAGAAATCAGCTTCCTTAATATGGGCTGCCAGTCAATTTGGTTCGACTCTTGATCCTGAGCAAAGAATCACGGCTCTTCACATCCAAGCTCGCAGGGTCCTTGAGTCCCTAGATTTGTATTGACCAGACTATATATAAGCTTGTATTGATTCAACTCAAGTTGTAATGAACATGTGTTGTAGATACTTGATATTATGAAACCAAATTTTTGTGTGTTAATCTTGGTATATAAACTCCAAAATGTTATATTTTTCACACTAGGCTTACATTAAATTGTGAGTTAATTACATAAATCGTCCTTGTGGTTTGCCGATTTTTACAGATCTTATCCCTGTGTTTTTTTTTAAGCGGGTCATGTCTATGTGTGTTAGGAATTATTAAAATAGAAGTTATTTCATTTCTGCTGTTAGTATATGTTAGGAAATTAAGCTTAAACAGTTAAGACTGTTGGAGGTAATAGTTAGGACTGTTGAAGGAAGAAGTTAAGACTGCTGAAGAGTGTTGAAGACATGAGCAGTTAAGACTGCTGAGTGAAGAAGTTAAGACGGTTTATGATTTATGTAAAGTAGATAAATATGGAAAATATATTGTGTATATCGTATAAGAATAGATTGATAGTTATCTTGTAAAGGAATCCTTGGTCTATAAAAGGATTGCCTAGGTTAGAGGTTAGACACACGAATACACAAAACACATATAGAAGTATTATAGAGATTCAAGGTTGTAAACCCTAGTGATAGGAGATCACTCGTATTATTATTCTAATAATATTGAATCGTTGAAGGTTATTATTCTGTGTTCTTTGTTTCATTCATATCATACAAAACACATAAAGTCTTCTAAGTGCTAACTAGTAAATTCCGCGTGCTAGACTAAGCATAATTCTTAGTATCACATCTAACACAAGGAGTGTGTGTAGATCCGGTCAAGTGGTATCAGAGACAGGTTGCTGATACATAGATTTAGAAGATTCGAGAAGAACAAAGATGGACATGGAAACAACACCATCCACAACCAACATTGCTGCTAAGCTTCCTATGCTTAAACCTAATGAGTTCGACATGTGGAGACTTCGTATTGAGCAGTTTTTCCAAGTGCAAGACTATGCACTATGGGAGATCATTGAATATGGAAACTCTTTTACACCTGTAACAACAATAACTGTTGTTGATGGTAAATCTGAGAGTACAGTGCAGACAAAGCCAACCACTAATGAAGAGAAGGCAAGATACAATAATGATATTAAGGCTAGAAGTTTGCTTCTGATGACTATTCCCAATGATCAGTTGCTGAATTTTAGCAAGTTCAAGTGTGCTAAGTCTCTTTTTGAAGCTATTGTTGCAAGATATGGTGGGAATGAAGCCACTAAGAAAACCCAGAAGACCCTTCTCAAGCATCAGTTTGAGAACTTTACTGCAACAAGCAATGAGTCGTTGGATCATATGTTCAATAGGCTTCAAAAGTTGGTGAGTCAATTGGCTGTTTTAGGAATTGAGATGCCTCAGGAAGATCTCAACTCTAAGTTTCTGAGAAGTCTACCAGCTGAATGGGCTATGCATGTGGTAGTATGGAAAAACAAGCCTGATATAGATTCCATGAGCTTAATGGATCTATATAACAACTTCAAAATAGTTGAACATGAGATTAAGAAGTCTGCTGGATCAAGCTCAAGCTCAAGCTCAGGGAATTTGGCCTTTGTATCAACTCCCAGTTCCTCAAGTCCAAATGAAGAAGTGCAAGTTGGTGGATGATGAACTCAAATAAGTACATTTTATTATCATCATTTATCCTATTTATTTGACTTGTTTTATTATATTATATATGAGAATTGATACGTTAATGTTTACTTTTGTAATTCTCAGGTAAAAAAAAGTATTATGTGAAACTTGGCGATTTTGGACTAATTATGGAGCAAAACAAGCAAGATGTTAAGAGTCTACTGAAATGTAGAAGATCAAGATCATTCTGCTCCAGATACGCCGCAACATACTTATTACATACGGCGCATCACTATCAAGATTTCACAAGTGACAATCCAAGAAAACAAAGGACATGCGCCGCATAGAGAAATGGAGTTACGCCGCATCTTAAGTCGGTATACGAATATTCCTGAATATATTAATCTTGGACCCCACGCGAAGTTAAGTCAATGCGCCACATCTACTTATCCTATGCGCCGCATCTAACCCTCAGACAGAAACTATAAATACCCCAAGGCCAGACGAATTTCGGGATCCTAGACAATTTAGCTAAACTCAGAAGTCGTCTGGCCTTGGGGTATTTATAGTTTCTGTCTGAGGGTTAGATGCGGCGCATAGGACAATTTAGCTAAACTCACAAGACACACCCTAAACGAAGATACAAGAGCTGTAAGAAGGTATTGCATGTATTCAATTCATTAAGTAGTTTTGTTTTATTGTATTAGTACACTTTAATTCATCAGGATTGATGGGCCGATTCCATGTGACTACGGAAAATCATGGGCACCCCTTAAAATTGCTTTCCCATTAATTAAAATTTATATGTTGATGTCTTTGGTGACTTTTATTAGTGCATTGATAACCTCTGTGTCTAGTTGAGCATTGCTTGGGTCGCCATGCCCCTTCCTCGCCTATTTATTCTATCGTTTCTAGGATAGTAGGATAGACATAAGTGATCATTAAGGGTTTACTTGCCGATAAGATTAGAGCCAACGAGAAAGGGTTAATTACATACACTTCATATAAAACTAGCAATAAAACAAGTGACAAGCTACTTAATTATTAGGACAGGTCATCTTATCGTCTCGAGTATCTATCTGTGTACGTGTGTGCTAATCGCTGATTCGTGCTCATTCGTTTAGTTTATATTTAATCATAACCAAACCGTGCCAGTCTCTCAGGCTGAACCCCCTTGCGTTCGATTAGGTTGTACAGCTAACTTAAGATATTAAAATACTGATTAGAATAACTAGATAATACGTTCCACTCTTAGTGATCGACACTCTACTTACCATTATATTCATACTGACCGGGTACACTGCTCGTTAAAGTGTGTGTTTTATTGATAAGTCGGCTAAATATAAATTTAAAACTTGAGTAGGCATTGATACTGCTAAAACCACAACGACATCACGCGCGCACCAAGTCTTTGGGCCGCTGCCGTGGATATAAAAGAATTAGAGCAATACACACGCACATCAAGTTTTTGGCGCCGTTGCCGGGGAGTGAATTGTTATTATCTGTTAATTTGATTAGTATTTTAATTAGGTTTTTCTTTTCTTTTTAATTTTTAGATTCTAACCACTAACTCTGTTGTATATTAGATAAATTGCATTCATTGTATTATTTGCATATTTTCAGTTTTTGTGTGTTATTTATTTTCTTTAATTTGTGTTTCTTTGTGCTTGTTTTTATTTTTTATTTTTCTTTTTCTATTTTTCTGCATTCTGCTATCGTTGTACTGTGCTGATACAAACGATACGGCGCATCTATTTTCATAGATACGGCGTATTGCGTTTAATTTTTATAAAATACAACGCGTTTACTAAATTCGAGTACGACGCATCTTTCCCCCAAGATACGGCGTATTCTGTTTTTAATAAGAAATTTTTCTAAACCCTCACGCCATACGACGCATCTGTTTTAACAGATACGGCGTATTTTCGATTTAAATTAAAAACAATTTTCGAATTATTAAACAGATACGACGCATCGATTTTTATCGATACGGCGCATCTTCTGAATAAAAAATCTTGTATTTTGAAACATAACGAAAATACGGCGCATTAACTTTTGTTAATACGATGCATTTAATTAAATAAATATAGTTGATTTTTGATATTCACTTTGATCGTTCCACTACTATCGTGCACAAGTTGTTTACTTTCAGAATAATTGATGGCTTTAGCATCGCTATGAAAGACTACATTCTGAACCAAACCAAGAGACGCTAGCTGGAATGATCGGACTTTTGACTACTGAAAGGCTGTAATAAAACGATAAGAGTGGAGGAGAATTCAATACTGGTAATATTTGAGTATCTTAAAATTCTTGAAATAGAATTCCAGGTATCCTCTACATTAATTTACCTAGCCTTATAGAGAGTTCTCTACGAAACCTGCTAGGATCCTGGACACACGATTAAGGTGGTTAAACCTTCTAACTTTGTGTGTATGATATGTTGTGTTAAAATGATTAAGTGCGCGGAATTCACTCAACCAAACTTAGAAGGTTGTGTATGTTATGGAAATGGAATTGTTATGTTTGTTAGTTAGCAATGAACACATAAAGATTATCACCAAACGATTCAATATTATTAAAGATAATAATACGAGTGACCTTGAAATATCACTAGGGTTACAACCTTGAATATTTTGTTTCTATCACTTGTGATATATTTGTGTTTGTTCTAACAGTTATGCATGTTCTAACGTATGCATGGACTAACTCTTAACACTTCTATATTTTTGACACACTCTATAAATATCACTAGTCTAAGATCTCTTTTATAGTCAAAAGATCTTTACAAATTGCTTAAAGTCTTGACCGACTTACTTGGTTAACTTATCCTATTGAGTGTCAGTACATCAGATACAACATGTATCTATGTATACAACTTGTTAACTAAGCACATGGAGTAAGATATTATCTACCGTATATTGTTGACCAAAATACAATAAATATATTTTTGATCTTATCCTTCCATCAGCAGAGTTGTTCATTATCAGCAGGAACAATCTATCGCTATCAGCAGAATCATCAACAGAGTTGTTAAGCCTATCAGCAGAGTGAAATGCTCTATCAGCAGAATCAACATCATCAGCAGAAACCATTTTGCACTATCAGCAGAATTATACTTAGAGTAGAATCCAATATTAAACATCTTGAATATTTAATTCCCAACAATCCTCCCCTAAACATGTGAATCCTTTCAAACATGTTTCTGAATTAAATCTTGGATTGAAGATCTTTCAAACACTTATGTTCTTCAAGATTGAATATCTTCTCAGTAATTCATCTACTTTGCTCTTCTTTGACTTTAGCAATATCAAAACATATTGAACCTATCTTGGACTAAAAGATGGTGCAATTTCCTTGGATGGAGGAATTATAAGAGGCAATGATGTTGTGTATCTTGGATGCTTGTTTCAACAAGTGAAATCATCTAACGAGCATGTCTTTGAAGTGAAATTGAAACTTTTCTTCGTTTGATCTAGATAGAACTTTCTCCTTTGGAATGTTCTTGTCATTTTCAACCTCCTCATCATCTTGTATGCTCTTGTCTTCTCCTTCCATATATTGGATTATCTTCCTTTTCTGGGCCATTATTTCCTCCCCTGAGATTGTTACCTCCCCTGAAGCAAATAACTTTTGTTTCATCCTCCCCTTGTTTAGAAGATCTCACTATGTACTAAAGAACTTCTCTTCATATCACCTGATCTATCAGTTTGAACTTGTTTTCAGACAATATTGTACATGTTGGCCATCAATTCCTCAAAAGTTTAAGTTTCTATCCTCATCACTTCTAGGTGTGTTAACTCCTATGAGAGGTGATTCATTGGACATTTGACTCTTGGTCCATCAATGGATGGTTTTTGTGAGTCCCATGAAAAATCCTTTCTAAGAAACTTTTGCCTTAGCAGTATGTTCATGATTTTAGAATTGAAAAATCATACTGCTTCCAACCATTTTGAAAGGATTAAGTGTATAACAGACACTCAATCATAATTTCGGTTTAATGCAACCTCTGGTTGTGTGAGAACCAATATTTTTCAGTTATAAATAATTGCCTGTGTAAAGATAAATCTATTCAAAAGATTTTCTTGACAGGGTTTCCAGCTCGTGGCATTTGTTACCTCTAACACAAGTGTTAGATTCACTTTTGCTCGCTGTTCTTTCTATCAGATGTCCTCAGACTTGCACATTATACTTAAAAGTATAAAATGATAGAAAGTGAGTTGTATCAGTTACTATCTGATCAACTAAGTCATCAATTCAATGTGAAATATCATAACTAGATTTCAAGAAAGAAGTTTTAAGGAGTTTTAAATTCCCAAACTCAGTCCATCATAAACCTATTATGGTCAGCAGCTAATATCTCAATTCTGCTGTTTCCATTTCACTTGAAACATCCTTTGTGTTTACATATTCATACCTGAAATTGTTAGTCTAAAACCAAAAGAACAATGTACAAAGTACTTGTCTTGCATTAGTATAATCATAAGACCAACTATATGAATAACACAATTTTAATTTTGTACTAGCAGCACCTTGTGTGCCTTAGCAGTACCTTATGATACATTAGCAGTACCTTATAAATCAGCAGCAACAACAAAAATTTATTTAAAAAAACACATCATATTGAAAATTTAAAGATTAAGCATTCCAATACTTGCTACCAAGTACTGAAACCTTGAAACATCAAAAGCTTTTGTTAGCAGATCTGCAAAATTATGTTCTGAAGCAATTTTAAGAACTTGAATTAATCTTTTCTCATTGTAGTCTCTTATAAAGTGATGTCTAATTTCAATGTGTTTTGTTTTAGAATGTTGCACTGGATTTTTAATAATACAAATTGTACTAATATTATCAATATGAATAACAGTGTTTAAGAAATTGTACCCATAATCAAGGAGTTGGTTTTGAAGCCATAGAACTTGACTAGAGCAACTTGCAGCAGCTATGTATTCAGCTTCAGTTGTTGAATTTGCCACACTTGTTTGCTTCTTACACTGCCATGAGACAAGTCTACACCCAAGGAATTGACATCCTCCAGTTGTTGACTTTCTGTCCAAGCTAGCACCAGCATAATCACTATCCGAATATGCTACCAAGTCAAAAGGAGATTCTCTAGAATACCATATACCCAACCTTGGTTGACCTTTGAGATATCTAAAAATTCTCTTGACTGCAGTTAAATGAGAAACCTTTGGAGTAACTTGAAATCTTGCACAAACACAAACAGGAAATATGATATCAGGTCTAGATGATGTAAGATACATCAAAGAGCCTATCATAGATCTGTAATTGTATACATCTACATTTTCTCCATCTTCATCTTTCAGAAGGTGCTTCTCAGAGTCCATTGGTGTGCTTGCTATTTTTGAATCAGCAAATTGAAATTTTCTAAGTATCTCTGCAACATATTTGTCTTGACTAATAAATATGCCTTCAGATGATTGCTTAACTTGCAAACCCAAAAAGAATGTAAGTTCTCCCATAGAACTCATCTGAAACTTATCTTTCATAAGCATCTCAAATTCTAAACACATTTCTTTCCTAGTAGATCCAAAGATAATGTCATCCACATACACCTGCACTAACAGAAGATCCTTCTTGTGCTGTTTGATGAACAGTGTCTGATCAATCTTTCCTCTTTGAAATCCATTTTCTAATAAGTAGGAAGCTAGTGTTGCATACCAAGCTCTTGGTGCCTGATGAAGGCCATATAGAGCTTTCACTACTCTGTACACTTTGTTTGGATGTAATGGATCAATGAAGCCCAGAGGTTGTGAAACATATACCTCTTCTCCAATTTCACCATATAAAAATGCGCTTTTGACATCCATTTGGTAGACTGTGAAGCCTAAAAATGAAGCATAAGCTAAGAAAAGCCTAATCGCCTCAATCCTTGCTACTGGAGCATAAACTTCATCATAATCTATCCCTTCTTCTTGTGTGTACCCTTGCGCTACTAATCTAGCTTTGTTCTTAATCACAATTCCTCTTTCATCCCTTTTGTTCTTAAAAACCCATCTAGTGCCAATTACCTTCACACCTGTAGGTAAATCAACTAGCACCCAAACCTTTTGAATCTTGAACTGAAGAAGCTCTTCTTGCATAGCCTCTAACCAGCTTGAATCATCTAGGGCTGTAAGAATATTCTTTGGTTCAGCTTGTGAGAGAAAACATACAAACAAACAAGAGTTTGAAAGCTTATGTTGTTTTGAAGCATAAAGGGCATCAAGAAGCCCTTGTTGGTCTGAAGACATCAATTGTTTTCTTGTCTTCACACCTGACTGTATATCTCCAATCACATGTTCCAGGGAATGAACTTTGTGAATTCTTGATTGTGGTGTAGTAGGAACTTGATAATTTGATGGAAGATTGTTGTAATCCACCTCATTATCTGAGAATTCTGCTTCTTTTGTTTCTGAAGGGCCAACAGCAGAGTCATTTGGCCGAACAGCAGAATCAGTAAGCTTATCAGCAGAGTCATCAGCAGAAACAGATATACTACCAGCAGCAACAGAAATACTACCAGCAGAAACACTTTGTTGTTCCTGAGTTCCATACTCTTTACTTTCATCTTCAACACTTTCTTTAGCTTTGCTAGAAGAAGGTTCATCAGTTGTCGAAGTTGATTCCACAATTGTACTTGACCATATTGGCATTATCACATAATCTTGATCTTTCTCTAACTCTGCCTCATTGGTTGTATTTGAACCTGCAAAATCATTAGTTTCTGCAACAAAAGGCACATAATTCATTGAATTTGTTAGATATTCCAGATCAAATAGCCATTTTGGTCCTTGACCTTCTACATTGGATTTGTTTTCTAAAAACTCCACATGTAGATTTTCTTCTACTATTGCTTTTCTTGTGTTGTAAACTCTAAAAGCTTTGCTATTAAGAGAATAACCAACAAAGAAACCTTCATCTGCCTTACCATCGAATTTTCCTAAATGGTCTAAGGTATTGAGAATTGTCACATGACATCCAAAAGGTCTAAGAAATCCTATTGCAGGAGTTCTACCATTAAAAAGTTCATATGATGTCTTATTTTGAGGCTGCACAACTAAAACTCTATTTTGAACATAACAAGCAGTGTTGACTGCCTCTGCCCAAAAGTTTATTGGTAACTTAGAATCAGCTAACATTGTTCTAGCAGCTTCAATTAGTGTTCTATTCTTTCTTTCAGCTACACCATTCTGTTGTGGTGTTCTAGCAACACTAAATTCTCTCTTAATACCTTTTTCTTTGCAGAAATCATCCATAACTCTATTTTTAAACTCTGTCCCATTATCACTTCTAATGACTTTCACTTTCTTGCTTACTTGATTTTCTATCTGTGTAATGAAGTCCTTAAGGATGCTAGATGTTTCATCCTTAGTGGCTAAAAAGAAAACCCATGTAAATCTACTATAGTCATCAGTAATAACTAGACAATATCTCTTATGCATTATGCTCATCACTGAAACAGGTCCAAATAAGTCCAAATGCAGCATAAACAAAGACTGATTGATAGAGTTAAAAATCTTGGGCTTACAAGTGGCTTTGTGTTGTTTGCCTTTTAGACAAGCAATGCATGTTTGATCATTTTCAAATCTTTTGTGAGGTAAACCTCTTACCAAACCATTCTTAACAATTTTATTTATGGTTTTGAAGTTAATATGACCAAGCCTTCTATGCCATTTCATTGATTCTTCCAATGTGGCCTTTGCAACAAGACAAGTTAAATTCTTTTTAGGAATAATATGCTTCATGTCTACACTGTACATATTGCCCTTTCTAGGAATTCTAAGAAGTACTTGACTTTCATCAGGCATCTTAAAATCAGGAGAAAGTACAAGACATTCAGTCTCATAGAAAAGAACATTATTCTTCTTGTCACACATTTGTGAGACACTAAAAAGATTATAATTTAGCTCTTTTACATAGTACACATCTTCAAAATCTAAATTTCCGATTTTGATTGTACCTTTACCAGAAATTTTGCCACGAACACCCCCTCCAAAGGTAACATATCCTCCATTGAAAGCTTCAAAATCTGAGAGATAAGACATGTTGCCTGTCATGTGCCTAGAACATCCACTATCTGAATATCCTTGATCCTCTTCCTGATCATTTGAATGTTCCTGCACACGAATAAGAGTGTTAGTTTCTTTTGGGGATCCAAGCCATTACTGACTTGGATCTGCCTCTTGCATCAATGTAATTGAATCTTTTAAGAATAGTTGATGCAACATTGGATTTATGAATCCAACATGCTGAGGCCTTAACAGCATTTGCCCTATTTCCCTTATCAGCAGAGTGAACCACACACTTATCAGCAGAATCTGCTAACTTTGTAGTTCTACCTTTTGGTCTCCAAATTTGTTTATAGACCACTGCCTTTGATTGAATGGGACTTATAACAGTTGTAGGTGCATGTTTGAAAAATGTTTTTGCACCCTTAGCTGTTGATTTTGGGTTAATAGTCATAAATGGTCGAGCAGCAGAGTAAAATTTGCTATCAGCAGGATCATTTGGTCTATCAGCAGAATCAGATTTTGAGATAGACTTGCTTTTGACTACTCTGGGGTTTGATTTCTTAGAACTAGAGTGAAAGTGAGATTTAGGAGTTTGCCTTTTGAGATTCACTCTATGGTTTTCATACCCAGATACCCATTGGTTGCAGAAAGCTGCAAGATGGTCAAAACTACCACATGTATAACAAGCTTTATTATAAAAACCAAAGTCATCACCTAATTGGTTAGACTTGAGGTTGTTCCAATTCCTTTGGTTACCTCTGGGCTTGTTGGTGGTTCTGTATTGTTCACAATATCTAACTGGTTGCCTAACATGCTTAATGTTTGATTTAGGCTTATCAGTATTGTGTTTGACTATCTTAGGAACCTTTGTTCCTACTTTCTTAACCACTTCAGGTTTAGACATAACCTGTTCTTTTTCATCATCACTATCAGTTGTACAATCTTCAACAACTATAGCATCTCCTTTCTTAACAAAGGACACCTTGTCTTGATAAGTTAAAGTTTTATCTAAACTTTTACTTATCTTTTCTACCTTAAGACTCTTACTAGTCTTAGAACCATATTCCATGATTGGTTCTTGAAACTCAGCTAAACCTGTATGTGATAGGTCAACACCTGGAGGTGAAGGAACACCTCTATATGGTGGAGGAACTGTTTTGTAACCTACACCTGAATTAGCTTTATCAATTACCTGAGCTTCCCAAATCTTATTCATTCCTTGTGAGGCATGTGCTAGAGTATCTATAGTTACCTTAACATTTTCTTTTTCAGTTTTGACTTCAGATAACTGTCTACTTTGATCATTAAGTAGTTCATCTCTAAATGCTATTCCTCTTTTTAAAGCATTTAAGTCATCAGTAAACGTAGATTCATTCTTTTTATAATGAAGAATCTGTTTTTCTAGAACTCCTACACACCTCTTGTGATTAGCTAAATTATGAAGGGCATCAATTAACTCTTCTCTAAAAGCATCAAACCTTTTTTTAATGTCTTCATAATTTTTAAGATTAGGACATGAATTAGTACAAGTAGGAATAGTATCTACCTCTGAATCAGAAGAAGCCATTAGAGCAAATTCATCGACAACAAGAGCAGCATTTGGTGGTGCATCCTCTTCAGTAGCCATAAAGCTCCAATCATATCCAATACCATCAATGGCCAGCATAGCCTTTGGCTCTTCTACCAGTACTTCCTTATTCCTTTCTTGTTTATACCAAGTGTTCCTATTATCCTGCTTCCTTGGGCTTCTACATTCTTTAGCAAAATGTCCCAACCTATGACAGTTAAAACATTCCACTTTCTTCTTATCGAACCCAGCAGTATCATTACCATTTATGGTAATTTGCTTTCCAATTTTCTGCCAAAACTTCTTAGCCCTCATGATAAGTAAAGCAACTTGCCACTTAATATCCATCTCTTCCAAATCATCACCATCAACCTGCTCAAGGTCTTCATGATTTAAAGGAGAACCACTAGCTTGACTGGTTATAAAGGCATAAAATGTTGGATCACCAAGTCCAGCAATATCCTTTTGTACACTAGTAGAAGGACCACCATAAGTAACATTAGAAACACTTTCAACTTCATCTACCTCCTCTGTATGACTAACACTAGGAACTGATAAGAGTGCAGCATTCCCAGAACTAGTACTATAATTTCCACCTCTCTTTAGACTTTGTTCAACAATTTTAAAGTTGTTGTACAAATCATTAAGCTTCATAGTTTCAATTTCTGGTTTGTTCATCCAGACAATAACATGAGTATGAAAATCACCAGGTAGACTTTTCAAGAACTTCATGTTGGGATCTTCCTTCTCAGTCTCAACACCCAACACAGCTAATTGACTAACAAGCTTGTGTAGTCTTGAAAATAGCTTATCGAGAGACTCATTACTAAAAGCAGTAAAGTTTTCAAATTGGTGCTTTAGTAAAGTCTTCTGTGTCTTTTTGGTAGTTTCATTACCACCAAACCATGCACAAATCTCTTCAAAAAGAGTTTTTGCATCAAGATATTTGTTAAAAGATAGCATTTGCTCACCAGGAATGGTCATAAGCAACAGGTTTCGTGCTTTCTGATCATTTCTCTTCTGTATCTTTTCATCATTGGAGACTGGTCCAGTATTTCTTTTTCTAACTGTCTTCCCTTCAACAAGAACATCTGAATAGCCTAAAGTGAAGGAATCACCATACTGAATTATGTCCCAAAGAGCATAATCTTGAACCATGAAATATTGCTCAACTCTCATCCTCCATAACTCAAACTCATTGGGTTTGATCATGGGCAACTTTGCAGCAACATTTGTTTGAACATCTTGTACATCCATTTCTTGTTTCTTCTAAAAACAACAATAACAGCCTGAGCTTTGATACCACTTGCTAGGATCCTGGACACACGATTAAGGTGGTTAAACCTTCTAACTTTGTGTGTATGATATGTTGTGTTAAAATGATTAAGTGCGCGGAATTCACTCAACCAAACTTAGAAGGTTGTGTATGTTATGGAAATGGAATTGTTATGTTTGTTAGTTAGCAATGAACACATAAAGATTATCACCAAACAATTCAATATTATTAAAGATAATAATACGAGTGACCTTGAAATATCACTAGGGTTACAACCTTGAATCTTTTGTTTCTATCACTTGTGATATATTTGTGTTTGTTCTAACAGTTATGCATGTTCTAACGTATGCATGGACTAACTCTTAACACTTCTATATTTTTGACACACTCTATAAATATCACTAGTCTAAGATCTCTTTTATAGTCAAAAGATCTTTACAAATTGCTTAAAGTCTTGACCGACTTACTTGGTTAACTTATCCTATTGAGTGTCAGTACATCAGATACAACATGTATCTATGTATACAACTTGTTAACTAAGCACATGGAGTAAGATATTATCTACCGTATATTGTTGACCAAAATACAATAAATATCTTTTTGATCTTATCCTTCCATCAGCAGAGTTGTTCATTATCAGCAGGAACAATCTATCGCTATCAGCAGAATCATCAGCAGAGTTGTTAAGCCTATCAGCAGAGTGAAATGCTCTATCAGCAGAATCAACATCATCAGCAGAAACCATTTTGCACTATCAGCAGAATTATACTTAGAGTAGAATCCGATATTAAACATCTTGAATATTTAATTCCCAACAAAACCTCTCCCGAATATAATCTTAATTTTGTAAGCTTAAAACGATATTTGCTCATAACCTTGGAGTAAATCATTATCCACTAAACAAAGAAGATTATAATCATTAATAAAACGGTTATGCTTATCGTTCTTATCTTGAATTTATTTATATCATATGGTATACCGTTTTACCCCGATTTGATGTGTAAGGAAATGTGTTGCGGAGGCCAAGGTACGCTCCTTATTTAAATTTTGTTTACTATGTGGAAAACTAGAAAGGGGGGTTGAATAGTTTTACGTCTTTTTAATTTATTATAAAAACCTTTGTTTTATACTTTTAAAAAACTTTAGATTCTAGTTTGTTATGAAAAATAAAACTTAAATCTTATTATTAGTTATATATGTATTCTTTTAAATTGATTGTAAAAGTTTTGGTTTCTTGAATGGATTTTTAATTTGATCTTTATGTGAAGTCGACCTCTAATTAATACTAGCAATTATATAAGCCTATGTGTATGAAAGTAATGACGATGCAAGTAAAGAAATAAATAAGGTATGGAAAGATCTAACCGAGACACGAGAGATTTATAGTGGTTCAGCTACAAGGACACCTTCCTTGCCCTACTCCACTCCCTGAGCACACCTTGCTCGAGAGTTTTCTTCACAACTTCAATAAGCTCCCTTATGGCGGAGAAAACCGTACACAACTTTGGCTTACACGGGTTTTAACGAGACAAAGCTAAATGTCGAGTTCTAATCGTAGCTAGAACCAATCTCACAACTTCACAACACAACTTCTTCACAACTTATTCACGACTACTTCACAACGGCTTCACAACTGCTTCACGACATCTTCACGACTTCAACACGACCACTACACAACCTTTATGATGCGGCTTCACGACTTCAACACTATGTCTTCATGACTAAGACTTCACGACTTCAACATGACCGCTACACAACCTCTATGCTACGGCTTCACGACTTCAACACTAGGACTTCACGACTAGGACTTCACGGCTTCAACACGACCGCTACACAACTTCTATGCTACTGCTTCACGACTTCAACACTAGGACTTCACGACTAGGACTTCATTGCTTCAACACGACCGCTACACAGCTTCTATGCTATGGCTTCACGACTTCAACACAAGGACTTCATGTCTTCTAAGCTACGGCTTCACAACTTCTACACCACGGGTTCACGACTTCTACACAACGGCTTCACGACTTCTACACTTTGACCTCACAACTTCTATACCACAACTACTTATACAACATCTTCACTACTTACACACAACACTAATCTACAACACACACCTTACATACAAATGAATGAATGATTTACAAACTTTGTTAAACACACAACTTAAGTAACAAGATGATACTAAGTTGTAATACTTCTAATCTTGATTGATAGAAGTATTCTTCTTTTGCACTTGGATGGTGGAAGCTTGGATCACTTGGAAACCAATGCTTAAGATTACATGATCAAAGGTTTTTTTTTTAAGATATGAAATGAGATCTACAACAGAAAGTTTTAGTGCAAAAGGGTGAGTAAAAATCCAGGGGAAGGCTGGTATTTATAGGGAAAAATCTGGACAGCTGGAGCCTACCGGAGCGGGGGCGGTCCCCTTAATTATTAAGGGGGCCGCCTAGTAAAATTAAGGGGGTCGCCCCTACTGAACGTTGGCCAATTTTGTCCTTTTGTGGGGAATATTTTTCTGGAACATTTTAACTGATTTTGGTTAAAAATTTGAATTCATATTTTTATAAAAGATTAAACGTTTTTATTTAATACCAAAAATGTTTTTCAAAAATATATAAAATGTTTTTGATGTTTTATAAAAAAAATCTAGTTATTAAGAAAATGTTCCTTTGATCATACCTTAAGTGATTAAGTTGTAGAAGTGAATATTTACAACTAAATACTTGTTTATTTGATAAGTTTATGTTTTAATGAGTTTACATTTTGTGATCATCAAAACATAGAGATATGAATAAATATTGATAATGTTTTTAGGCATTATTTATGTCAACATACTAGCACTGCAATACGGCGGATCTTTGTATTCTGAGCGCCGTATCTCGGACCGATTAAAACTTATTGACCAGTCAACAAATTTAGACAGATACGGCACATAACAATTATGCGATACGGCGCATCGTTTTACCCTATAAATATGAAAGAGATGCGCCGGATTTCAATTTCTTACCCCATTATTCACACAGTAAAATCGCACAACAATCGACCGAATCAAACCCTCTAATTTGAGTTCTTTTCTCTGATCAAACCTTTTAATCCAAATTCTTAACTAATCCTAATCATGAGAACTTCGAGGAATTTATTGACCTTAATGTACCTACCGAACTTAGGCGCGATATTGTTAATGATTCTGATGATGAGTAGTATGATTGCGAAGTAATTAACAAACGTAGGAGAATAGTTGAGAATGCAAATTTGAATAATGATGTGTTTATTGAACTACCACCCCACCTTGCATATTTATGCCTATATAATAATAAGAATTTCTCGTCTATCATTTTGTCATCTCTGCCCGAAAGGGACAGAACTTTGTTTATACAGATATTAAAGAAGAATGGCGTGGAAATTAAGGACAAGCAAGGAGTGTTCAATATTACTGGACTGGCGATGAGGGAGCGCGATGCTTCCGACTCTTTCAGTGATCGGTATTAAGGAGCTGAACGTGAGTCTAACTTGAAGACTCTGGAATAAAGATAAGTGCTGACCGGGAGACAACCCGGAAAATTTTTACATTCTGTTCTTTGTCGAGTCTGTCAGGCCCGCAGTGGATACGGCGCATCTCAATCCTAAGATGCGACGCATCGCCTGCACTGGTCATATCTTATTTAATTTTCTGCATTTTTATTTTTGACCTTTAAAACTTTTTGTCAGTTTATTTAATGCGGCACATCCCTGTTTAAGGATGCGACGCATCTTTTATTCTGATTCGTATTTATTCCAGGCTCGATACGGCGTATCTTCTTCCATAAGATACGGCGTATCGACTGACCTGATGATTTTCATTTTAATTTTTTAAGTTTTAATTTTACTAACTACTAATGTATTATGCAAGTTTGAACCTTCTTAACTCAGGTGTGTTAAAGTCTTAATGGTATTATAGATTCCTGCATTTCTGTGGATACATCATCTCTGAAGCTTAAACGTTCTCATCCACAAGAAAGTTGATTTTTGCTCTTATACGAATAAAGGAGGATCATACCGAGCAAATCTCAGGGGAGTTTTTCTGTTCTAATTCTTTTATTTTCCAGTTTTTAACCTTTGTAACAAACAACGAGGACGTTGTTTAACTTAAGTGGGGGGATTGGAGAATTAGAACACTTACTTGTCCTAAACTTTTTCAAAATATGCTTAAAATGTGCTTAATATATCAAAATTTAAAATTTTTAGCATGTTTTTGTTTAAAGTCTAAATTACATAGCTGCACACGTAACATTATTTCCAAAAATTGTGAACTATTCAAAATTCACAAATCTATGAGTGTGCCGGTGACTTGTAAACTTTAGAACTTGGCTTATATACTATTCGAGACCACCATAATAAGTATTATCTATATAATTGGAATGACTTGTCTAAATTGGTAAATTTCTAGGATTACACCCAAATAGCCTTTATATGTTATGTGATATTAACTAACTTCATTGGTTAGTTAACCCCCTTATAAACCCTTTTGTTACTCTCACTTTTAGAGTAAGATACCCCTAGAAAAACACTCAGAGCCATTCCTTTCGTTTCTTACACCTTTGTTATAATGTTTCGTTACACCCTTACACCTTAGCCTACCCTGTAGATTAAAATCCGTGGTTGGTTAATTGCTTTAGGCAAAGTGTGTTTCCTTACATTACCTGTGTTCGCGTGCGTAATTCATTATCTTTGGTTGAGTCAGAAAATTGCACAATGCAATTGGTATGAAAGTAAATATTTTATATCTTTGAGTTTATTTTTCGTGTGTTTACTACTTTCGCTATTACAGTTATTTCTGAAAGTATGAAGAGTATGAAAAAAATTATCCAAAAAAATAGTGATAGAAAAGTTGTGAAATTTTACACATATGTTAAAAATAAATAAATAAATAAAAAATGATGAGGCGAAAAGTGTACCACTTTTAGGGGGTCATTTAAGCCCTAAATCGTATTTATTTGATCAAATATTGCCCTAAATCGTTCCTTTCGTCATTTTAGGTACTTTGGAGAATAAATCTGGAAAAGGAAGCATTTTGGACTTTTTTGGAGCATAAAAGTGAAGAAAACGACAAAGTCTCAAAAATCTGCTGGAAAAGTACCTGTGACGGCGTCAAGCACTAGTGTGACGCCGTCAACCCCTGACGCGCCAGAGAGGATTTTGGATGATTAAAAGGGGACGGCGTCAAGAAGGCCATCAAGAAACCCTAACCGCGGCGAGGTGACGGCGTCACGCTCTATAACGTGACGCCGTCAGATCTGTTTTCCTATATATATTTTCATAATTTTTAGTCATTAGTGTGCAACTTTGTGAGGAGAAACCCTAAGACGATTTTCTGCCATTTTTAAGGGTTTTATACCCTTGGATCTCCCATGTTCAATTGAAGATAAGTAATCAATTAATCATTCAATATGTCTATGTGTTGTTTGATTATATCTTGTTCTTGTCTTTTATTTAACATGCTAGGCTAGATTTATCTTGTGTTTGCTTAGATCTAATGAAACCTAACTATTGGTTATTGGTTGTTGGTGTGTTATTAATTGTATTGGATGATTGTCTATCGATGTTAGGCTTAAGAAAACTGGCTAACCTCCTATACGGTAACTTGCTTGAACGTCTTAAGAAACATGAACCAATGCGTACTAAGGTTATTATGGTTGTATTTAATGCATGAGCGAATTCTAGTGATCCCATGTTAGGAGCTTCTTAGCCGGCTCGACATAGGAGTGAAGTAGGAGCTTGTAGAGTTGGGGAAGTACGTACGCCACCCCACGATTGGTATTAAGGAATACACCCGTCATCCACGCAATTAATACACACTAATCAACCGGTAAAAGATAGTTAGGGAGTAAGGAAATCTAAGTAAACACATTTCTCTCCATATAAGTTCCACAACCTTTTTATTTTCAGTTATTTTATTTTATTTGCATTTGTAGTTATTTGGGTTAGTTGACTAGCAACTAATTCCGCCCACTCCTTCAAACCCGAGATTTTACTTGCTTTCATAAAAAATTATAAAAATACAAAAAGAATCTTCCCTCACCCTTAGACCTACTAGAGTAGTTTTTCAATCCTAACGACACTATTCCCCGAGAGAACGATCAATCCCCCGGTACTTGCCACTTCACTATACTACATCGGTCAGGTACACTACCTGGTGGGGATTGCAAGCCTCTTGAGATCCCTCGAGAGGTAAAACCTGTTGTAAGGTCGCAAAACCACGCATCAAGTTTTTGGCGCCGTTGCCGGGGAATAGTTATTGTTTAGGTTGAATTTTTATTTTATTAGGTCTACTCACTAGATTCCTTTCTAGTGAGATTTTTTATTTTATTTTTCTAGGTTTTTCTTTAGTCTATCTATTTTCTTCGTGTTTTTGTTCGTATAAGATTTTCATTGACTATTCAGTTTGCCATTATGGAAAACGCGAATCCACCCCTTACACCTGGCGAAATGGCTTTGTTGCGTAGCCAAATTGAGGATGAGATTAGTGAGCTCAGAGAGCTCAATAGAATGATTGATATAGAGCTTGATTATGCCTTTAACAACCTAGAAACCGCCATATACTCAGATAATTACTTAGAACGTAATAATCTTACGGTTGAGGAGTTGATTGAGAAACTTGATGAAGAGAAGGTAGATCCTAGGTTGGATGATTATTTCAATGAATACCCCACTAAGGAGGAGATTGCTTACTATAACAACCTAGTTGATAACCCTCGACCACCTTTTGTTAGAATTGACCCAAAGGTTAAGAGGGGTGATCCCGGGAATGTGAAGATACCATGTATGATTGGGTACCAATACGTTGAGCATGCTTACATTGACTGTGAATCCCCAACCAACGTGATGTCCTCAAGCCTTTATAGCCACATCATAAACACACCACTTGAGCCTAGGAAAGACCCCAAGTGCCCCGGTGGAGTTTGCAACTTCGTTGGAAGGATTAAGGACATGCATATCCTTGTTGGGAATTTTACCTTTGCCACTGTAGAGACCAAGATTCATATGTTTCGTGGTTCGGGCGGCCTTGGTTGGCTGAAGATGAAGGTGTTCATCTTAGAGAGAGAGAGAGAGGTAGTGAGAGGGTGGAGAGAATATGGTCAAATGTTATCTTTATTGAAAGACCAATTGTAGAGACCAAGATTCATATGTTTCGTGGTTCGGGCGGCCTTGGTTGGCTGAAGATGAAGGTGTTCATCTTAGAGAGAGAGAGAGGTAGTGAGAGGGTGGAGAGAATATGGTCAAATGTTATCTTTATTGAAAGAAACAAATGAAATGAAACAATAATCCCACACACCCACATGGAGAGTCATGTGGGTATATATAGGCTCTTTTACATCACTAGTTTGCCTATTGAACATAAGTAGTCCCTGTGTGAGCTACTTAATACAAACCTAGTCTAATTCACGTGAGTGACGACATCTTTATAAAAGAGCGAGTCTAACAGCCACCGACTTCATGATCTTAGAGGATTTGGCAAGTGTTGTTGACTGCCGCCTATCTCACGTGGTGTTAGGTAAGCCGTTTATTGAAGCATCCAATTTAAAGTATGATCGTTTGAGAGGCACGGTTCAGTTTTCTAATCACATAGATAGGATCACATATAGGATGCCTTATCGGGTTAATGAATTTCGTTTTGTGCCTCGATTTGACAAGGACAACATTGGTGCGATTGAGGACATCAATGATGAGGATAAAGAGAAAGGCATGGACTATGTTTGGAATAAGAGAAGCCTTTATTATAAAGATTGCTTGAACCTAGGACCTAAATACAAAGTCGATATGGAGGTTGTTAGGATGATTAGAGGGGCAATTGAGAAGCAAAACGGAAAAACGTAGAACCCGTGACTTTGAGTCTAGCTACAAGACTCGTTAATAAAGAAAAGCACTTCTTGGGAGGCAACCCAAGCTTTATTTGCTTTGTGTGTTTATTTATTTGTTTGTTTGATTTTATTTGTTTCCGTATGTATGTTTAATTTTTATTATTATTGATTCATGTTCGAAACTAAATTGTGAAAATGCTTTATCTTGTTTTTAACTTCGTCTTAACTACATATAAAGGTATTTTGCAAAAGTTAAGTGTAAGGGAAATCCAAATCGGTTTATTAGAACAAATGAACATGAATCATAACAATATTAAATTAACATACATATTAGTATTTATTTGAGTCAAATGCTTGTATCGAGTCATAATGATATTTTGCAGGAATTCCAAGAAGTAAGGTATAGGTTTATCCAGAAATTTTCCGGAAACCTAACATGAGAATTCTGTCAGATCATTTCTGACGGCGTTAGGCCTTACAACCTGACGGCGTCAGGTTTTAATTTTCTGAAATTTTTGAAAGTTTTGCTTTTCTTCCGGAATCATAAAATGCTTTATTAAATCTCTAACTTATAAACTCCAGGAATCTGCAAAATAATCATTCCACAAGCATTGTATCCTTATACAGATTTATCCCGCCGATGTTATGCAGGTTTTCTTGTTTGTTTTCTCAGGATTAACAGGTTATTTTGGACAAGGAGATGTATGTGGAATCAAGCTTTTGGCGCTGCTTTAATCTTGAAGCTTCAACATTACCTTGGAAGAAGATCTAACCATGTTACCCCTTTGTCCACCGAGCGAATCAGGGGAGTATTTGATTTCATTCTTTTACCTTATTTACTTTTAAATCTTGTTATTTGAACATTGAGGACAATGTTCATCTTAAGTGTAAGGGGGGGGGGGGTAAAGTACGATACCTTAGAGAATGCTATTACGCTTGATTTTTCGTTTGTTTGATGGTAGACGTGTAATAAAACTGAGATAAATACCTGTTAAGGCAATTTTAGTGCCAAATTTAAAATTTTTTACAACATATAGGAGTGAAACTTTGGTCTTAATGAGCGTCTCACGGATAGGAGTTATATGACTAGCAAAAAACCGTACCACTAAAAAAATTTTCCACCCCCAAATATGTGAGGTTCGCCCCTAGAATTGGTAGAAAAAGCATTTATGCTATGATGTGTGTACCGGTAGCACTTAGATTCTAGAACTTGCGTTAGGACCATTCCGAGGCCACAAGTGAGACTACATTCGTGTAGTTAGATTTACTACATGATAAGAGGCATTAGGATTAACCCATTGTTTTACACCTGTGTTTTTGTTATAATTACATTGGCTACATTGGTCAAGTAATTCTCCCACACCCTTTGCGTTGTACTCATTTTTAGTACACGATACCCCTAGTACACCCCTCAGAGCCTATCTTTTCGTTTCTAACTTTAAGCATTTTACTTAAAGGAAGAGTTTGTTTACACCCCACTTAAATGAACACCCAAATCGCCTTAGCCTACCTTGTATGCACTCATCTTTAGTGCATTATTGTGACAACATTTGTTTAAACCCCAAGTTAATTATCTAATTGATTACATGGTTGCTAAGTCGAGTCATATCCTTGTACATATTGTTTTGGGATGATTGGGACTCATGGGTAAAGTACTAGTGTAATGGAGTAATGGGGAAGAACAACATTATTACCCCCATAGGTGCTAAATATTTTAAAAAGTACTCCAAGTGTTTCGATTATCTTAATTCGAGTCATTGGAATAGTTAATTGTAAAGTTATGTAAAAGTTCAAGTGTAAGGGGGATACAACCCCCCTATGAGGTATTATTTTGGATGGTAGGGCAAGAGTGTATGCAAAAAAAAAAAAAAAAAAAAAAAAAAAAAAAAAAAAAAAGTAGAAAAAAAATAGAGAAAAAACATACGGACTACCATCCCGTTTCACTTTATGTTTATTTTATCTTTTTGTTATTTTTCATTAGCTTAAGTCGAGTCTAGTCTTGGCTTAGCAACGCCATATTTTACATGAAATTAATCAAGATCTTTAACTCGCCACCAGTAAAATATCCTTTATCCAACAAAACCGTGTTTATCATATCCCTACACCTAACGTTATAACCCGTTTAAAAGCCCTCTTTGATAGTTTATCTTAGGTGCTTACGCCTAGTGGAGGAGGTTTTTGATCCTTTCCCAAGCCTATGGTAATCTATTTGCTATGACAGGTAGTGAGAGATATTATTCATTTTCATTTATGAGATATACTTTTATGACACCTTAGAGATGTGAGTATCTAAACACTACTTGTGAGGTGCTAGTCTGTAATCTCTGTGCTTATTATGATTAAAGTGAAACGACTATTTGTTGTAATTACTTTTATATTAACGTTAAATGACCCCTAACTTGTATTTTTATTAGAATAAAAGCGCATTTGCTTGAGGACAAGCAAATCTCAAGTGTAAGGGTATTTGATGAGGCGAAAAGTGTACCGCTTTTAGGGGGTCATTTAAGCCCTAAATCGTATTTATTTGATCAAATATTGCCCTAAATCGTTCCTTTTGTCATTTTAGGTACTTTGGAGAAGAAATCTGGAAAAGGAAGCATTTTGGACGTTTTTGGAGCATAAAAGTGAAGAAAACGAAAAAGTCTCAAAAATCTGCTGGAAAAGTACCTGTGACGGCGTCAAGCACTAGTGTGACGCCGTCAACCCCTGACGCGCCAGAGAGGATTTTGGATGATTAAAAGGGGACGGCGTCAAGAAGGCCATCAAGAAACCCTAACCGCGGCGAGGTGATGGCGTCACGCTCTATAACGTGACGCCGTCAGATCTGTTTTCCTATATATATTTTCATAATTTTTAGTCATTAGTGTGCAACTTTGTGAGGAGAAAATAACCCTAAGACGATTTTCTGCCATTTTTAAGGGTTTTATACCCTTGGATCTCCCATGTTCAATTGAAGATAAGTAACCAATTAATCATTCAATATGTCTATGTGTTGTTTGATTATATCTTGTTCTTGTCTTTTATTTAACATGCTAGGCTAGATTTATCTTGTGTTTGCTTAGATCTAATGAAACCTAACTATTGATTATTGGTTGTTGGTGTGTTATTAATTGTATTGGATGATTGTCTATCGATGTTAGGCTTAAAAAACTGGCTAACCTCCTATACGGTAACTTGCTTGAATGTCTTAAGAAACATGAACCAATGCGTACTAAGGTTATTATGGTTGTATTTAATGCATGAGCGAATTCTAGTGATCCCATGTTAGGAGCTTCTTAGCCGGCTCGACATAGGAGTGAAGTAGGAGCTTGTAGAGTTGGGGAAGTACGTACGCCACCCCACGATTGGTATTAAGGAATACACCCGTCATCCATGCAATTAATACACACTAATCAACCGGTAAAAGATAGTTAGGGAGTAAGGAAATCTAAGTAAACACATTTCTCTCCATATAAGTTCCACAACCTTTTTATTTTCAGTTATTTTATTTTATTTGCATTTGTAGTTATTTGGGTTAGTTGACTAGCAACTAATTCCGCCCACTCCTTCAAACCCGATATTTTACTTGCTTTCATAAAAAATTATAAAAATACAAAAAGAATCTTCCCTCACCCTTAGACCTACTAGAGTAGTTTTTCAATCCTAATGACACTATTCCCCTAGAGAACGATCAATACCCCGGTACTTGCCACTTCACTATACTACATCGGTCAGGTACACTGCCTGGTGGGGATTGCAAGCCTCTTGAGATCCCTCGAGAGGTAAAATCTGTTGTAAGGTCGCAAAACCACGCATCAAAAATCGAAAAAATAGAAAAGAAAAAGAAAAAGTTGGATGTTTATTTTAACCAACTTATGTAAAGTTTTGTATTAAGTGGGCGATATCACCACTATTTGTTGTATATTATATTTATGGATTGAATGGGAGTTGGCCGTTATGGGAACGCCAACTAAGGTTATTCTTTGATTGAGATCTTGTTGAGTATAATTCGTGTCTACCTAAAACGTATGTTTCAAGTGTTAAAGCGTGAGTTATTCAATGATATGAGTCTTATTCATGGGATGGTTGGGAAAGTAATTTACCACACTTAGGATTTTAATTTATCTGTTTTGTTTATTTTTCATTTTACACCAATTTGTATCCCAAATATTATCCATACCCTATATCATTCTTTATCCAAACCTTTGATTTATTGAGATTAGGGATTTGAGCAATCTTAAGTATCGTAGTCGTGGATTCGGCTATGTATTTATGATTTTGTCGCCCTTTTTGATATAATATTATTGGTAAAGATTACTTGGTCCTATCTTTAGCCTATTCGAGTTAAGGATTTGAGCAATTGCAAGTATCGTGGTCGTGGATTCGATCATGTATTTGTGATTTTGTCTCCTTTTCTGGAATTTGAGATCGATAGAGATTAAAAAGGATGATCAACCCTTAACCAACAAACCCTTTTTACCGCTTTAGACTTGTTATTCCTTGGCTTTAGTGGGGGAGATGCGTACACTTGCCAAGCTTATGATAGAATATTCGTCACGACTGGACAGTTAAACGATTAGATTTGCTTTTATCAAAATATTTTATTTTATTTCTAATTCGTTAAGTGTTTGGTTGTGCAATTATGACAAAACGAATACATGCTTAAATATAAAAATAAATCCTAATATCTTTTAGGATACATTTTCATAAGATTCATTCTAAGGTTTACTTGGGGACAAGTAAAGTTCAAGTGGGGGGATATTTGATGAACTCAAATAAGTACATTTTATTATCATCATTTATCCTATTTATTTGACTTGTTTTATTATATTATATATGAGAATTGATACGTTAATGTTTACTTTTGTAATTCTCAGGTAAAAACAAGTATTATGTGAAACTTGGCGATTTTGGACTAATTATGGAGCAAAACAAGCAAGATGTTAAGAGTCTACTGAAATGTACAAGATCAAGATCATTCTGCTCCAGATACGCCGCAACATACTTATTACATACGGCGCATCACTATCAAGATTTCACAAGTGACAATCCAAGACAGCAAAGGACATGCGCCGCATAGAGAAATGGAGTTACGCCGCATCTTAAGTCGGTATACGAATATTCCTGAATATATTAATCTTGGACCCCACGCGAAGTTAAGTTAATGCGCCGCATCTACTTATCCTATGCGCCGCATCTAACCCTCAGACAGAAACTATAAATACCCCAAGGCCAGACGAATTTCGGGATCCTAGACAATTTAGCTAAACTCAGAAGTCGAAGACAGAAACCCTAGAAGCCGAATTCAGACGTATTAGCAGCACAAGACACACCCTAAACGAAGATACAAGAGCTGTAAGAAGGTCCTGCATGTATTCAATTCATTAAGTAGTTTTGTTTTATTGTATTAGTACACTTTAATTCATCAGGATTGATGGGCCGATTCCATGTGACTACGGAAAATCATGGGCACCCCTTAAAATTGATTTCCCATTAATTAAAGTTTATATGTTGATGTCTTTGGTGACTTTTATTAGTGCATTGATAACCTCTGTGTCTAGCTGAGCATTGCTTGGGTCGCCATGCCCCTTCCTCGCCTATTTATTCTATCGTTTCTAGGATAGTAGGATAGACATAAGTGATCATTAAGGGTTTACTCGCCGATAAGATTAGAGCCAACGAGAAAGGGTTAATTACATACACTTCATATAAAACTAGCAATAAAACAAGTGACAAGCTACTTAATTATCAGGACAGGTCTTCTTATTGTCTCGAGTATCTATCTGTGTACGTGTGTGCTAATCGCTGATTCGTGCTCATTCGTTTAGTTTATATTTAATCATAACCAAACCGTGCCAGTCTCTCAGGCTGAACCCCCTTGCGTTAGATTAGGTTGTACAACTAACTTAAGATATTAAAATACTGATTAGAATAACTAGATAATACGTTCCACTCTTAGTGATCGACACTCTACTTACCATTTTATTCATACTGACCGGGTACACTGCTCGTTAAAGTGTGTGTTTTATTGATAAGTCGGCTAAATATAAATTTAAAACTTGAGTAGGAATTGATACTACTAAAACCACAACGACATCACGTACGCACCAAGTCTTTGGGCCGCTGCCGTGGATATAAAAGAATTAGAGCAATACACACGCACATCAGTGGAGCAGTTGGAACTGCTAGTACAAACCTTGGTACTGCTAGCACCTCGAGTAGTACTAGTGGACTTTTGAATGATGATACTTATTGTGCTTTCCTGACTACTCAGCACAATGGAAGTATGTTGACTCATTCAGATCTTCAAGAGATTGATGAAGATGATATTGAAGAGATGGATATTAAGTGGCAGCTCTCTCTTCTCAGTTTGAAAGCTAGAAGATTCTTGAAGAAGACTGGCAAGAAGATTGTCATAAATAGTAATGATGTTGCAGGGTATGACAAGTCCAAGATTGAGTGCTACAACTGCCACAAGAAAGGTCATTACTCAAGGGAGTGCAGATTGCCAAGTCAACAAGATGGAAAGAGTAGAGCATATGGAAACAAGTCAAGAGTTGTGGAGGTTACTGATTCAAGCTCAAAAGCCATGGTTGCTATTGATGGCTTAGGATTTGACTGGAGCTATATTGCAGAGGAGGAAGCAGAAGCATCTACAGAGGTTGCTCTCATGGCATTTTCTGATTCTGAGGTACAAGTTTCAAAATGTTCTAAATCTTGTGAAGCTTTAAAAGAACTAGAAACACTTAAAACAAGATATGAGAGTCAGTGGAAAGAATTAAAAGAAACTGTTTTTAGCTTAGCAAATCATAAGAGAGCTTTAGCTGTGTTAGAAGAAAAAATTGTTCATTATCAAAACAATGAGTCTAAGTTTTCTGATGATATGATTATTGTTAAGAGAGACTTAATGTTTAGAGAGAATGAGATCACTGTGTTAAAACATGAGCTAGAACAGGTTAAGAAAGCTAAGGAGAACATACAGATGAGTGTAGACACACTAGAATACACATCAAAAGGTGTTCAAAAGATAATTGAGAGTCAGATCCAAAATAAAGCTAAGTCAGGCCTAGGATATAAGTCAGTTCCACCTCCTTATAGAGGAATACCATCACCCAAAGGTATAGACTTAGAACATACAGGACTCCCTGAATTTCAATTACCTGAACTTAACTATGGTCCTAAACCTAAGAAGGATGTAGTTGATAAACCTGTGTTTGTATGTGCAAGTGATAAGTCACTATCTGAGGAAAAAGTATCTTCTGATAGGTCCTCACCTAAGGACTCAGATGCTCCAACAATTGAGGAATGGACTTCTGATGATGAGGATAATCAGGTTGTGGTTAAGCCTGTTAGTGCTAAAGTGGAGGAACCAAAAGTTCCAAAGATGGTTAAACCTAAGACTGTTAGGCCTAGATCAAATGCCAAACCTTTTAGACCAACAGTTAGGTATGCAGAGATGTATAGAACCACAAACAATCCAAGAGGTAACCAGAGGAATTGGAATGACCTCAAATCCCACCAATTAGGAAAGGATTTTGTTTGCTATAGGAAAGCTTGTTACTCATGTGGTAGTTTTGATCATCTTGCAGATTTTTGTGATAAGTATGTTAGAGGGTATTCAAACAAGAGCATGTGTCTAGAGAGACCTAAAACTCCTCCTAGGAATGATAAGATGATACCCAGATCAGTTCTTTTAAGGTCTGGACCTAGAGCAGTTCCAACTGCTAGACCAGCAGTTCAGACTGTCAGACCTATGAGACAGATTCACCCAAGGCCACCAGTTCAAAATCCAATAAATATTTTTAAACCATCATACAAAACTGGTAAAAGAACTTTTTATGAGAAAGCAGTAGTGAAAAACCAAGTTTGGAAACCTAAGGTAACAACTGCCAAGCCAGCAGTTCCAACTGCTAGCAGGGTAATTGGTACTGGTGTGAATAAAAACACTGCTAAGGGAAACATGGGTAATGGAGTGAATGCTTCAGCATGTTGGGTATGGAGACCAATTAAACCCAATGGTGCTAAGACTGTTTTGAAAAGAATAAATTATGTTGATGCTAGAGGAAAGCCTAAGTCTGTTTTGGCTTGGGTTCCACAAGGAAATTAATTTTTCTTGTTATATGCATTGTTAGTCATATGCTTGTATTTTGTTTCTTTGTTTTTGGACTAACAATTGCAGGATTGGAGAGAAAACACCAAGGGATTAATGAATGCTTGATGTTTTGGACTAAATGGTGTTCTGGAGATTAGTATGTGATTCTTGCATACAACAAATGGTAATTGGTTCACCATGTCTTATCCACATAAGAACCAACTAGTCCAGAGCAAACGGTTTCTGGTAAAGACTAATCAAATCCGTTTATGGTTGACAATTTACCAAAAATTGTATGGTTATCAGCTCACCATATCTAAATGTGAAGAGTTGGCTAGTCCAAAGCGAACGGCTATTGGTAAAGACATATCAAATCCGTTGATAGCTGATAGTTTGCTAAAAACTATGTTTGAGCCATGTTATTTTAAAATTTTATTTCAAAAAGTTGGGACGGCTCAACAAAATTTTTTCAACAGTTGGGACGGTTAGTACAAAATATTGGTACGGTTCGACTAGCCATTATGACTGACGTGTCTGTAATTAATTTTGGAGTAAAAACTAGCCGTTGGCGGTTTGTTGCGATTTTTACTGGATGGATTACGGATTTCGAGGGATCCTCATATAGATATTTTAACTTTTATTTTATTTTATTCTTATACTAAAATAAATAGTTACCATATTCTTTAAGTCGGTCAACTTGAAACCCTACATCTCTCTCCATAAACTCTCAATATTGCTTTCATCTTCTATCTTTTCACTCAAAATTATTACTATTCACGGCTATTAACTGATATTTACTGCTAAGAATGGATGTTTTGAAATTTGTTAAGCGTCACAACCAGGTTGCGTTTTTAGAGAAAACAGAGCAAGGAGATGGGCCAAAATTTTATGAGATTGTGGATTTTCTCAATCACTCTCACATAAGGTATGCTCTAACTGTTTCTCCAACTCTTTATGTTTCGCACATCACACAGTTCTGGCAGAATTCATCTATCTTGACAAGTGATGATGGAAACTTAGAAATTCATACTAAAGTAGATGGCATTAAATTTGTTGTTAACGAGTCTATACTTAGGAGACATCTTAAATTAAATGAATCAGATGGTATCCACACTATGCTAAATACTGAAATTTGGGAAGAACTTGAAAAAATGGGGTATAATACATCTGAACATAAATTGACTTTCCAAAAAGCATGTTTTTCACCCCAATGGAGATTTTTGATACATACTCTTCTATGTTGTTTAAGTAATAAAAAGACTGCTTGGGAACAATTCAGTAGCAATGTGGCTATTGCTCTCATTTGCTTGTCTACAAACAGGGTTTTTAACTTTTCAAAATATATTTTTGAGGGTATGGCATCAAATGTTGATAGTAAAACAAAGTTTTTAATGTATTCCAGGTTTGTTCAAACAATTTTAAATAAAAAGAAAAACCTACTTACAGAACAACTGAAATCTTTGCTACGCCTAGTCTACAATCAAAGGTTTTTCAAAATATGACTATGGCTAGTAGACTTTTTGAAGGGGAACCTGTTCCATTGTTTCCTCAAATGATTCAAACAGAGTTGGTGATTCGTTGGAATCAACACGTAATTTATTTCCTAGGAAACACAAGTGAAGTATGTGTAACCCGGGTCGTTATCCCCAACGAAGGATGAATGGAATCTCGTGATCTCGATTCGCGAAACGTGTTTGAATAGGGAAAACAAAGAGATTTTTGGGTTTCTAAGCTAAGATATGTGAACATAAATTAAAAGCGATTTAAAAGGCAAGAAAAACAATAATCTAAAGCATTCGTAATTAAAAACGTAAAGAAAACTGAAAACGCACGTTTAAACCGGCAAAACCCGAACCTAAACGTCAAAAGGATGAAATATTAACTCTACGGGTACAAATCTATTTTTCCTAAGTCCTAAATAATAAAAGAAAATTTTGCAAAAAAGAATTATATTTTTCTGACTAATATTTAATTTAATATGAATTAAAAACAGTTTTAAAAAGAAAAATGCATAAAAAATACTGAAACTATTCTAAAAATTCTGAAACTTTTTCTAAAAATACTTTATATAATTACAATCCTAAGAAAAATATAAACTAGGGACCAGCTTATTCTAATAAGCTGTTAAAAAGCAAATAAGTTCGGATGAGCTAAATGGAAAACAAGGTTAAGTAAATTGATTGAGCTAACCAAAACAGAAAAGACCCAAGGGCGCTAGTGGTGTGTGTGGTGTGTGTTGAGGGTCTGGTATGCTAAAGGTCCCAGGTTCGAATCCCTGGTGTACCTTTTTACTACTTATTTTTTTTTTATTTTTCTTTTGAAACTTGATAAACACTTTAAGACAAGCTACTATAACCAAAACAAATATATTTAAATCTGAGAAAAAGCTAAAAATAAGCTGAAGTGATAAGGACAGTAAGCTACTAAAGGGAAATAAGAAAAAGGCCAAAAGCTAGAGAACCAAAAGCTACTCTAATAAGCTATTAGTGAACGGTAAAAGCTGAGTTAAGCTAAAGATAATCTAAATGAACTACGAGAAGCTAAAGGGGCAATCAAATAAGCACAAAATGGAACAGAAGCTAAAGGGGCAGTTGATAAACTTATGGTGCCGGGCAATTTTAAGCCATTTCTAGCTAATAAAAAACTATCACAAGCTAACAGAAAACATTCACAAAAATAAGTTCTAACAAGATAAGCAACTGAATATTGATTGTACAAAAGATTAGCTTAATCTAACTTAAACTGAGCAAACTAAAATTAAAAGAAAATGAGCTGAATTAGACAAATGCAAAAAACAATGGGCTGCTAACTGTTATGGGCTGCTAGAAGCTAACTAGAACAAAGCCTTAGGGGGCTGAACTTATGAATAAGCAATGTGCAACAAGGAAACAACCTAAGTTCAGAAGTTAAGCTCTTAATTAACTCAATTAAGCACTGAGATGGGGGGTTGCTATCTTATGCAGACTGAGAAATGGTGAACTGAGAACTCCAAAAGGAAGTCAAACTCAAATCCCATGAGGCCTTCTTTTGATCATCAACTGAACACCCCAAATGGAAGATGAAAACACTACAAACAAGGACTAAAAACAAACCAAAGCTTGTGCAAAGCTTATCAGAACAGCAAATACCTAAGTCCTATGCTAAATCCATTTAAAACTTCAAAAAGCTACAAATTAACAAAGGACAGCCTAAAAACAACTTATATGAGTAACATTAAGCTAGATTAAAAGTTTCCAAGTGACACTTGAACAGTGAGTCAATTTTTTTACCCTTTTTGACCCATGACCCAAACACACCTTAACTTGGATTGTTTCTATTTTTAAACTGAGAACTACACTCTTAAGCTAACAATTGAATAGACAAAAGTTAATTAAGCTGTGACAATGTCCAAAAAGCAGAATTAACCTGGAATTAAGCACTATACTAAGCAGGATAAGCAGTTTGACTTTATTTAACTAAAAGTTTACTTTTCAAGTTAAAACTGAATTGACACAAAATAATTTCAACAAAAGCTAAGATAGGCTCATTTGAGCTTAATGAAACAGAATTGAAGGCTTGTTATCTAATTTTACTGACCAAAGAGATTAATTCGATTAAACAATAGACAATGAAAATTTGGAATTTCATTAAACTTGAAATTGAAACAATGCTGCTTAAATAAAGTACAAAAGAGTTTAAATGAACTCAAATTAAAGTTTAGAACTGAAATGGAAACTGAAAATAAAACAATACTTTGATTACACTACGAAGTGGTGATGTGCGTGTGATATTGCTCTAATTTTATATCCACGATATGTCGTTGTGGTTTTAGCAGTATTCAAGTTTTAAATTTATATTTAGCCGACTTATCAATAACACACACTTTAACGAGCAGTGTACCCGGTCAGTATGAATATAATGGTAAGTAGAGTGTCGATCACTAAGAGTGGAATGTATTATCTAGTTATTCTAATTAGTATTTTAATATCTTAAGTTAGCTATACAACCTAATCTAACGCAAGGGGGTTCAGCCTGAGAGACTGGCACAGTTTGGTTGTGATTAAATATAAACTAAACTAATGAGCACGAATCAGCGAGTAGCACACACGTACACAGATAAATACTTGAGACAATTAGAAGACCTGTCCTGATAGTTAAGTAGCTTGTCACTTATTTTATTGCTAGTGTTATATGAAGTGTATAGTTCGATGCAAGGCACCGAGATTAAGTCCTTTCTCGTTAGTTCTAATCTTATCGGCGAGTAAACCCTTAATGATTACTTATGACTATCCTATTTATCTTTGTTCCTACTTTTCTACAGACGACAGAATGCATAGGCGATCTAATAAATAGGCGAGGAAGGGGCATGGCGACCCAAGCAATGCTCAGCTAGACACAGAGGTTATCAATGCACTAATAAAAGTCACCAAAGACATCAACATATAAACTTTAATTAATGGGAAAGCAATTTTAAGGGGAGTTGAAGTGAATGATAACATAACACAAGCCCATCAATCCTGACCAATTAAAGTGTACTAATACAATAAAACAAAACTACTTAATGAATTGAATACATGCAGGACCTTCTTACAGCTCTTGTATCTTCGTTCAAGGTGTGTCTTGTGCTGCTACTTCGTCTGAATTCGGCTTAGGGTTTCTTCTGTCTCGTACTTAGCTAATTTGTCGAACTCTGAATTTCGTCTGGTCTTGGGGTATTTATAGTTTCTGTCTGAGGGCTAGATGCGGCGCATAGGATAAGTAGATGCGGCGCATTGACTTAACTTCGCGTGGGGTCCAAGATTAATATATTCAGGAATATTCGTACACCGCCAGAAGATGCGGCGTAACTTCATTCTTAGATGCGGCGCATGTCCTTGCTGTCTTGGATCGTAGCTTGTGAAATCTTGATAGTGATGCGCCGTATATAATAAGTAGGATGCGGCGTATCTGGAGCAGAATGATCTTGGTCTTGTACATTTCAGTAGACTCTTAACTTCTTGCGTGTTTTGCTCCATAATTAGTCCAAAATCGCCAAGTTTCACATAATACTTGTTTTTACCTGAGAATTACAAAAGTAAACATTAACGTATCGATTCTCACAGATAATATAATAAAACAAGTCAAATAAATAGGATAAATGATGGTAATAAAATATACTTATTTGAGTTCATCAAATATCCCCCCACTTGAACTTTACTTGTCCCCAAGTAAACCTTAGAATTAATCTTATGAAAATGTATCCTAAAAGATGTTAGGATTTATTTTTATATTTAAGCATGTATTCATTTTTGTCATAATCACACAACCAAACACTTAACGAATTAGAAGTAAAATAAAATAATTTGATAAAAGCAAATCTAATCGTTTAACTGTCCAGTCGTGACGAATATTCTATCATAAGCTTGGCAAGTATACGCATCTCCCCCACTAAAGCCAAGGAATAACAAGTCTAAAGCGGTAAAAAGGGTTTGTTGGTTAAGGGTTGATCATCCTTTTTAATCTCTATCGATCTCAAATTCCAGAAAAGGCGACAAAATCACAAATACATGATCGAATCCACGACCACGATACTTGCAATTGCTCAAATCCTTAACTCGAATAGGCTAAAGATAGGACCAAGTAATCTTTACCAATAATATTATATCAAAAAGGGCGACAAAATCATAAATACATAGCCGAATCCACGACTACGATACTTAAGATTGCTCAAATCCCTAATCTCAATAAATCAAAGGTTTGGATAAAGAATAATATAGGGTATGGATAATATTTGGGATATAAATTGGTGTAAAATGAAAAATAAACAAAACAGATAAATTAAAATCCTAAGTGTGGTTAATCACTATCCCAACCATCCCATGAATAAGACTCATATCATAGAATAACTCACGCTTTAACACTTGAAACACGCGCTTTAGGTAGACGCGAATTATACTCAACAAGATCTCAATCAAAGAATAACCTTAATTGGCGTTCCCATAACGTCCAACTCCCAATCAATACATAGATATAATATACAACAACTAGTGGTGATATCGACCACTTAATACAAAACTTTACATAAGTTGGTTAAAACAAACATCCAACTTTTCTTTCTTTTTCTTTTTCTTTTCTATTTTTTCGATTTTTTTATATTTTTTTATTTTTTTTTTTTTATTTTTATTTTTTTTTAACTTGAAACATAAATGTGTAAAATTTCACCACATCACTATAATGATAACTCTGGATAATTTTTCCATACTTTTCATAACTTCAGAAATAACGGTAATAGTGAAAGTAGTAAACACACGAAAAATAAACTCAAAGATATACAATATTTACTTTCACTCCAATTGCATTGTGCAATTTCCCGACCTAACCAAAGATAATGAATTACGCACGCGAACACAGGTAATGTAAGGAAACACACTTTGCCTAAAGCAATTAACCAACCACGGATTTTAATCTACAGGGTAGGCTAAGGTGTAAGGGTGTAACGAAACATTATAACAAAGGTGTAAGAAACGAAAGGAATGGCTCTGAGTGTTTTTCTAGGGGTATCTTACTCTAAAAGTGAGAGTAACCAAAGGGTTTATACGGGGGTTAACTAACCAGTGTAGTTAGCTAATATCACATAACATATAAAGGCTATTTGGGTGTAATCCTAGAAATTTACCAATTTAGACAAGTCATTCCAATTATATAAATAATACTTATTATGGTGGTTTCGAATAGTATACAAGCCAAGTTCTAAAGTTTACAAGTCACCGGCACACTCATAGATTTGTGAATTTTGAAAAGTTCACAATTTTTAAAATAATGTCATGTGTGCAGCAATGTAATTTAGACTTAAACAAAAACATGCTAAAAATTTTAAATTTTGATATATTAAGCACATTTTAAGCACATTTTGAAAAAGTTCAGGACAAGTAAGTGTTCTAATTCTCCAATCCCCCCACTTAAGTTAAATAACGTCCTCGTTGTTTGTATTAAAGATTAAAAACTGGAAAATAAAAGAATTAGAACAGAAAAACTCCCCTGAGATTTGCTCGGTATGATCCTCCATTATTTGTGTAAGAGCAAAAATCATCTTTCTTGTGGATGAGAACGTTTAAGCTTCAGAATTGATGTATCCACATGAATTGCAGGAATCTATAATACCATCAAGACTTTAACACACCTGAGTTAAGAAGGTTCAAACTTGCATAATACATTAGTAGTTAGCAAAAATAAAACTTAAAAATTAAAAATGAAAATCATCAGGTCAGTCGATACGCCGTATCTTATGGAAGAAGATACGCCGTATCGAGCCTGGAATAAATACGAATCAGAATAGAAGATGCGTCGCATCCTTAACCAGGGATGCGCCGCATTAAAATAAACTGACAAAAAGTTTTAAAGTCAAAAATAAAAACGCAGAAAATAAAGTAAGATATGACCAGTGCAGGAGATGCGTCGCATCTCAGGATTGAGATGCGCCGTATCTTCTGCGGGCCTGACTGACTCGACACAGAACAGAATAGTAAAAATTTTCTCTGGTTTGTCTCCCGGTCAGCACTTGTCTTTATTCCAGAGTCTTCAAGTTAGACTCACGTTCAGCTCCTTAATCAGATCTATTGATCCCCACATGTCCGCGCACGATGTAGTTGCGAATTACTTCGTCACGAACATATTCCGGCCCCAATTCAAGTACACCTTTGTAGAATCCTTTCATCTTTTGGTACGGATACTCGATCCCTTTCTCAGCGTCATTTTCATCTACAAAAAGAAATGGTTTATATTTGTAACAAAATTTGTTAGGGGCATGTTCAAACCTTGGGTGAGCACGAGGCATCATGTAAGTGATAACGTTGTTTCCACTTTTAAAGGTGATCTTTCCTTCAAATCTTTTAGCGTTAATTTCGATCTCCTTACAGAATGGTTTCCCAACGATCACGTCACCCATTTCAACATCACGATAAGCATCCATGTTTTCCACCACAGTGAAATCTGTAAAAATAGTTAAATTTCCAACAAAAATAGGTACATTCATGAACACTCCAACTACGTTTTTCCCTCTATACTCAATTTTGTTTTTCATTATAGAATTATAGAATTCTTTTGACATTACATTAATTGGTAAAATAGGGAAAAAGTTGGCACTAATTTGTTTAAATCCTATCATGCAAGGAAATTGTAAATTATAAGCACAATCAACATGGATCTTTCTACCATAATCACAGAAACTAGGATATCCTTCAAATTCATCATAATTCTTAGTGTTGATCACATTGACGCTAGGTATATCCATAATTTCTCCTTCTTCAATTTTGGGTTCTAAATCCTCCATAAATTGATCATTGATTCCTAATGGTAGATTAAGATCATTTAATTCAATGTAGTCTCCACTATAGGTCTCAAGTGATTCATTATTTATCAAGGTTTCTCCCATAAAACTAGCTTCTAGATCGATGTCCACATGTTCTCTTAATCTTAGCACATAGACGCCTCTAATTATGCTTTTAACAGGATTTTGGCACTTATAGACTAGTTTATTATTCCCTACCCTTAATGAGATTTTTTTTTTAAACACATCAATCTTAGCACAGGCGGTAGACAAGAAAGGTCTTCCAAGGATTAAAGGAATCTTAACATCCTCGGGCATATCTAATATAACAAAGTCTACAGGGAAAACAAACTTCTCAATCTTAACTAGCACATTATTAGCAATCCCTTCTGGTTGTTTTACTGTTTTATCAGCCAATTCAATAAGCAAATTAGTTGGTGCTAATTTTCCTAGTCCTAGGGTAGTGAATGTCTTAAGGGGCATTAAACTAACACTAGCTCCTAAGTCAGCTAACACATTATTGAAAGATATATCATTAATTGAACAAGGTAAAGTAAAACTTCCTGGGTCCTTTTCTTTATGAGGCAAGGCATGTAAGTCGGTTGCAGAGCTCTCTTCTTTCATTGTAGCCTTGATCTCCTCTTCAATCTTTGTCTTCTCTTTGAGTAGTCTCCTTAAACTGATTGAAGAATTAAAGAAAAATTCGGGTCTTGCACCATCATTACCATTCATCAGTCTTCTAGGAAAAGGAATGTTAGGAGTGACTTCTTCAGTGGTGCTTATGGCCTTGACATGATCTCTTGGGTTGGTTTCAGTTGAGCTAGGTAAACTTCCATATCCCCTTTCTTGAAGAACTTTGCTCATTTGACCAATTTGTTATTCCAATGCTTTGATCGAAGCTCCTTGATTTCTTGTAATAGTGTCTGTTGAAGCTCGGATTTCTTTGATCATAGCAGTATTCTCTTCATGTCTTTTAGCAGCATCGGCCATAATTTGCTTTAAAGTGTCATCTAAAGTCTGCCTCCTTTCTTGATAAGTGGGATTAAAGTTGTTCTTTTGATAGAATCCCGGAGTGGCTTCCCTAAATCTTCCTGAAGCTCGGAATGGTTGTCCAAATTGTGTGTAGTATGCTTCTTCAAACGTCTCACTTTCATTCTTATTAGGGCAATCTTTAGTGTAGTGAGGTCCTTCGCATTTTTCACATCCAACTTGGGCAGCATACACTTTCTCATCACGCTTCTTCATCTCTCTACTAATTTTATCCAATTGAGCTTGAATAGCAGCAAACCCGTCAAAATTAGTGCTGCTCTTAGATCTAGTAGAGGTCCCATCATGCCATTTTTGAGAATGATCAGCAGCTTCTTGGATAGCTTTCCTAGCATTAGCTGCACTCATTTGAGGCACAGCTCCCTTAGCATCCAAAATCTGTCTAGTAGGCACGTCCAATCCTTGATAAAACAATATTATCTCCTGCATTGGGGTTAGATAGTGTTGAGGACATTTTACCAGTAAATCTTTAAACCGTTCACAAGCTTGATAAAGAGTTTCATCAGGCTCTTGCTTGAAACTGTTGATAGCCTCCATCTTTTTAGCAGTTTTAGCAGGTGGACAATATCTTTTCAGGAATTTGCTCTTCAAATCTTCCCATGTAGTGATTGAACTAGCAGGTTCATTCCTTAGCCACTTGTTAGCAGCTCCTTTAAGTGAAATTGGAAAGATTCTAAGCATAAGTTGATCGTCAGTGACTCCTTCTGTAGTAAACAAATCTGCAATCTCGAGGACCTTTTCAACATGTTCATAGCATCTTCATGTTCCGATCCACTGAAAGCATTTTCTCTTAGCTCCTTGAGAAACTGACCCTTCAACTCAAACTTTGACTTATCATCAAACTTTGGTCTAGCAACTCCTGAACTGTAATCAGCACGGGTACTGTTCATGTATTCCTCCATAGTTGTGTTTTCGCCCATTGCTTCTGTTTCTTCTTCCTCTTTCTCTTCAGAAAAATAATCAAGCTCGAATGAACTTGAGATATCAAAGCTTTTTGTGTTGAAAAGCCTTTTTAGCAATTGAAAGGCTCGTTCAGGATCTTTGAAAGGTGTAATCAAGTTCTTCGTAGAACTCCTGGTCATGCACTTCCTGAAACTATCACAAAAGCATCAGTAGGGTATGTTCAAGAAAGTAATATATCAGAAAATCAACAACGAAAACGGAATACGAAAAATTAAAGTTACTGATATCTGCAGACGATGCGCCGTATCCAAAAAGTTGGATACGCCGTATCTTATAATCGTTAAAATTTAATCAGACTTTATTCAGAAAATAGATACGCCGCTTAGAAATTAGAATGTGCCGTATCAGTTTTATTTATCAAAAATCAATTATATTTATCAAAATTAAATGCGTCGTATTAACAAAAGTTAATGCGCCGTATTTTCGTTACGTTTCAAAATACAAGATTTTTGATTTCAGAAGATGCGCCGTATCGATAAAAATCGATGCGTCGTATCTGTTTAATAATTCGAAAACAGTTTTTAATTAAAATAATAGATACGCCGTATCTGCGAAAACAGATGCGTCGTATGGCGTTATCGCTTAGAAATTTTTTTTTATTAAAAACAGATACGCCGTATCTTGGGGAAGGATGCGTCGTATCGAATTTATTAAACGCGTTGTATTTTATAAAAATTAAACGCAATACGCCGTATCTATGAAAATAGATGCGCCGCATCATTTGAATTAGCTCAGTACAACGATAGCAGAATACAGAAAATACGAAAAATAAAAACAAACGAAAATAAACAAAAATTAAACACACGAAAACAGAAAATATGCAAAATAATACAATGAATGCAATTTAACTAATATACAACAGAGTTAGCGGTTAGAATAAAAAAATTAAAAAGAAAAACCTAATTAAAATACTAATCAAATTAACAGATAATAACAATTCACTCCCCGGCAGCGGCGCCAAAAACTTGATGTGCGTGTGATATTGCTCTAATTTTATATCCACGAAATGTCGTTGTGGTTTTAGCAGTATTCTAGTTTTAAATTTATATTTAGCCGACTTATCAATAACACACACTTAACGAGCAGTGTACCCGGTCAGTATGAATATAATGGTAAGTAGAGTGTCGATCACTAAGAGTGGAATGTATTATCTAGTTATTCTAATCAGTATTTTAATATCTTAAGTTAGCTATACAACCTAATCTAACGCAAGGGGGTTCAGCCTGAGAGACTGGCACGGTTTGGTTGTGATTAAATATAAACTAAACTAATGAGCACGAATCACCGAGTAGAACACACGTACACAGATAAATACTTGAGACAATAAGAAGACCTGTCCTGATAGTTAAGTAGCTTGTCACTTGTTTTATTTCTAGTTTTATATGAAGTGTATAGTTCGATGCAACGCACCGAGATTAAGTCCTTTCTCGTTGGTTCTAATCTTATCGGCGAGTAAACCCTTGATGATTACTTATGACTATCCTATTTATCTTTCTTCCTACTTTTCTACAAACGATAGAATGCATAGGCGATCTAATAAATAGGCGAGGAAGGGGCATGGCGACCCAAGCAATGCTCAGCTAGACACAGAGGTTATCAATGCACTAATAAAAGTCACCAAAGACATCAACATATAAACTTTAATTAATGGGAAAGCAATTTTAAGGGGAGTTGAAGTGAATGATAACATAACACAAGCCCATCAATCCTGACCAATTAAAGTGTACTAATACAATAAAACAAAACTACTTAATGAATTGAATACATGCAGGACCTTCTTACAGCTCTTGTATCTTCGTTCAAGGTGTGTCTTGTGCTGCTACTTCGTCTGAATTCGGCTTAGGGTTTCTTCTGTCTCGTACTTAGCTAATTTTTCGAACTCTGAATTTCGTCTGGTCTTGGGGTATTTATAGTTTCTGTCTGAGGGCTAGATGCGGCGCATAGGATAAGTAGATGCGGCGCATTGACTTAACTTCGCGTGGGGTCCAAGATTAATATATTCAGGAATATTCGTACACCGCCAGAAGATGCGGCGTAACTTCATTCTTAGATGCGGCGCATGTCCTTGCTGTCTTGGATCGTAGCTTGTGAAATCTTGATAGTGATGCGCCGTATATAATAAGTAAGATGCGGCGTATCTGGAGCAGAATGATCTTGGTCTTGTACATTTCAGTGGAATCTTAACTTCTTGCGTGTTTTGCTCCATATTTAGTCCAAAATCGCCAAGTTTCACATAATACTTGTTTTTACCTGAGAATTACAAAAGTAAACATTAACGTATCGATTCTCACAGATAATATAATAAAACAAGTCAAATAAATAGGATAAATGATGGTAATAAAATATACTTATTTGAGTTCGCCAAGTTTCACATAATACAAGCCACAAAATTACCAAAATACCCTTGGGCGCCAAGTATAGTTTGAATTCAAATTTTATGAGTTAATTATGGAAATTAAAAGTAATTAAAAGGGAAATTAAAAGAGATAATCAATACCATAATTTCCCTAATTAAAACCCCCGAAATATTGGCCATTATCCCCCCCCCTAAGACTCGGTCACACCCACATTTTGATGAGGCGAAAAGTGTACCGCTTTTAAGGGGTCATTTAAGCCCGAAATCGTATTTATTTGATCAAATATTGCCCTAAATCGTTCCTTTTGTCATTTTAGGTACTTTTGAGGAGAAATCTGGAAAAGGAGGCATTTTGGACGTTTTTGGAGCATTAAAGTGAAGAAAACGGCAAAGTCTCAAGAATCGGCTGAAATTTACCTTTGACGGCGTCAGAATCATCTCTTGACGGCGTCATGCCTTGGCAAGAAAAGTGGGATGTGAAATTTACTCATGACGGGCCAGTGAGTTAGCATGAGAATTCTGACGGCGTCACGCTTTAACTAAATCAAGGGCGTCACGGCTTAAATCATAAGGGGACGGCGTCACGTTCACGAGCTGACGACGTCAAGCCTTGATAGGCCAGAATGGATTTTTGAAGAGCTAAAGAGGGACGGCGTCAAGAAGGTCACCCGGGAACCCTAAAAGCGGCGAGGTGACGGCGTCACAATGCATAAGGTGACGCCGTCAGATCCAAAAATCTATATATAGTTTTCTAATCTTTTGTCATTAGAGAGAGCTTAGTGTGTGGAATTTTGGGATAAAACCCTAAGACGATTTTAGCTACTTTTTCAGGGCTTTTTGCCTTGAGATCTTCCATGTTTCATTGAAAGATAAGTTATCAATTAATCATTCAATATGTCTATGTGTTGTTTGATTCTATCTTATGCTTGTCTTTTGTTTAACATGTTAGGCTAATTTTATCTTGTGTTTGCTTAGATCTAATGAAACTTAGCTATTGATTATTGGTTGTTAGTGTGTTGTTAGTTGTATTGGATGATTGTTTATCTATGTTAGGCTTAAGAAAACTGGCTAACTTCCTATTCGGTAACTTGCTTGAACGTCTTAAGAAACATGAACCAAATGCGTACTAAAGGTTTTTATGGTTGTATTTAATGCACAAGCGAATTCTAGTGATCCCATGTTAGGAGCTTCCTAGCCGGCTCGACATAGGAGTGAAGTAGGAGCTTGTAGAGTTGGGGAAGTAAGTACGCCACCCCACGAGTGGTATTAAGGAATACACCCGTCATCCACGCAACTAATACACACTAATTAACCGGTAAAAGATAGTTAGGGAGTAAGGAAATCTAAGTAAACACATTTCTCTACACATAAGTTTCTCACCACTTTTCATTTTTGTTATTTTATTTTATTTGCATTCGTAGTCATTTGGGTTAGTTGACTAGCAACTAATTCCGCCCACTCCTTCAAACCCGAGATTTTACTTGCTTTCATAAAATTATAAAAACATAAAAAGAATCTTCCTCAACCCTTAGACCTAATTAGAGTAGCCTTTCATACCTAACGAACACTATTCCCTGTGGAGAACGATCAATCCCCCGTACTTACCACTACACTATACTACATCGGTCAGGTACACTGCCTGGTGGGGTTGTAAGCCTCTTGAGATCCCTCGAGAGGTAAAACCTGTTGTAAGGTTACAAAACCACGCAATCAAGTTTTTGGCGCCGCTGCCGGGGAATAGTTATTGTTTAGGTTGAATTTTTATTTCTATTAGGTCTACTCACTAGATTCCTTTCTAGTGAGATTTTTATTTTATTTTTCTAGGTTTTCTTTAGTCTATCTATTTTCTTCGTGTCTTTGTTCGTAACCATACCATCCGACATCATGGAAGATGGTAATATCCTTAACCCACACAACCCACCACCACAACAACCACCACCACCTCCTAGAGCCCGTACTTTAGGAGAGTATTCCCGTCCGAGCCACCATGGCTATCGAAACACCATTGAGCTCACTCAAGGAGCCAATATCACACCCTTGCGATCCGACACCATCCGGTTGGTGCAAAGTGGATGCGCATTCCATGGACTTCGTTCTGAAGATCCTAATCAACATCTCAAGGACTTTCTTAAAATCGTTGATTCTATAGACCTTGATGTTGCCACTCGAGAGACGACCCGATTGCGTCTCTTCCAATTCTCTCTGCGGGACCAAGCTAGTCAGTGGCTAGAACGTCAACCCGCAGGATCCATTACCTCTTGGGATGATCTCACCACTCGTTTCCTTGCTCAGTTTTTCCCACCGGGAAGAACTACCAAGCTAAGGAATGATATCTTGATGTTCCAACAACGTCAAGGCGAAACTCTCTACGAGGCATGGACTCGATTCAAGGACTTACTCCAAAAAGTCCCTCACCATGGCATAGAACTTTGGCTCCAAGTCCAAATCTTCTATGACCATATCAATCTCTCCACGAGGCAAACCATTGACCAATCGGCCGGTGGCAAGCTACGTGATCTAAGTGCGGAACAATCATGGGCTCTCCTAGAGGATCTTGCTCTTTATGACAACAAAAGTTGGAGTGATCCCCGTGATTTGAATAAAACAGTCAAGGCAATATCTTTGCCTTCGAACAATTCAAGCACTTCCGACCGTAGGATCATAGAACTTGAAGACCAAGTCAAGTTTCTCATGAAATCCTACGAGGCTCCTAAACCTTCAAGCCAAGTGAACAAAATCACTTCCTCATGTGAATTATGTAGTGGTCCCCACGACACTCGTGATTGCATGGAACTCCCCGAACAAGCTTTTGTGGACTATGCATCCTCGCGTACCGACGGAGCGGGAGACAAGTGGTACACTTTCAAACCCGAGCCAAACCATTATGGTGATTCATACAACCCCTCATGGAAAAATCACCCGAACCTTAGGTGGAAACAAAACCAAAACTCTCAACAAACCAATTCTTCCAATCCACCTAATCGTTTCCAATCAAGCGGTTCCAACTCGAACCGTACTTTCAGCAACAATCCTTCCGGCAATGGTAGTACCAATAACTTTGAAGGATTGATGTCTCAATTTATGGCATCTCAAGAAGCTCGTTTAGCCAAGTTTGAAGCCGATTTCAAACAAAAACAAAGCGAGATGACCGATAAGATTGACACCTTGTTGAAAGCCCTCAATGACCGAGAAATGGGAGCACTCCCTAGCAACACGGTCAAGAACCCGAAACTAAATGTCAACGCTATTTCATCGGTTTCGTCCCCTAGTTCTTGTCCACAATATTATTCGGTTAATTCCATGAGCACGTGTTTCAAACAAACCCAAGTCGTTCCAAATGACCAAGAAGTTATGACATCCAAATTGGTCAACAACATAGTTGAAACACCTCCCACTCAAAACCTTGACGAAGAATTCAAGGAGCTCCACCTTGAAAGTCCGGTTGTTGATGTGTTGGATGAGAAGAAGCTCAAATTAGGCGAAAAAGGGACCGCCTTCGTTCAAAACAAACTACCTAAGAAGTTAGATGATCCGGGCTTATTTGTTCTACCTTGCAAGGTCGGTAATTCGGAGGCTTATGACACATTAGCCGATCTTGGATCAAGCCTTAACCTACTTCCGTTACCTCTCTACACCTCTCTAAAACTTGGAAAACTTGAAGAAACCGAGGTGATAATAGGCTTAGCGGATGGAAGTGTTGCTTACCCGGTTGGAGTAGTTAAGGACGTGTTAGTACACATTGGAAAACTAACCATTTTAGCCGATTTCCACGTCCTTGATATGGTTGGCGACCCTACATGCCCCTTGCTGATAGGTAGAGGATTTTTGGCGACCGCTAGTGCTATGATTGATTGTAAGGAATCTAAGATAGCGGTAGGAGAAGGAGATACTTGGTCAATCTATGATGTTAAGAAACACGCCTATGATACTAGTGAGGAACCGACACCCCATTGGTTAGAATTAAATAGGAGACCATCTAGATATGGACCTTGGATTGATAGAGACTTCATAGGACCCCAACGCCCATTTTACCTAGAAGAGGACTTTGTTAACCGAACACATACGGTGGAGCAACTCTTGGCTAGGGACACCGAATTGGATCCATTTGAAGACCCTCTAGTTTTTAGAAAGATGATTGATTTCCTAGGAGTTTTGCCAATTAACCTAGGAATGAATAAGTGGATTTGTGAGGAAGATGATCATAAGTGGAATTGGGATAAACCACCCAAAGATGGAGACGGGTCATGGCATATCAAGATGACATTGTATGACCCGGATGGAGAGAAGTATGAAAAGACATATCGTACTAAGCGAACCAATAGGAAACTTCAATCCAAGCTTAACCCTAAAGACGTCCTTGATGACGAGCTCACTTACATAGGGTAGCGTGACTTTGAGTCTAGCTACAAGACTCGTTAATAAAGAAAAGCGCTTCTTGGGAGGCAACCCAAGCTTTATTTGTTTTATTTGCTTTGTGTGTTCATTTATTTGTTTGTTTGATTTTATTTCCCGTATGTATGTTTAATTTTTATTCTTATTGATTCATGTTCAAAACTAATTTGTGAAAATGCTTTATGTTGTTTTTAACTTCGTCTTAACTACATATAAAGGTATTTTGCAAAAGATAAGTGTAAGGGAAATCTAAATCGGTTTATTAGAACACAAATTAACATGAATCGTAATAATAATAAATTAACATACATATTAGTATTTGTTTGAGTCAAATGCTTGTATCGAGTCATAGTGATGTTTTGCAGGATTTCCAGGAAGTAAGGTAAAGGTTTTTCCAGAAATTTTCCGGAAACTTAAAACGAAAATTTTTGTCAGGTCATTTCTGACGGCGTCAGGGGTTATAACCTGACGGCGTCAGATTTAATTTCCAGAAATTTTTGAAAGTTTTGTTTTCATAAAAAGTTTTTATTAAATCTCCAACTTATAATCTCCAGGAATCTGCAAAATTATCATTCCACAAGCATTATATCCTTATATATAGATTTTATCCCGCCGATGTTATGCAGGTTTTCGTGTTTGTTTTCTCAGGTTCAACAGGTTATTTTGGACAAGGAGATGTTTATGGGATCAAGCTTGTGGCGATGCATTAGTCATGGAGCTTCAACATTCTCTTTGGAGGAAGATCTAACCGTGTGATTTCACTATCCAACGAGCGAATCAGGGGAGTATTTGATTTCATTCTTTTACTTTTTGCTTTTACATCTTGTTATTTGAACATTGGGGACAATGTTCATCTTAAGTGTAAGGGGAGGGTAAAAGTACGATTTTAGAGAATACAATTGCGCTTGATTTTTGTTTGTTTAATAATAGATGTGTAATAAAACTGAGAGAAATACTTGATTAGGGTAATTTTAGTGCCAAATTTAAAATTTTTTACAACATATAGAAGTGAAACTTTGATCTTAATGAGCGTCTCACGGATAGGAGTTATATGACTAGCACAAAAAACCGTACCACTAAAAAATTTTCCACCCCAAATATGTGAGGTTCGCCCCTAGAATTGGTAGGAAAAGCATTTATGCTATGATGTGTGTACCGGTAGCACTTAGATTCTAGAACTTGCGTTAGGACCATTCCAAGGCCACAAGTGAGACTACATTCGTGTAGTTAGATTTACTACATGATAAGAGGCATTAGGATTAACCCATTGTTTTACACCTGTGTTTTTGTTATAATTACGTTGGCTACATTGGTCAAGTAATTCTCCCACACCCTTTGCGTTGTACTCATTTTTAGTACACGATACCCCTAGTACACCCCTCAGAGCCTATCTTTTCTTTTCGACCTTTAAGCATTTTACTTAAAGGAAGAATTTGTTACACCCCACTAAAATGTACACCCAAATCGCCTTAGCCTACCTTGTATGCACTCATTTTTAGTGCATTATTGTTACAACATTTGTTTAAACCCAAGTTAATTATCTAATTGATTACATGGTTGCTAAGTCGAGTCATATCCTTGTACATATTGTTTTGGGACGATTGGGACTCATGGGTAAAGTACTAGTGTAATGGAGTAATGGGGAAGAACATCATTTATTACCCCCATATGTGCTAAATGTTTTAAAAGTACTCCAAGTTTTTCGATTATCTTAATTCGAGTCATTAGAATAGTTATTTGTAAAGTTATGTAAAAATTCAAGTGTAAGGGGAATGCAACGCCCCTATGATGTATTATTTTGGATGGTAGGGTAAAAGTGTATGCAAAAAAAAAAAAAAAAAAAAAAAAAAAAAAAAAAAAAAAAAAAAAAAAAAAAAAAATCAAGAAAAATAAAAAAAAAAAGAGAAAATGAAAAGTAGAAAAAACATACGGACTACCATCCCGTTTCATTTTATGTTTGCTTTATATTTTTGTTATTTTGTTATTTCGTTTCTAGCTTAAGATCGAGTCGAGTCTTGGCTTAGCAACATTGTATAGTACATGTAATTGATCAAGATCTTTAACTCGCCACCAGTAAAATATCCCGTATCCAACAAAACCGTGTTTTCCTTTTCCCTACACCTAACGTTATAACCCATTTAAAAGCCCTCTTTGATAGTTTATCTTAGGTGCTTACGCCTAGTGGAGGAGGTTTTCGATCCTTTCCCAAGCCTATGGTAATCTATTTGCTATGACAGGTAGTGAGAGATATTTTCCGTTTTCATTTATGAGATTTATTTTGATGACACTTGAGAGATGTGAGTATCTAAACACTACTTGTGAGGTGCTAGTTTATAATCTCCGTGCTTATTATGATTGAAGTGGAACGAATATTTGTTGTAATTACTTTTATGTTTGCATTAAATGACCCCTAACTTGTATTTTGATTAGAATAAAAGCGCATTTGCTTGAGGACAAGCAAATCTCAAGTGTAAGGGTATTTGATGAGGCGAAAAGTGTACCGCTTTTAAGGGGTCATTTAAGCCCGAAATCGTATTTATTTGATCAAATATTGCCCTAAATCGTTCCTTTTGTCATTTTAGGTACTTTTGAGGAGAAATCTGGAAAAGGAGGCATTTTGGACGTTTTTGGAGCATTAAAGTGAAGAAAACGGCAAAGTCTCAAGAATCGGCTGAAATTTACCTTTGACGGCGTCAGAATCATCTCTTGACGGCGTCATGCCTTGGCAAGAAAAGTGGGATGTGAAATTTACTCATGACGGGCCAGTGAGTTAGCATGAGAATTCTGACGGCGTCACGCTTTAACTAAATCAAGGGCGTCACGGCTTAAATCATAAGGGGACGGCGTCACGTTCACGAGCTGACGGCGTCAAGCCTTGATAGGCCAGAATGGATTTTTGAAGAGCTAAAGAGGGACGGCGTCATGAAGGTCACCCGGGAACCCTAAAAGCGGCGAGGTGACGGCGTCACAATGCATAAGGTGACGCCGTCAGATCCAAAAATCTATATATAGTTTTCTAATCTTTTGTCATTAGAGAGAGCTTAGTGTGTGAAATTTTGGGATAAAACCCTAAGACGATTTTAGCTACTTTTTCAGGGCTTTTTGCCTTGAGATCTTCCATGTTTCATTGAAAGATAAGTTATCAATTAATCATTCAATATGTCTATGTGTTGTTTGATTCTATCTTATGCTTGTCTTTTGTTTAACATGTTAGGCTAATTTTATCTTGTGTTTGCTTAGATCTAATGAAACTTAGCTATTGATTATTGGTTGTTAGTGTGTTGTTAGTTGTATTGGATGATTGTTTATCTATGTTAGGCTTAAGAAAACTGGCTAACTTCCTATTCGGTAACTTGCTTGAACGTCTTAAGAAACATGAACCAAATGCGTACTAAAGGTTTTTATGGTTGTATTTAATGCACAAGCGAATTCTAGTGATCCCATGTTAGGAGCTTCCTAGCCGGCTCGACATAGGAGTGAAGTAGGAGCTTGTAGAGTTGGGGAAGTAAGTACGCCACCCCACGAGTGGTATTAAGGAATACACCCGTCATCCACGCAACTAATACACACTAATTAACCGGTAAAAGATAGTTAGGGAGTAAGGAAATCTAAGTAAACACATTTCTCTACACATAAGTTTCTCACCACTTTTCATTTTTGTTATTTTATTTTATTTGCATTCGTAGTCATTTGGGTTAGTTGACTAGCAACTAATTCCGCCCACTCCTTCAAACCCGAGATTTTACTTGCTTTCATAAAATTATAAAAACATAAAAAGAATCTTCCTCAACCCTTAGACCTAATTAGAGTAGCCTTTCATACCTAACGAACACTATTCCCTGTGGAGAACGATCAATCCCCCGTACTTACCACTACACTATACTACATCGGTCAGGTACACTGCCTGGTGGGGTTGTAAGCCTCTTGAGATCCCTCGAGAGGTAAAACCTGTTGTAAGGTTACAAAACCACGCAATCACACCCACATTTTTATAACTCACATATTTTCTTCCAAAAAGCTTCCAATCGATTAAACCCTAATCACCCAAAATAATTCTCCTTTGATCATACGAATTTCTGGAAGTGAGGCACCATTTTTCTTGTGTTAATCACAATCCTAAGAAGCCTATAAAAATAGTCCTAGAGGTGTTCGTGGACTGTTTCATTCGTGGCAAATCCTTTTCTTGTCGAACATTTGTTTTGAGGTAATAATTCCAAATCGATGCTACGATTTTTGTACGCTCAAATTATCATTTTTCTCACATTCTATCACTCATTTGTAACCTACGAAAATTAGCTTGGAGGCTGGTTGTGGCTGATTCGATCGTGGGAATTAATTTCCTAATCGCGCTATACGTATAAGGTATATTCTAAAATAATTCATACGAGCCAAACTAAATTCGTTCTTCATTTTTCTCATGTTCCTCACGTCGAATATGATCTATGAAAATTGTTTACAAGGTTGTGAAAGAGCTCGTGAAGGCGTGGGAATTTTGGATCATATCGAGTGCATTATTTTCGTTCGGCCTATCCTACACGTTCAAAACTCGGTTTGGTAATTTTACCATACTCTTTAATCCTTAAGAACACCATATAAATTATGCTATTCGATTCATGCATGATCTTCCTAGTGTTTGTGAATTAAATCTATATATCGAGCCTAAAATCTAAAATATATGTATACGATCGAAATAAATCTCATGAGTAATTTTATGGACATTATATGATTATGTTAACATGAGGAAAATGTGTATTCGATTTGTCATGGCCCAAAGGAATTATTTTCGAAATTACTTTAAAACCGGATTTAAGAATAATTAGAAAAATATTAAAGGTAATGATCGATCTAGGGTTTGGGACATGTACTAGGGATTATTTTGGTGTATTAATGAGATATAATGATTGCTTAATGATTTGGTGGAGTTAGGGTTCGAATTGGAATTTATAAAAAGGGTATACGATTTCTTTTTGAAACCTTGGGGTCGAATTGTGACTTTTATAACTTGAGGGTTACTTTTGGAACATTTGGGGATCATATATATGTCGTATAAGAATAAATAGAGGGGCCTTTGGATAAATTCGGAAGTCTAAAAGTTTATTTTGAAATTATATAAAAGTTTAAGTCGATTTTATAATTAATTAAACTAGAGGGACTAAACTTGTAATTTTGGGAAACTTATGGGTCATTCGAGCAATAAATCCTATTTAAAGTGTGTTGGGTCATTTTGATAATTTAAGGGGCTAATATGTAATTGTTATTAATTAAGGAGTGAAATTATAAAATAAAGGACTAAAGATGTAAACATTGTAATCTTGAGGGACTTAACTTGTAAACTATATATAAATGAGGGTCAAGTCGTACAAACTAATAAATAAGGGTACAATGTGTAATTTGGAAAAAACTAAGGGGCTTAACATGTTAATATGAATACCTTAAGGACTAAAATATAACTTCATAAAGTTAAGGGACTAAACATGTAAATTATGAAACCTCATGGATATTAAGTGAAAACTTGGATAAACTAATCTTAAAATTAACCTAATTGATAATTATGGAAAACTTACTAAGTATAGAAACTTACTAAATAAGGAAACTTTCTAAAAATGGAAACCTGCTAAAAATAGAAAGTTACTTAATATGGAAATGGGATCTTTAGTAATCATGTCTTTACTCCTCTAGGTGTGAAGAGGGAGTAGTCTTGTGCTCTTGATCATCTTTTTCAGTATTTTCCGTTATCAGCAATAAGGTACAGATATTCTGCCCTTCTTTAGTAAGGTGCCTTCGTCTCATTTCTGATTTCTGATTCACTGCCATGTTCCTTGTTTCTGTGAACCTTTGACATTGACCTACTGATACTGAACCTTTCTTATATTGAACCTACTGATATTGACCCTCTGTTACTGAACCATCTGATATGAACTGCCTGTTATACTGAACTGGATATTGACCTATGAAACTAAACTGAATACTGAATACTGATACTTGACCACTGACCCACAGTTTGATACTACGAGCCATAACTAGTCATGAGGGTTTCATGACCATGTCATTGATGCACCGATGGCATGACTCTAGGGCAGGAGAGTGATGACCTGTTCCGTCCCTGACTATATTTTATCTGGTGTGTTGGGAGGTTTATGGCCACCTGGGCCGTATGGATGCATCCTAGAACTGTTACTGTTACTGATTACTGATTATTGTATTACTGGTGACTGATGGTGTGTGCGATACACGTCTTTCACATACTGGGAGCTGATCACTCCACTTACTGTTTGAGGACTCCCCTCATAATTACTGGATTACTGAGAGGTCTCCCCTCTATATGATTGTATGGTTACATGATTACACTGATTACTGTTACTGATTACTGATACTGGGCTCGTAGAGGATTACTGTTTTCCTACACCTTTACTCTTTATCTTTCATTCCTGCTACTTCACATTGATGCTTAACTCTGACTTGTTCATACTGTTATTATTATTCTTTATTCTACTGCTTGTTATCGTTATATCTGTTCACTGAGCTCGTGTAGCTCAGCCGTGTTTCTTTTCACACGGCAGGTAATTAAGCTAGTAGCTGGGGTATGGCTTTTGGGAAGAGTGCACCTGAGTGGAGCTTGTTCTTTATAGCTTATCTACCATTTGATTTTCCTTAGACATTATGTTGCCATTGTTTAGGCATTGAACTTATGTACTTCTTTTATTTCCTTTCCTTTTGGATAAAAGTCATGTTGACTTATTGTTGGATTATGTATTTGACTTCCGCTATTTTGGTTTATGGATGCTATGTTGTTCTGATATGAAACCATATATTTGTGATATCTTTACCCTTGTCGGGTCGGGGTGTTACAAAGGTTGTTTGACTGATGGGTTAACTGGGTTGTTTATCTAAAATACGGGGTGGGTTATGGTTAAGGATTGGGCTTTAGTTAGTGTTTTGGGCTAAGGGGTTTAATGGGTTAAGGGATAAAAGGTTATTGGTTTAGGTTAGATAGTGATTAGTGTTTAGGATTTGGAGTTAGGTTTAGGGATTAAATTTGTCATTTCTGAAAATTAAGGGACCAAATATGCAACATTCTGAAAATATGTCCAAGGACCAATATTGACCCTTTTTGATCTTTCTGAGGGTTGACTTTTATAATTTGAGCATAATCCCGGTCCAAACTCGTAATTTCCTTTCCCGGCTCCGGCTTTTCACACTTTTCCACTCTTGTGCTCGGTTTTGTCCGTATTTGCCCTATTTTCAATCCTTTTGTACCTGAAACACATAAAAACACAAACCAAGAATATTTGCAGTATAATATGGTCTATTTGGGTGTTTTTGGTCATTTTCAGAATTTTTATGGTCTAAAATGGGCATAAAATGATGAGTATTTACACACTCATCAATCCCCCACACTAAACTATTGCTAGTCCCTAGCAATCTGATCATGTGAAATAATGAAAGGATCCATGTATACCCCGTTTTGATTTTTTATTAAATACGAGAAATTTAAACTAGAACTAAAATAAATGAATGCTTGATTATCAAAAATGGTATCATGGAACGGGATTCACACAAAATGGGTGTCTCTAGGGAATTGTAATCGCCATCCTCTTTTTATACTCCCAACTAAACTTAAACTCAATGTGCAAACGTTTTTGTAAAATGCTAACACTACTTATACCAATAATCTATGTAAGCCGAAACTTAACTTTTCACTCCCACAATTTATTCAATTTAGGCGACTGTGCTAATTTTCAAAATTTTGACCGTAAAAATCGATATTTATTATGGTTGTTATTTGTTTAAGTCAAATACTAATTTACCGGGAACCTCGAAAATCTAAGGATCGAAAAGGGCCTTTTCCATGTAGCGGCTTTCTTCTCGGCACATCCCAAACCAGTTGGTTTTAGGTGACCAGGCTTTTGACACCCCACAGAGAATAGTACCGGAATCAGCGGAATTTCGATTTCAAAGATTTTTGATATTCCCACTACGCTAGTATTAAAGACTTAAATAGATAACAACAAACGACCATTTAGAGATTAGAGACTCAAAGACGAGATCACTCCATGTAACGGCTTTCTTCTCGGCACATCCCAAACCAGTTGGTTTTAGGTGACCAGGCTTTTGACACCTCACAGAGAATAATACCGGAGCTTTCGGACCTTTGAAATCAACAATCTACTAAATTACCGTTTAACTTTTATACAAAATTGACGAATGCAAGTTCAACTTCCGATTCAAATTTAAGAGAAAGCAATTTTCTTACATTTATTAACACATACATCAAAACTTATTGCATTTTGCAATATCATTCCATATTTGCATTTTGCAATATCATTCCATATTTCTTGTTTTTCTATTTCATTTTTTCATTTTTTCATTTTTTTTATATATATATTTACATATATGCTTTCCCAAAAATTAAAATAAAAAGTTGAACTCAGGCTCTATATCAAAATTGTATAAAAATTTGTTTTGCATAACAACATGATTTTAACGTTCAAACGTTTGAAAACAGCACGTATTTAATCCGATTAGTTATCTCCTGGGAAGAAAAGCCATGGATTACTTGTATAAGCTCTAAAGAGAACCAACTACTCTACGCTTAGCATTTTCATTTGCACAAATCGTAAAACCTTAGTCTAAACGTTAAGGAAGTAGCCAGATCAACACTCTGGCAGAGTCGGGATTCCCTTTGTTCTAACCTAATCAAGACTAAACACTTTATTTTATTTTTCTTTTTTTTGGTGCAAAGCACTTCTTTTTTATTTAAAAACGACAAAAAATTTAAAATTTTGGCCAAAACGGGGGTACTAGGGCACTAGAAGGTACAAATGTGACAAAATTCGAGAGAATTCCCCCCCACACTTAGAATTGAATATTGCCCTCAATATTCAAAGTACTGGCTATTATGCCGACACTTAGAACGTAAAAAGGTAATACCAATAGCCAAGTGTGGAAATGAAATCTCAATTTTTCACAAAAAAGGTTGAAAAGATATCCCTAGATAAACGTTAGCAAAAGGATAGGATATTGGGCGGCTGGATTGAAAACAGGCGCGGAAATTATCACGATCCAAGGGAAACCTGCAAACAATGGCAAACAACACACAAACAAAGCACAGTAGAGGAATCCCCCAACACTTAGTGTCAGAAAATAGAAAGAAGTCCGAAACATGGGCGTTTACCCATGCAATGCTAATGTTTTTGTTAACCGAGTCACTAGCTTGACTCGACCCCGAATTCATTGGTTCTTGGGGAAGCATGTGGAAGAGAAAATCTTCAACGGACTTTCATTCAAAATGTTTGGATAAACATTGAAGTACTTGAAAGTTCCACTCCGATGAGATACATCCGGCTCTAAAGAATGATAAATTGAGATGCCGGGGTCAAAAACTTTGTCTTCACTCCCAAACGAGTGAAGAAGAAGAGAAGTCACATCATATGTGATGAAAGGGAAGAAGGTCATGATAACAATCATGATTAGGTCATCATCTTCAAAAGTAGACTTCATATTATGAGTCTCATCATTTAAGCTCTTTTGTTCAAGAAATGACTCGGGTGGGAGGGTCGGGATTAAATCATCAATAAGCAAATTCTCATGATTGAGAATGCCTCCCCACGGGTCACACAAAACATATTTGTCTAGATCAAAGTAGAAGTGATCATACTCCGGCGGAGATATGATGGGAGTAAGTTCATCGGAGAACTCCTCATGATCAAGATCAAAGGTAAACGAATCATATTCAGGAAGAGAGAGATCAACATGAGAAGTGGTACTGCCACTACTCGTCTCTTCCGTGAAATCAAAACTAAATGATTCGTAAGCCGCGAGAGAATACTCGGGATGAGAAGTGGGACTGCCACTAATCTCCTCTTTGTCATCAAAAATAAAACTCTCGTATGCGGGAAAAGCATCCATGAGCTCGAGCTCTGGAAGGATATACGGAGGTGGGACATGTGCTGTACTTTGTGTGCTAGAAATTTGCACCTCGTCCATTATTGTCTCCGTATCTGACTTATCACTTTCACAATCCGATATATCCTCAGACTCACTTGGGATTGGGATAAGGTTCTCAGCACTAGACTTTATGAATTCGTCCGATTCCTTTTCAGGAATAGTGCTAAGATGCTCATCCCCCATGATAAGAGAGTCCTTGGGTGATGTGATTGCAATAGACTGAGGGAGTTGAGAAACGATATTGCTAACAGGAATAGTACTCTCCTCGTCGTCTTCATCTTCGTCATCGAGCATGCAAGCCTGATTAAACAAGAAACGGTTATGTGCTGCTCGTTTTTTGGCGAGAAAATCTTCCATCATCTCCTTAAGACTGTCAATTTCAGTTTGAAAGTCCATGTTGAGTTGATTTTGAGAAATAATCACTTCAGTGATCAATTCAGCGCTAGTTAACTCGCTTTGAAGAAGGTGTTGAGGGTTTGTGTGCTGTGAAGGTTGGTCAAATCCGGAATGTGTCTGATTGTTATAAGGGTCGTGCTCATAGACAAACTTGTCTCCCGTTCGACAATCATATCCCGGATGAGGAAAACTTCCAAAATATTCACAAGAATATGTTTCCATCTCATGGTGTGGAGGTTGGTTGAAGAAATTGGTTGTTTCATTGCAGGGATTTTGGTCATAGACAAACCCGTTTCCCGAATTTATAATGCTAAAACCGTGGCAATTTCCACCATTTGGAGGACCCCCACACCATTCACAACCATAGTTGTAAAATGGAGAGATTTGGGGCTGTGGAGGGTAGTCGGAAAAATTTGTCGGTTCATCGAAAGAATTTGGATTTGGATCATAAGTAATTGAATTCCTCGAACTGGAAAACAAACAACTTCCGTTCTGAATATCATTACCACATCGTTCGCACGTACACCAACGACACGGTAAACCGTAAAGCGGCTCTCCACACCCGACGCAAGGAATCAATGATTCCATCAGAATTAAACACAAAGAGGGTTAAGAAGATAGAATAAAACGAATAGAGGGTGAGAAAAGGAATTAAACGAATAAAGGGGATACGAAGAATATTTTTGGTTTTTTAGAAACATTTGAAAAATACAAAGAAGGAAAATAAATTTTGAAATGAAAATCTTTTTGGCTTTTTAATAAGAAAATATTTACAAAACACGCAACGACAAACGAGATTTTAAAAATTCGCTTCAGCCCTCCCCGGCAGCGGCGCCAAAAATTGATTCGCTGGAATCAACACGTATTTTATTTCCTAGGAAACACAAGTGAAGTATGTGTAACCCGGGTCGTTATCCCCAACGAAGGATGAATGGAATCTCGTGATCTCGATTCGTGAAACGTGTTTGAATAGGGAAAACAAAGAGATTTTTGGGTTTCTAAGCTAAGATATGTGAACATAAATTAAAAACGATTTAAAAGGCAAGAAAAACGATAATCTAAAGCATTCGTAATTAAAAACGTAAAGAAAACTGAAAACGCGCGTTTAAACCGGCAAAACCCGAACCTAAACGTCAAAAGGATGAAATATTAACTCTACGGGTACAAATCTATTTTTCCTAAGTCCTAAATAATAAAAGAAAATTTTGCAAAAAAGAATTATATTTTTCTGACTAATATTTAATTTAATATGAATTAAAAACAGTTTTAAAAAGAAAAATACATAAAAAAACAGTTTTAAAAAGAAAAATACATAATAAGCTGTTAAAAAGCAAATAAGTTCTGATGAGCTAAATGGAAAACAAGGTTAAGTAAATTGATTGAGCTAACCAAAACAGAAAAGACCCAAGGGCGCTAGTGGTGTGTGTGGTGTGTGTTGAGGGTCTGGTATGCTAAAGGTCCCAGGTTCGAATCCCTGGTGTACCTTTTTACCACTTATTATTTTTATTTATTTATTTTTCTTTTGAAACTTGATAAACACTTTAAGACAAGCTACTATAACCAAAACAAATATATTTAAATCTGAGAAAAAGCTAAAAATAAGCTGAAGTGATAAGGACAATAAGCTAATAAAGGGAAATAAGAAAAAGGCCAAAAGCTAGAGAACCTAAAGCTACTCTAATAAGCTATTAGAGAACGGTAAAAGCTGAGTTAAGCTAAAGATAATCTAAATGAACTACGCGAAGCTAAAGGGGCAATCAAATAAGCACAAAATGGAACAGAAGCTAAAGGGGCAGTTGATAAACTTATGGTGCCGGGCAATTTTAAGCCATTTCTAGCTAATAAAAAACTATCCCAAGCTAACAGAAACCATTCACAAAAATAAGTTCTAACAAGATAAGCAACTGAATATTGATTGTACAAAAGATTAGCTTAATCTAACTTAAACTGAGCAAACTAAAGTTAAAAGAAAATGAGCTGAATTAGACAAATGCAAAAAACAATGGGCTGCTAACTGTTATGGGCTGCTAGAAGCTAACTAGAACAAAGCCTTAGGCGGCTAAACTTATGAATAAGCAATGTGCAACAAGGAAACAACCTAAGTTCAGAAGTTAAGCTCTTAATTACCTCAATTAAGCACTGAGATGGGGGGGCTGCTATCTTATGCAGACTGAGAAATAGTGAACTGAGAACTCCAAAAGGAAGTCAAACTCAAATCCCATGAGGCCTTCTTTTGATCATCAACTGAACACCCCAAATGGAAGATGAAAGCACTACAAACAAGGACTAAAAACAAACCAAAGCTTGTGCAAAGCTTATCAGAACAGCAAATACCTAAGTCCTATGCTAAATCCATTTAAAACTTCAAAAAGCTACAAATTAACAAAGGACAGCCTGAAAGCAACTTATACGAGTAACATTAAGCTAGATTAAAAGTTTCCAAGTGACACTTGAACAGTGAGTCAATTTTTTTACCCTTTTTGACCCATGACCCAAACACACCTTAACTTGGATTGTTTCTATTTTTAAACTGAGAACTACACTCTTAAGCTAACAATTGAAAAGACAAAAGTTAATTAAGCTGTGACAATGTCCAAAAAGCAGAATTAACCTGGAATTAAGCACTATACTAAGCAGGATAAGCAGTTTGACTTTATTTAACTAAAAGTTGACTTTTCTTGACTTTTCAAGTTAAAACTGAATTGACACAAATTAATTTCAACAAAAGCTAAGATAGGCTCATTTGAGCTTAATGAAACAGAATTGAAGGCTTGTTATCTAATTTTACTGACCAAAGAGATTAATTCGATTAAACAGTAGACAATGAAAATTTGGAATTTCGTTAAACTTGAAATTGAAACAATGCTGCTTAAATAAAGTACAAAAGAGTTTAAATGAACTCAAATTAAAGTTTAGAACTGAAATGGAAACAGAAAATAAAACAATACTTTGATTACACTACGAAGTGGTCTAAAAACAGTGACAGTTTTTCTTGTTGACTTTTCATTTCTTTAAATAGCATTCCAAATGCTTCTCTGAATCTTCTCTCTCAATCCCCACCGTTGGATAGCTTCCACTCAATCTAAATCGTTGGATTCAGTTTTGGCGGGAAAAGTTAGCATGTGGGTTTTATCTTTTTCTGCACGTGGGAAAGTTGGTATCATGTGAGGGGTAAGTGAGGATAACGTGTATCAGTGAAAGCCATGGGGGGGGGGGGAAAGTGGGTTTGTCATGAGGAAGGTGGGGATAAGGACATGGTATCCTGGTTTTGCGTTTGGCGGGATTTGGTTTTGGAAGGGATACGGGTGTTTGACTGATGGGTTGATTGGGTTCTTTATCTAAAATACGGGGTGGGTTATGGTTAAGGATTGGGCCTTAGTTATTGTTTTGGGCTAAGGGGTTTAATGGGTTAAGGGATAAAAGGTTATTGGTTTAGGTTAGATAGTGATTAGTGTTTAGGATTTGGAGTTAGGTTTAGGGATTAAATGTGTCATTTCTGAAAATTAAGGGACCAAATATGCAACATTCTGAAAATATGTCCAAGGACCAATATTGACCCTTTTTGATATTTCTGAGGGTTGACTTTGACAATTTGAGCATAATCCCGGTCCAAACTCGTAATTTCCTTTCCCGGCTCCGGCTTTTCACGCTTTTCCACTCTTGTGCTCGGTTTTGTTCGTATTTGCCCTGTTTTCAATCCTTTTGTACCTGAAACACATAAAAACACAAACCAAGAATATTTGCAGTATAATATGGTCTATTTCGGTGTTTTTGGTCATTTTCAGTATTTTTATGGTCTAAAATGGGCATAAAATGATGAGTATTTACACACTCATCAATCCCCCACACTAAACTATTGCTAGTCCCTAGCAATCTGATCATGTGAAATAATGAAAGGATCCAAGTATACCACGTTTTGATTTTTTATTAAATACGAGAAATTTAAACTAGAACTAAAATAAATAAATGCTTGATTATCAAAAATGGTATCATGGAACGGGATTCACACAAAATGGGTGTCTCCAGGGAATTGTAATCGTCATCCTCTTTTTATACTCCCAACTAAGCTTAAACTCAATGTGCAAATGTTTTTGTAAAATGCTAACACTACTTATACCAATAATCTATGTAAGCCGAAACTTAACTTTTCACTCCCACAATTTATTCAATTTAGGCGACTGTGCTAATTTTCAAAATTTTGACCGTAAAAATCGATATTTATTATGGTTGTTATTTGTTTAAGTCAAATACTAATTTACCGGGAACCTCGAAAATCTAAGGATCGAAAAGGGCCTTTTCCATGTAGCGGCTTTCTTCTCGGCACATCCCAAACCAGTTGGTTTTAGGTGACCATGCTTTTGACACCCCACAGAAAATAGTATCGGAATCAGCGGAATTTCGATTTCAAAGATTTTTGATATTCCCACTAAACTAGTATTAAAGACTTAAATAGATAACAACAAACGATCATTTAGAGATTAGAGACTCAAAGACGAGATCACTCCATGTAACGGCTTTCGTCTCGGCACATCCCAAACCAGTTGGTTTTAGGTAACCAGGCTTTTGACAACTCACAGAGAATAATACCGGAGCTTTCGGACCTTTGAAATCAACAATATACTAAATTACCGTTTAACTTTTATAAAAAATTGACGAATCCAAATTCAACTTCCGATTCAAATTTAAGAGAAAGCAATTTTCTTACATTTATTAACACATACATCAAAACTTATTGCATTTTGCAATATCATTTCATATTTGCATTTTGTAATATCATTCCATATTTGCATTTTGCAATATCATTCCATATTTCTTATTTTTCTATTTCATTTTTTCATTTTTTGTATATATATATATATATTTACATATATGCTTTCCCAAAAATTAAAATAAAAAGTTGAACTCGGGCTCTATATCAAAATTGTATAAAAATTTGTTTTGCATAACAACATGATTTTAACGTTCAAACGTTTGAAAACAGCACGTATTTAATCCGATTAGTTATCTCCTGGGAGGAAAAACCATAGATTACTTGTATAAGCTCTAAAGAGAACCAACTACTCTACGCTTAGCATTTTCATTTGCACAAATCGTAAAACCTTAGTCCAAACGTTAAGGAAGTAGCCAGATCAACACTCTGGCAGAGTCGGGATTCCCTTTGTTCTAACCTAATCAAGACTAAACACTTTCTTTTATTTTATTTTATTTTGGTGCAAAGCACTTCTTTTTTATTTAAAAACGACAAAAAATTTAAAATTTTGGCCAAAACGGGGGTACTAGGGCACTAGAAGGTACAAATGTGACAAAATTTGAGAGAATTCCCCCCCACACTTAGAATTGAATATTGCCCTCAATATTCAAAGTACCGGCTATTATGCCTACACTTTGAACGTAAAAAGGTAATACCATTAGCCAAGTGTGGAAACGAAATCTCAATTTTTCACAAAAAAGGTTGAAAAGATATCCCAAGATAAACGTTAGCAAAAGGATAGGATATTGGGCGGCTGGATTGAAAACAGGCGCGGCAATTATCACGATCCAAGGAAAACCTGCAAACAAGGGCAAACAACACACAAACAAACCACAGTAGAGGAATCCCCCCACACTTAGTGTCAGAAAATAGAAAGAAGTCCGAAACATGGGCGTTTACCCATGCAATGCTAATGTTTTGTTAACCGAGTCACTAGCTTGCCTCGACCCCGAATTCATTTGTTGACATAAATAATGCCTAAAAACATTATCAATATTTATTCATTTCTCTATGTTTTGATGATCAAAAAATGTAAACTCATTAAAACATAAACTTATCAAATAAACAAGTATTTAGTTGTAAATATTCATTTCTACAACTTAATCACTTAAGGTATGAATAAACAAGTGCTTAATGCATTATATGATCAAAGGAACATTTTCTTAATAACTAGATTTTTTATAAAACATCAAAAACATTTTATATATTTTTGAAAAACATTTTTGGCATTAAATAAAAATGTTTAATCTTTTATAAAAATATGAATTCAAATTTTTAACCAAAATCAGTTAAAATGTTCTAGAAAAACCTTCCCCACAAAAGGACAAAATTGGCCAACGGCCAGTAGGGGCGGCCCCTTTAATTTTGCTAGGCGGCCCATTTAATAATTAAGGGGACCGCCCCCTATTTAAGGGGAACGCCCCCGCTCCAGTAGACCTCCAGCTGTCCAATTTTTCTCCTATAAATACCAGCCTTCTCCTGGACTTTTACTCACCCTTTTGCACTAAAACTTTCTGTTGTAGATCTCATTTCATATCTTAAAAAAAAACCTTTGATCATGTAATCTTAAGCATTGGTTTCCAAGTGATCCAAGCTTCCACCATCCAAGTGCAAAAGAAGAATACTTCTATCAATCAAGATTAGAAGTATTACAACTTAGTATCATCTTGTTACTTAAGTTGTGTGTTTAACAAAGTTTGTAAATCATTCATTCATTTGTATGTAAGGTGTGTGTCATAGATTAGTGTTGTGTGTAAGTAGTGAAGATGTTGTATAAGTAGTTGTGGTATAGAAGTTGTGAGGTCAAAGTGTAGAAGTCGTGAAGCCGTTGTGTAGAAGTCGTGAAGCCGTTGTGTAGAAGTCGTGAACCCGTGGTGTAGAAGTTGTGAAGCCATAGCTTAGAAGACGTGAAGTCCTTGTGTTGAAGTCGTGAAGCCATAGCATAGAAGCTGTGAAGCGGTTGTGTTGAAGCAATGAAGTCCTAGTCGTGAAGTCCTAGTGTTGAAGTCGTGAAGCCGTAGCATAGAGGTTGTGTAGCGGTCATGTTGAAGTCGTGAAGTCTTAGTCATGAAGACATAGTGTTGAAGTCGTGAAGCCGCATCATAGAGGTTGTGTAGCGGTCATGTTGAAGTCGTGAAGAAGTCGTGAAGAAGTCGTGAAGCAGTCATGAAGCCGTTGTGAAGTAGTCGTGAATAAGTTGTGTTGTGAAGTTGTGAGATTGGTTCTAGCTACGATTAGAACTCGACATTTAGCTTTGTGTCATTAAACCTGTGTAAGCCAAAGTTGTGTACGGTTTTCTCCGCCATAAAGGAGCTTATTGAAGTTGTGAAGAAAACTCTCGAGCAAGGTGTGCTCGGGGAGTGGAGTAGGGCAAGGAAGGTGTCCTTGTAGCCGAACCACTATATATCCCTCGTGTCTCGGTTTGATCTTTCCATCTCTTACTTATTTCTTTATATCGTCTTTACTTTCATACATATAGGCATATATAAGTATTAGTATTAAGTAGAAGTTGATTTCACATAAAGATCAATTTAAAACTCCATTCATAAAAAGAAAACTTTTATAACGAATCAAAAAGGATACCCATATAATTAATAATACGGTTCAAGTATCATTTTTTATATAAACTCAAAACTAAGGTTTTAAAAGGAAACAAAGTTTTTCATAATAAAATGAAAAAGACGTAAAACTATTCAACCCCCCCTTCTAGTTTTCCACATCATTGGTTCTTGGGGAAGCATGTGGAAGAGAAAATCTTCAACGGACTTTCATTCAAAATGTTTGGATAAACATTGAAGTACTTGAAAGTTCCACTCCGATGAGATACATCCGGCTCTAAAGATTGATAAATTGAGATGCTGGGGTCAAAAACTTTTTCTTCACTCCCAAACGAGTGAAGAAGAAGAGAAGTCACATCATATGTGATGAAAGGGAAGAAGGTCATGATAACAATCATGATTAGGTCATCATCTTCAAAAGTAGACTTCATATTATGAGTCTCATCATTTAAGCTCTTTTGTTCAAGAAATGACTCGGGTGGGAGGGTCGGGATTAAATCATCAATAAGCAAATTCTCATGATTGAGAATGCCTCCCCCCGGGTCACACAAAACATCTTTGTCTCGATCAAAGTAGAAGTGATCATACTCCGGCGGAGATATGATGGGAGTAAGTTCATCGGAGAACTCCTCATGATCAAGATCAAAGGTAAACGAATCATATTCAGGAAGAGAGAGATCAACATGAGAAGTGGTACTGCCACTACTCGTCTCTTCTGTGAAATCAAAACTAAATGATTCGTAAGCCGCGAGAGAATACTCGGGATGAGAAGTGGGACTGCCACTACTCTCCTCTTTGTCATCAAAAATAAAACTCTCATATGCGGGAAAAGCATCCATGAGCTCGGGCTCTGGAAGGATATACGGAGGTGGGACATGTGCTGTACTTTGTGTGCTAGAAATTTGTACCTCGTCCATTATTGTCTTCGTATATGACTTATCACTTTCACAATCCGATATATCCTCAGACTCACTTGGGATTGGGATAAGGTTCTCAACACTAGACTTTATGAATTCGTCCGATTCCTTTTCAGGAATACTACTAAGATGCTCATCCCCCATGATAAGAGAGTCCTTGGGTGATGTGATTGCAATAGACTGAGGGAGTTGAGAAACGATATTGCTAACAGGAATAGTACTCTCCTCGTCGTCTTCATCTTCGTCATCGAGCATGCAAGCCAGATTAAACAAGAAACGGTTATGTGCTGCTCGTTTTTTGGCGAGAAAATCTTCCATCATCTCCTTAAGACTGTCAATTTCAGTTTGAAAGTCCATGTTGAGTTGATTTTGAGCAATAATCACTTCAGTGATCAATTCAGCGCTAGTTAACTCGCTTTGAAGAAGGTGTTGAGGGTTTGTGTGCTGTGAAGGTTGGTCAAATCCGGAATGTGTCTGATTGTTATAAGGGTCGTGCTCATAGACAAACATGTCTCCCGTTCGACAATCATATCCCAGATGAGGAAAACTTCCACAATATTCACAAGAATATGTTTCCATCTCATGGTGTGGAGGTTGGTTGAAGAAATTGGTTGTTTCATTGCAGGGATTTTGGTCATAGACAAACCCGTTTCCCGAATTTATAATGCTAAAACCGTGGCAATTTCCACCATTTGGAGGACCCCCACACCATTCACAACCATAGTTGTAAGATGGAGAGATTTGGGGCTGTGGAGGGTAGTCGGAAAAATTTGTCGGTTCATCGAAAGAATTTGGATTTGGATCATAAGTAATTGAATTCCTCGAACCGGAAAACAAACAACTTCCGTTCTGAATATCATTACCACATCGTTCGCACGTACACCAACGACACGGTAAACCGTAAAGCGGCTCTCCACACCCGACGCAAGGAATCAATGATTCCATCAGAATTAAACACAAAGAGGGTTAAGAAGATAGAATAAAACGAATAGAGGGTGAGAAAAGGAATTAAACGAATAAAGGGGATACGAAGAATATTTTTGGTTTTTTAGAAACATTTGAAAAATACAAAGAAGGAAAATAAATTTTGAAATGAAAATCTTTTTGGCTTTTTAATAAGAAAATATTTACAAAACACGCAACGACAAACGAGATTTTAAAAATTCGCTTCAGCCCTCCCCGGCAGCGGCGCCAAAAATTGATTCGCTGGAATCAACACGTATTTTATTTCCTAGGAAACACAAGTGAAGTATGTGTAACCCGGGTCGTTATCCCCAACGAAGGATGAATGGAATCTCGTGATCTCGATTCGTGAAACGTGTTTGAATAGGGAAAAAAAATAGATTTTTGGGTTTCTAAGCTAAGATATGTGAACATAAATTAAAAACGATTTAAAAAGGCAAGAAAAACGATAATCTAAAGCATTCGTAATTAAAAACGTAAAGAAAACTGAAAACGCGCGTTTAAACCGGCAAAACCCGAACCTAAACGTCAAAAGGATGAAATATTAACTCTACGGGTACAAATCTATTTTTCCTAAGTCCTAAATAATAAAAGAAAATTTTGCAAAAGAATATATTTTCTGACAAATATTTTATTTAATATGAATTAAAAAATAGTTTTAAAAAGAAAATACATAAAAATACTGAAAATATTTAAAAATTCTGAAATTTTCTAAAAATACTTTTAATAATTACAATCCTAAGAAAATATAACTAGGACCAGCTTTTTCTAATAAGCTGTTAAAAGCAAATAAGTTCGATGAGCTAATGAAACAAGTTAAGTAAATTGATTGAGCTAACAAACGAAAAAGGCAAGGGTCGTAGTGGTGTGTGTGGTGTGTGTTGAGGTCTGGTATGCTAAAGGTCCCAGGTCGAATCCCTGGTGTACCTTTTTACTACTTTTTTTTTTTTTTTTTTTTTTTTTTTTTGATTTTTCTTTTGAAACTTGATAAACACTTTAAGACAAGCTACTATAACCAAAACAAATATATTTAAATCTGAGAAAAAGCTAAAAATAAGCTGAAGTGATAAGGACAGTAAGCTACTAAAGGGAAATAAGAAAAAGGCCAAAAGCTAGAGAACCAAAAGCTACTCTAATAAGCTATTAGTGAACGGTAAAAGCTGAGTTAAGCTAAAGATAATCTAAATGAACTACGAGAAGCTAAAGGGGCAATCAAATAAGCACAAAATGGACCAGAAGCTAAAGGGTTAGTTGATAAACTTATGGTGCCGGGCAATTTTAAGCCATTTCTAGCTAATAAAAAACTATCACAAGCTAACAGAAAACATTCACAAAAATAAGTTCTAACAAGATAAGCAACTGAATATTGATTGTACAAAAGATTAGCTTAATCTAACTTAAACTGAGCAAACTAAAATTAAAAGAAAATGAGCTGAATTAGACAAATGCAAAAAACAATGGGCTGCTAACTGTTATGGGCTGCTAGAAGCTAACTAGAACAAAGCCTTAGGGGGCTGAACTTATGAATAAGCAATGTGCAACAAGGAAACAACCTTAGTTCAGAAGTTAAGCTGTTAATTACCTTAATTAAGCACTGAGATGGGGGGGCTGCTATCTTATGCAGACTGAGAAATGGTGAACTGAGAACTCCAAAAGGAAGTCAAACTCAAATCCCATGAGGCCTTCTTTTGATCATCAACTGAACACCCCAAATGAAAGATGAAAACACTACAAACAAGGACTAAAAACAAACCAAAGCTTGTGCAAAGCTTATCAGAACAGCAAATACCTAAGTCCTATGCTAAATCCATTTAAAACATCAAAAAGCTACAAATTAACAAAGAACAGCCTAAAAACAACTTATATGAGTAACATTAAGCTAGATTAAAAGTTTCCAAGTGACACTTGAACAGTGAGTCAATTTTTTTACCCTTTTTGACCCATGACCCAAACACACCTTAACTTGGATTGTTTATATTTTTAAACTGAGAACTACACTCTTAAGCTAACAATTGAAAAGACAAAAGTTAATTAAGCTGTGACAATGTCCAAAAAGCATAATTAACCTGGAATTAAGCACTATACTAAGCAGGATAAGCAGTTTGACTTTATTTAACTAAAAGTTGACTTTTCTTGACTTTTCAAGTTAAATCTGAATTGACACAAAATAATTTCAACAAAAGCTAAGATAGGCTCATTTGAGCTTAATGAAACAGAATTGAAGGCTTGTTATCTAATTTTACTGACCAAAGAGATTAATTCGATTAAACAGTAGACAATGAAAATTTGGAATTTCATTAAACTTGAAATTGAAACAATGCTGCTTAAATAAAGTACAAAAGTGTTTAAATGAACTCAAATTAAAGTTTAGAACTGAAATGGAAACTGAAAATAAAACAATACTTTGATTACACTACGAAGTGGTCTAAAAACAGTGACAGTTTTTCTTGTTGACTTCTCATTTCTTTAAATAGCAATCCAAATGCTTCTCTGAATCTTCTCTCTCAATCCCCACCGTTGGATAGCTTCCACTCAATCTAAATCGTTGGATTCAGTTTTGGCGGGAAAAGTTAGCATGTGGGTTTTATATTTTTCTGCACGTGGGAGGGTTGGTATCATGTGAGGGGTAAGTGAGGATAGCGTGTATCAGTGAAAGCCATGGGGGGGGGGGGGGGAAGTGGGTTTGTCAGGAGGAAGGTGGGGATAAGGACATGGTATCCTGGTTTTGCGTTTGGCGGGATTTGGTTTTGGATGGGATAAGGGTGTTTGACTGATGGGTTGACTGGGTTGTTTATCTAAAATACGGGGTGCAGTGGGTTATGGTTAAGGATTGGGCCTTAGTTAGTGTTTTGGGCTAAGGGGTTTAATGGGTTAAGGGATAAAAGGTTATTGGTTTAGGTTAGATAGTGATTAGTGTTTAGGATTTGGAGTTAGGTTTAGGGATTAAATGTGTCATTTCTGAAAATTAAGGGACCAAATATGCAACATTCTGAAAATATGTCCAAGGACCAATATTGACCCTTTTTGATATTTCTGAGGGTTGACTTTGACAATTTGAGCATAATCCCGGTCCAAACTCGTAATTTCCTTTCCCGGCTCCGGCTTTTCACGCTTTTCTACTCTTGTGCTCGGTTTTGTCCGTATTTGCCCTGTTTTCAATCCTTTTGTACCTGAAACACATAAAAACACAAACCAATAATATTTGCAGTATAATATGGTCTATTTGGGTGTTTTTGGTCATTTTCAATATTTTTATGGTCTAAAATGGGCATAAAATGATGAGTATTTACACACTCATCAGTTGGGTGAAGGTTCAGTAGTTCCAACTGATCCCCTTCATACATCCACTCAAGTATTTGAAACAACCCAACAACCACCTATCACTTATAGGAGAAGGTTTAAACCTAGTCTAACTAGGGTTATGACTGAATCCTTGCCCATAGATTCACCTCTCATAGCAGGTAATACAACTAGAAGTGATGAGGGTAGTTCTTCACAAACTGAATTGACGGCTTTATGTACCAAGTTAGTAGCCAAGGTTGATACTTTGGAGAAGGAGCTAAAGCAATCCAAGGAGGAATTCAAAGCTCACAAGGAGACTTTTGCCAAAGTTTATACAAAGCTAACAAAAAGGGTGAAGAAGCTTGAAGAACAGTTGTAAAAGAAAAGGGCAAGAGTGGTATTGGATGATGATTCTGATGATGATGATTCAGATGGTTCAGACGGGGATGATGAAAATTCTTCCAAACAGGGGAGGAAATTTGGTAAAGAGAGGAAATTTGGAGATAAGGATAGATCAGCATCTCAGGGGAGGTATGAAGATTATTCTAAACAAGATAAAGGTTTTGATAAAGGTTCAGGTTCTGGTAATGTTCATGAAGAAACAGCTGAGACACATCGAGCAGTTCCAAATGAAGAAGCAGTTCAAACTGCTGAGACAGAGCAAGAGACAGAGCAAGTAACAGTTCAAACTGCTGAGAAAGAACAACAAGAAGTTCCAACAGAAGGAACTTCTACTGAACAGGTTTATGAAAGGAAAAGAGCAGATAAAGGAAAGAAAAATATGACATCTGAAGAAGTGGTTGATGTTCAAGAACTTGAAAGGCTTAAAAGGTTGAAAACAAAAACTCAAGAACAGATTGATCATGATGCAGAGGTTGCAAGGCAATTAGTAGAAGATGATTTGGCTGGAGAGGAAGCTAAACAAGCTCAGATTGCTCATGATGAAGAATTTGCAAGGAAGATGGCTGCTGATGATATAAGAAATATAGCTGAATTCATGGGAAGAAAAAGATCAAATGAAGTAGATCAAGAAGAGTTCAATGAACAGTTGCAATATTTTCTGGATTCTGATGTGATGGTAAGAGCACAAGCTTCAATGGTTCTTAAAGATAAAGAGTTAAATGAAGATGAAAAGACAGAGGAGCTTAAGGAATTTATACTCAAGAAGAATGGAGTTGCAACATGGGATGATCTGATTCATAGAATAAGAGAAAGACAGAAGTCAGGGTACAAGACAAAGTTACCAACAAAGAGGGAACTTGTTGAGGATATGAAGCATTATTTGAAGAACTCAGCAAATTACTCAATGAAAGATTTCAAGGGAAAGTCTTATGCTATTATTGAAAAAGAATTCTGTGAAACTTATGCTATTTTGAATTCTCCAAGAAGAAGTGTCAAAACAGGTAAGAAGAGGGAAGCAGAATCTATGGAATTAGAAGTTGCTAAGAAACAAAAGTCTGATGAAGAAGGATTAACTAATGAGAAGATCAGAAGCATGATGGTGATTATTCCAGAGTCTTCTTACATTAAACCTTTGCAGGTAAAACATCCAATCATTGACTGGGAAGTGTTTACTGATGGTAGGATGAAGGGATGGAGGATTATTAGACTTGGAGATATTTCTGAAAGATATAAGTTGTTTGAAGATTTACTCAAAGGCTTTGACAGAGAAGATCTAAATCAACTTTGGAGTTTAGTGAAAGAGAAGTTCAGAGATATTGATCCTGTTGAAGATAAAGATAAAGAACTATGGGTTCAATTGAAGAGAATATATGAACCAGATGGTGGAGAATCGATATGGAGATTTCAAGCTTAAGTCAAGGACATCTCTTGGAAGTTATTTGGTATATGTGGAGTACACAGAGTATCTACAAAGGATGGAATAGAGATATATATGCTGGTTGAAAAGAATTATCCACTCAGACCAGGTGTTTTGACGATGATGGCATGTGTTAGACTGGAAGCTACTGAAGAGTCTGAGATGGCTGATATGCTAGTGAAAAAGATATCCAACCTTGCACAAGAAGTAAAAGCTAGATCTAAGAGATTGGCTTGATGGGTATTTGAAAGAATTTTCAGCATTAAGAAGAAGAAGCTTAATTTGAAGAAACTTAGTGATTGGATAGAAATCATAAGTTTAGGGGAGGATTGTTAGGAAATTAAGCTTAAGCAGTTAAGACTGTTGGAGGTAACAGTTAGGACTGTTGGAGGTAACAGTTAGGACTGTTGAAGGAAGAAGTTAAGACTGCTGAAGAGTGTTGAAGACATGAGCAGTTAAGACTGCTGAGTGAAGAAGTTAAGACGGTTTATGATTTATGTAAAGTAGATAAATATGGAAAATATATTGTGTATATCGTATAAGAATAGATTGATAGTTATCTTGTAAAGGAATCCTTGGTCTATAAAAGGATTGCCTAGGTTAAAGGTTAGACACACGAATACACAAAACACATATAGAAGTATTATAGAGATTCAAGGTTGTAAACCCTAGTGATAGGAGATCACTCGTATTATTATTCTAATAATATTGAATCGTTGAAGGTTATTATTCTGTGTTCTTTGTTTATTCAAATCATACAAAACACATAAGGTCTTCTAAGTGCTAGCTAGTAAATTCCGCGTGCTAGACTACGTATAATTCTTAGTATCACATCTAACACAAGGAGTGTGTGTAGATCCGGTCAGTATAGTTGGTTCCTGCTGGCGGGTATGTAGTTCCTGCTGGTATGGTTCCTACTAGTATTGTTGGGCAACTTTTGTATTTTTTGGAAAAGTTGCCCAAAAAATACAAAAGTTGCCCAAGTATACCCACATGAATTATTAAAATAGAAGTTATTTCATTTCTCCTGTTAGTATAGTTGGTTCCTGCTGCTGGTAGAGTTGGGCAACTTTTGTAATTTTGTATTTTTTGGAAAAGTTGCCCAAAAAATACAAAAGTTGCCCAAGTATAAAATAGAAGTTATTTCATTTCTGCTGTTAGTATAGTTGGTTCCTGCTGGCAGGTATGTAGTTCCTGCTGGTATGGTTCCTGCTGGTATAGTTGGGCAACTTTTGTATTTTTTGGAAAAGTTGCCCAAAAAATACAAAAGTTGCCAAATAACTTTTGTATTTTTTGGGCAACTTTTGTATTTTTTGGAAAAGTTGCCCAAAAAATACAAAACAAATAAATATTGCGTACTCCAAGTTTTGCTTTCTTGCTTTCTACTGTCCAAAGTCCAAAATCACCATGCAAATATTTGACTTTGACATGTAATTCGAGTAAACATATTAACTTGTAAAACAACCAGAATGCATTTCTCAAGCTATATTATTGCTGTAGTACATAGCAAAGATTCACTATCATGTACATAGACAAATAACCAAACTCCAATAGATAACATTAGTTTTACCCGAGAATCCATATCAGTAAAGTCTAAAATAACTACACCTCAACATAATAATCGGCGCTCACGCAAAATAATTAATAATCTTCAAAGAAAGTTCACTTCCCTCTTGACAAATGAAGGCAACGGAAAGGCAGCTCTGTGCATATGTTTGATTCAAGAAAACAACAAAGAAGAAAATATATCAATGCATCAGTTTGTTACCTATTAATGATGAATTACTAAAAAAAGAGCGGATTGGGTCAAGAAAAACGGCATATTACCTGAGAATTATAAAATTTTAATTCTCTCCTATGCTCAAGTGCTCCCTCAACCTTTTCGATTGGGTTTATAGGAATCTTGAAGTCTACAGGACCAAACTGATCATTTCATAGACTCAGGCAAGATATATGGTTTTAATAATAAAGCAAATATTAGGAAAAACTTTAGACGATATTACTAGAACATTGAATTGACTTGAACCACGCCGACCATCTTTTACAGATATAAGACAAATCCATAAAAGCATAAACTAACAAATAAACTAACCTTCTCAGTAAAACGAGCTGCACTTTCCTTTTGATGTTGTGAGGGTGAAATAACGGGAAGATATTCAACCTAATTTAATTTAAATCAAACAAAACAAAACAATTTAAATTCTTCTAACTTTTATAGCATTAACGTATCTTTGGGTTTGTTTATACATAAATAAGTCAATAAGAAGCATACCTCCATGAAATTGTGGAACTGCATGAACATTCGAAACATGAGAGTTGCCAGAGAAATATGACCCCTGAATCAATATGATGGACCATTTGAAGATCAATTTGACATCAATAAGAAATTTTGATAATGGATACTGAGATGCGATCTTACCATGACTGATCAAAATGTACATGTGGATAGCGGATCACCACAGGTTGTATGGGATAATCAGGAATAAATGCACCGAGTTGGAAATATATAAGTTGCCTTCCATTGGTTGTGGTCCCCTCAAATGGTAGCCTCCAAAATTGACAGGGGAATCTTAAAAATGGATGCAGGAATTGCATATGCCCAAGCAGGGTAGAGATACATATCCCTCTGCTTATAGAAATTGGAAGTCTCGCAACCGTCATAGCTGATTCTGGGAACCCGTCAACAAGAAGAATTACAAGTGCATAAAAGAGTGAACCAAGATAATAGTTTGCATCAATGACATCAACATTCATTCTAGTTCGGATAAATACTGTCATCGTGATAACTGCAATTATGAAGAGCTGCACAAAAGTGACCCGATTTATTTACATGTTTAAAAGAAAAACTTATGGAGTAAGAGTTTATTCCCATACATTGGTAATAACATAAACAGTATATTAGTACCTGGACTGTTTTAAAGATGTAGACAAAAGAGTTCCTTTTCATTAGAAGAATCTCCCTAGACATGCAAGCTTTAAAAAGAGCCCATTTAGATAGATAATACACATCAAAGTAAATGGCATTCTCATGGCTTGGCAATCTTGTGAAGGGTGTGGAGATATCCTGACTTGCTTCTTTTCCCAAATAAGATTCCTTAAATTTCATCGATAAGGTGTGTACCGAGATATAACTATATTCTTGTTCCGTTCGGGACCAGTAGTTTGCTTGATCTTTTCTTGACACAACCTGCAAATAAGTTCTTATTATAGTGACAAATCACTGCATGTAAACATGAATAGTACAAAGCTAAGTGAGAATTTGTATTAGGGGTTTGCTAAACACTAAAGGCTACAAAAGGTTATTTGTTTGAGTAAAGTTTTTGAAAAGATATAGCATTGTGTACTGGTGGAAGAGAGATTCAGAAAGAGTCTGAAAAAGTGGTGAGGACATGGGAGGTCTACTGTACATCAAGGAACAATCAGACTCCACAACTCAACAAAACGTTAATCGGGCATCAAAAAAGAATGAAACAAACAGATGGTTTTGTGAATGAGTGGCACAAGATTACATATTTAAACTCCACTGGTCTTTTATATGGGCTAATCATTCCTTTTATAGAAGGGAAACTTTTTATAGATAGATGACTCTTTTAGCATGACCTAAGTCTATCTTCCAAAAGTAACAATTTCACCACGAGATGCTGAAATTACCTCTTGGAGGAAGTAAGCTACACCTTTTCTCTCAGGACACCTAAAACCCAAACCCTCAAAATACTCCAAAATGTTACTGCACGGCCCATGATACACAATCATCCCTTCTGCCATCAACATTATGTCATCAAAGAGATCAAATGCTTCTGGCGATGGCTGAAGAAGTGAAATAAGTACAGAAGCATCCGTTATATGCGCCAACTGCTGAAGACAGAAAAATATATATATATATATATATATATATAATATATATATATATATATATATATATATATATATATATATATATAGCATTCAATGTTGTTTAAACAGATTATCATCAAAATATGATGCAAGATATAGTGTTTGGATTTGCTTATCAGCTTACTTCATATGAGCCGATCCCTTTCAAATAAGCAGATCCAAAACAGATAAAAGTATTTGATTAGCTCAAGCTTTTTGGCTACTTCCAAACACTTAAAAGTTCTCACTAAAAACAAACTAACATGCATAATGATTCTCATTAAAAGATATAGCAAGGAACTAGAGACAGATGTTAGCTATTTTACAAGCTGCTTCCAATTAAACAAAAAATAATAGAATGACATTACCTCTAGTCAATGAAGTACATTATCAAATGATGAATTTGATGGAACTGAAGCAGACTTTATAATCCTAGGCGTCCCCTGATATGATCTGTCATGAGTGATTCACTCATAAGTAATTTCACTTGTTGAATTATCTAAATAGGTAATCAATATCATCATTAAGCTAATAAAATGTGATGTTATTTCGGCTATAAGAAAGAAATTTGAAGGTGCCTTGATGTTTTGTTGAGACCAGCATATGATATGTGATCTTTGGGCGTGAATAGCATTTTAAGCGTGTGTGTGGGGAGAGTAAAGTTTGTTTTAGTTAGTAGCTAGTAGATTTTTCCTTATAGTAGTTTGCCCTTTTTATTAGCAGATTTTAGCTAATCAACAAAGTAATTATATTCTAAAACTTGTTATTTAGATGACTGTATTGGTTGTTGTTAAATATGGTACGCTGTGTATTGGTTGTTGTTAAATATGGTTCGCTTTTGATGATCCTAGTGATATTTAAATAGTTCACTAATGAGTAACTCTAAACAGGAGCAATAAAAGGAAACGAGTACAACGTGCATCTGGACCTGACAAAGGCAATAGAGGACTTCGACAGTTTAGCATGAAAGGTTTGCTCTTTGTCCAGTCTTATGCATAATATGTGTTTTGTGAGACTTCCAAACCGAGGTTATTGGCAATTATGTATTTTGTCGACTAATCTTTGTTTTGATTTTGATATGCATAGTGTGTGAGAAAGTGGAAAGCAAGGGAAGAACCACCTATAATGAGGTTAGAGAATTCAGTTTTCCGACCTTACATTTTTTCAATATGTTCCAATGGTAGTCTATGTTGTTTTTACTTTAAGTTCCAGTTCTAATCGAGTCGGCCTCATCACATCATGTTCTGTATATAGTGGTCTGGCTGTAGTGACGTGGGAGCCGGCTGTTCATATAGGTTTTATTCAGACGTTGAGGAATAGAAGCACTGTCCGACCCATAGTTATAGTGGATTTGCCAATATGTATCTTCATATCTGGTTCAATTTGATTCATAAACCAAATGATTTATTTTTTATTGCCACTTAGGAATCCTACATGAATCTGTAGCTGTTACCAACAATATGCATTGTACTATACAATTCTATAATTTTACCCAAACTTTCCTACCTTATATGTTTATTCCCAAATTCCCTATGTAGAGTTTATTGATTTAAAACTTCACTACCCCATAACTACTTAGTGTTTCAGTAGTTGGCAAACACGTAACAGCTGACTCATGGGACAAAACTGCATTATTCTGATTAATACATTATCATGATTTTGATAAATTTTATATATACATGAATATAAAGTTATGTTTGGATAAGTAGAATCTACTTTTCATAGATGCCACCGTATATATATCCATTTCTGTTACTCTCGAACATTTTTTAACCATAATATTCAATTGCTCGCTGTACATGAAGGTCCAAATACTTCATCAAATGCTTACTAACTAAAAGTTGTTACCAATTTCAACTGTATATTTTCTTTTCAAAGATTTCATTCAACATCTTTTTCTTTTCAAAGATTTCATTCAATATCAAACCATATAACCTGCTAATAGTTTTAGCATTCCAAGAACACCGAAAAGTTTTGACAATCAAACAATTAAACTTAAAAAACACAATAAAAAAAATAAAAAATCACAGAGAGTCGTACCTGGTGGTGCGTGGTGGTGACAGCCGTGGACAGGTGGTGCGTGGTCAGGTGGTGCGTGGTGGTGACGGCCGGTGGACGGCGGACCTAGTGGCGATTGGTGAACGACAGCAAGAGATAATAATGAGAGATTAAAAGAGCTAAGAGATTACAGCAGAGAGGAAGAGATAGAAAATGAGGGATAATCAACATACCTTTTATAAACTCAAATGATACAATCAATCAATCATGGTAGAGGCGTAGAGCAGACAGCCATAGAGGCTCTTTGATTTTCTCTAGCAGATTAATGGAACTTGGATTTTCTCATTTATACTGTCGAGTGAATATACATAAATCAGAACGACAGAATGATACATACATCAGAATGGTAGGGTAAAAATATTTGGGGCCTTTAGTAGTTGGTGGGCCTTAGGCTTGTGCCTAACCCAACTATACTATTGGGCCGGCTTTGGCGGCGGCGGAGAGTGATCGGAGCATTGTTTTTGTTTTGGTCGGAGAGTTGCAGGAGTGGTTGTGGTGGTGTGAGTTGTGATGGTTTATGGGGAGGAGAGGAGTGTGAGATTGTTTAAATGTGGTGGTTTAGTTGAAAGTGGTGTAAAATGACCAAAATATCATTTTGCTCATGTATTTGTTGCCCAAAAATCAAATGTTGCCCAAAAAAAATGCGTCCCATGTACATCGTACCAACAGTTGTATATGTATTCTAGTCAGTGACGTGGCATCCTGTGGTCCGTCGGATCAGTTGCCCTGGTCTAAGGGGAGAATTTTGTGAGACCGGGGCGGACAGGCTTAGCACTTGGGCAACCGGGGTATTTTAGTAATTATCCCAATAATTAATATCAAGGTTGGGAACAATTTAGACACGGAGTGGTAATAGTGCAAAAACAATGGAGTAGCTAATATGATCTCCAACCAAGAGTTTGTGCGTTAAGTCCCGTAAGGGACAAATGTGAATTACATACCTCATTCGAGATGCTAAGGGAGCGTTTAGTATATCTTGATGAGTCGTCTAATGTAAAATCAGAATGTTAGATAGTTAAGGTCTAATGTACCATTGGAGCTTTGGACAGAGCTCGCACGAGTCAATTGACCCGGGTTCGAGTCTCACCCTTGTCCTAAAGTTCTCAATGGTACCATCCCTCCACCGCAAATGCTCAGATTGACCGGTCAACGAAGGGCTTATTGGAGAAAATGGCCAGGGTTCAAAGCCCACCTCCTAATAAATACAGTCACTAGGACAGGTGCTCATTGCCTAGCGCTGGGTCCTTGGAAGAGGGTCCGGTTGGCATCCTTAGGATGCATGGGACCAGGGCGATCCCACCGTTCTTCACCTTTTGGAGAAGGTTTGAACCATCTGAACTATATAAAAGAAAGTGTTACATTTGGTGAAATATTTCACAACTGTCATTGCGAAACTTATGTGTCTGTATAATATGACTAAATGAGCAATATGTTATATGTAGTAAGAGATGATTTATTCAAGTTTAAATTATAATTTGGTTTTGAATTCAAGTTTAAATTATAATCAAAAGTGTAGAATAGTGAGAGGTTGACAACACTTTTGACAATGAAAACACTTTGAGAAGTACATCAAAGTACATTAAACACACATTTAAGTTGACACCAACCTACTCCCACAAGCATCAAATGTGTTTGTTCAAGCTCATTTGGAATGAAAGAAACACAAATCAGACTCCATTGGAAAACCACATGGATCATGATCCGCAGCTTCCCACATAGAACAATCTCCACCGTCCATTATTTGTTCATCATATTGACTCCCTTCATCTTAAACTTGCATTCAATACCATACCATCTACCCACACACATTACTCCCTCTATTTAAAACTCACCAACCAAAACTCAAATATACCAAATTCTTTTTCCTTTTCAGTTGGTGGCTATGAACATTGTTTGCAAGGGTTGCTCTACCCAAGATCATCTATTATTTCAGCTTTTATTTTTTGAGGCACAAACAAAAAACGTTCACTCTCTTTATTGGAATAGGTGGTCTCGAAATATTAAGGTACGTTAAATCATCTCATTGTTTATCATTTACAATACTAGTATTTTTCTGTTTGATATAATTAATGCTTCATCAACCACACAAGATTCGTAAAATCACAGTATGAGAGTAAGATAGATGTACTAGTTGGGTTTGTGATATAATATAGATCTTGTTGCATTGAGTTTCCTATTACTCTATATCATTGGTATTTATTTTGTTTTGCATTGGCAGTTTGGATTTAAAATTGAAAGGCTTCACTCCTTTGGAGACCGAGTTATCGATGAACTCACTCCATCTAGCGGCCAAAAGTATAAAGACAAGTATAACAAAGGTATTAAGATATGGATCCTTCCATTCAGTATTTCATTAGTTTTTTTTTTTATTTTTTTTTAAAGGTAATCTGGTATAAAAGTAATAAAATTGTTGTTTTTTTGCAGAAATTGGCATAAGGTGCATTGCCGAGCATGCTGATAGCATGTTTGTTGGCAGCAGTAAGTTTTCTAATCTTTTCTCTAATATTTTTATAAATTCTGCAATAATATTGAATTAAAGTAAATTGCAAAAATCGTGGGTTTTACCTTAATTCTGTGTAAGCCATAAGAATTGTGTGTATGTGTGGGTGTCACTTCAAAAAGCTTCATTCATTCATTGCTTGCTTTACTTATTAATTATACATATGGGTTTGTGAGTTGCTATATATTGAGGCTTTGCTTTAATATTTCCTCACCTTTTTAGAGCATTTAAGCATTGTTTATCAGTTTTGAGGACTATGACAAGGCTAGTTGCATGAAGTGGCAATAGTCTATCTGTCTATGATTTAGAGGATTGAAGATAATAATTTTCCTTATAATTAGATTGAGCTTTATTTGAAAGGTCAGGGCAGGGCAATTTAGTCTTTTAAAAATTAATGAAAAAATATAGGAGGAAAGATGTTAGGGCAATTTAGTCATTTTCTTGTACAAAAATAAATATTGCAATTTGGCACCTTCACTTTGGAACTTGCAGGGACTATATGTGCAATTTAGTCAAATCACAAGGACGATTTTTACAATTTACTTTAGTGAATTATTTGATTATTTGACTTTCAAATCTTGTGCTATTTCAGGTTTTCGACCAGATGCTACTCCCATTTCTAAGGATAGAATGGAACAAATTCGTCGGACTGAGTGTGTCTTTGATCAAGATTTTATGGGACGTATGGATTTCCCCTCTTAGTGTGAAGCTAAAAAGATTTTGAAAGGAGTGGTTTTGTGTTAAAGCTTAAAGTTGATTTTGTTTTGAATTGTACTTTATTTTTGACGCCGCTCCTTGTTGGGGATTAGAAATTAAGGACTAACCCTCTAAGGCTGAAGTTCGTTTTAAACAAAACTCCAGGGAATCTGGAATTAGATTAATCTTAACAAACCTGATGTTACTGTTCGAGCTTGAATCCCTTTTGTGTCCATATAGTTTAGGAGCCAATGCTGTGTCAAAATGAGAGTGTTTGCTAGTAAAAGTAGGTTATAAAAACTGTGTCTTTTATTTACCTCCTGTTTGGCTATTTGAACGTTGTTTGATATGTGTTGTGTAGGTTGTGTATAGTTATTCGTAAGTATGATTTTGACTTTGTTTCTAAACGATGGTGGTGACATGTTAATGAAACTAAGTGTACTTTAAACTAAAAGAACCTTAGTTTGCTTCCTAAAAGAACCGTATCTAGTAGCTTTAAAAGTTTCTAGTAGCTTTGTGACATGTTAAACTAAGTGTACTTTATCGTTTAGATAATTCTTTGCTTCCTAAAAGAACCTTAGTTTAACTTCTAAACTACCAAACAAAGGATAGCCGAAATAGGTCCCGGCCATAACTGCACCAAGACACTTACCAACTAAACATTTATGTCTCGTCTTTTTTCATTACAGCACTACACAACATATTAAAGATACAAAGTGTTTATAGTTGTTTTTGTGGATTTCAGTGGTGGCACCTTGTTTACAGTAACAATAAGCAATCCAAACAGCCACGTTTTTCCAAAGAAAAATATGATAGCGAGAGCGGTTTTAAGAATCAACACCCGTCTCTTTAAGCAAATAAGACTTGATTTTTGGATTGAAACTAGTCTCCATATACTTATTTTTTTCAAACAAAATCCACACGGAGATGTGTTTCATGCTAGACATCGGTCTTAATAATCTATTTATAGACCGGTTTTTATAGCGTGGATAACAGGAATGTTGGGCTGGCTAAGGCCCAAAATTAACTAGTGTAATTTCGGCATTGTTACTAGCCCAAACAAAAAACAAACCAAAAAAGCTGACAATAACAAATTCAGTTTTCATTATTAAATTAAATATAAAATAAAATAAAGATAACATACCTTTTATCAATTTCATGTTTTTAGGATTTTGTAATTTTCAAGTAGAGATCCAATGTCACCAGCCTGGCCTTCACGGCGGCGGGATTGGGTATTGTTATTATTATTTCAATTGTTTATCACCGTAGTGTAGCCTAATGCACGAAGTACTCTAATTGATTGGCAGAAATCCGAGTCTCTAGAGACAAGGAAGATCAACGACGGAGGTCGGCGGTCGAACGCAAAGTGGAACATATCATAGAGTAATATTCGCATACCCTGGCTGCCGACAAACCCTCTCTTTGTGCTCGTGTAGGCTGAGTTGCAGTAATATTCGTCAGTTACACGAATAACCTCTATTAGGATGGTACTTGCTATTGCTGCTTTAAGAAATTTGGAAGTCTGCCAAAATGTATGTGAGAATGGCTTTCTAAACATGGATTTAGAAGAAGAAATCTACATGAACCAACCTGAGGGTTTCATGGCTCCTAGACAAGAGAGCAAAGTTTGTAGGCTGAGCTCCCAAACAATGATATCCAAATTTTCTACCACGTCATGTCAGAACATGGATTCAAAATTAATGGATGTTTGTGGGAAAAATAAATCACTGGTATATATGTAGTCGTGTGTTTATACATAGATGGTATACTTATCACTCGAAGTGATATCAAGATGAACAAATCCACTAAAGAAATGTTGGAGTCAAGATTTGACAAGAACTACATTGGTTGATTGATATGGTTCTTGGAACTAACACTATGTTCTCAAGTATGATTTTAGAGGGAAATGGAAGTAAATGAAATGGAAGTAAAGAAAATGATGTAAAATGGAAGTAAATGAAATGGAAGTAAAGAAAATAATGGGACCCACTCACTTTCCTTCACTTTCATCCCATATATGGGATGAAAGTTGTGACACATAAAAACAAAGGGTGGCCCTCCCTTTTACTTCCATTTACTTTCATTTACTTCCGACCAAAAACTAGAGAACATGACTTTTTTTTGTTTACTTCCATTTACTTCCATTGAAAAACTGGAGAACATAGTGTAAGATCATATGAAACCAGATGGATGTGTTTTGAAGTTAAAAACACTATAAGGACAATATTCTTGAGAGGTTCAATGTGGGGGATTCCGGCCTAGCTAGAACTCCAATGACGTCCTTAGAAATCTATTTAAAATTGAGGTAGAGGTGTTGCCTATTTTGAATACTCAAAGAATATAGGGCGTCTTGTGTGTCTATAACTTGTGTGAGACCTGATCTATAAATTATGACCAGGTTTAGTAAATATACCAGTAATTCAAGTGATGACCACTTGAATAGTATTATACGAGTACTATGATACTTATGATATAGCATTTTGGAAGATATCCAACTGCTATATAATGGTAGAGTAATGCAAATATGGATTCTTACATAAAAGAATCTAGATCCACTAGAGCGGATGTATGGACTCTACGTAGGAAGCCATGTCTTGGAAATCTTAAAAGTATTTCAAACAGACTTTTATAGCGAAATCTATGATGGAATTTAAATTTATTTTTTGAGATAAATTTATAGAATCTTCGGGATATCTACGTTTATTCGTAGAGGACATACCAAGATGGTGTAAACCGGTAACGACCATCTGTAATAAATGTGATAGTCAATTGGAAATTGACAGAGTTCATATCACAATGTAAAACGGTAAGTCGAGACATATCCATCATAGACATTGATTAGTGCGACAACTACTCTCAACTAGAGTTATCACAATTGACTATGTAAAGTCAATAGATAACGTCGTGGATCCGCTTGCGAAAGGCTTAAGCAGAGAGTTAGTTAGTAAGTCGTCTAAAGGAATGGGACTAAAGCCCTTAAAGGAATGAGTTTATATGTAGGAAAACCTAACCCAGTTGACTGGAGATCCCAAGATCTGGGTTCAATAGGACAACCTAATCATATAAATGTGGGGGAAGTCACGTCAATATGGGGGAGTTACTTAACATTGTAACTTCCTAGTCCATTCCTATAATAAATGTGACTTGTTGAGAGGTTAAACATATGGCTTTTATGATTCAAGATGAAATCATAAAGCATAATGATTCAAGATGAAATCACAAGCATATGTTTTTAATGATTCAAGATGAAATCACCTATGTGAGAGAGAAGTGGGGTCGCTTCGAAGGGAATTGTAGGGGGCGCAAATCCTAAGAGCTCTTGCAGAACCAGGCAAATGTTCAGGACCATAATGAACATGACTATGAGGGCTTAACAATGTTAGGGAGAGTCTTGTGTGAAGTGTATTATCGTCTACATAAACAGCAGCTCAGTTCAAAGACATCGCGTCTACTGACAGCTAGGAGGCTAAGTGCATTTCACAAGGGAAGATTCAAAGGGTCACACCTACCTATCCTTTGCAAGATTCAACTATTGGAATTTCATCGTAATTTTTGTATTACGACCGATCTCCATTCATGTAGGGGATTGTTGGAAAATTGGTTGGCAAAAGTGACTTTTGACCAACTTTGGACACAATTATTAATATGTATGTGTCATATATATAAGTAATAGTTTGTAGGTTTGCGTTCTCCTCGAAGAGAGCTTCGCAATAAGCCTTTATGTGTCCAAAATAGAGTTGATGTGAATGAGATATCGGGTCTCAAAGTTAGTCATTCGGTACCATGACTAAAGAGGAAAAATAGTTTATTTTCAATCCCACATCGGTGGGATGGGTAAACTTAGAGGGAGTCTATTGTGTATAAATAGAGACCCTAATTTCACAAGTTTACACACATCAAATCAATAAGTATTATTGATTTCCAACATAAGGAATACGCATCTCTTAAGATGAAATTCCTGGCAGTTTAGTTAAGTCCGACAGTACAACTTACTGTTTTGGCTGTTGTACCCTGGGAAACAGACGGCGAATCTGTTTTAAGGGAAGCGTGTCAAACACGTGCCTCGGCTTTGTAGTGCTTCATTGCTGATCTCCGTTGGTGATCTAGTAAGTCTTTTTATTAGTTTATTGTTTTATTTAATTATCGTTTATTTGCTTACATTCTGTTTGTATTTAATTTTCTATTAGTTATATACTGTTAATTTTATTTATTGTAAGTTAGATTTTATTAATAAAGTTTAACCGTTTCCCTACAATTTAATAGTGTGATGTTATGATTAATAAAAGGCGAAAGAAAAATGTATTTATGCCTATTGTGTGTTTGCCATTCTATGTCGATATATATGTATTCTAGCATCGGCCGTTAAAACGATAAGAACATGTAATATAAGTGCATAACAAGCCTAGGCACCAAAACCGGTCCCGATCCCTAATAAAATGCACATCCTTGCCAAGCCTGGTCCAAGCTAGGCCGTAGAGCTTACTATTTACGATCCAACCCAACATGGTCAAAACCGAATCAACCCTTGAAACAGGAAGCAATGGTGTACGTATGAGGCAATAGTGGCTGAGACAATGGTGACGGAGGCAATGGTGGCAGATGCAAATATGGCCAATGCAATGGTACGGTGGTTTCTGTTTTCGAGCTTTTGGAGCTGAAGGACCTTTTTATAGTTTTAAAGCCTAAATAGGCTCCTGATCACTTGCATAACCATATTCATAGAATAGCTGTTCTTTTGCAAATATGCTAACGCAATAACCACCCACCATTTCAGTATCATCTGCGTGTCCTAACTTCTCTAGACATGAAAATGAATTTAAGTGAAAATCAAGAAATACGTTGGCGTTTCTGTTTGGTATACCATATTTGGGAATATAGCTGGATGGTTGGCGAATTTTAACTTGTGTCCTTGGCGTAGTACAGTTTGGTTTAACTTGTTGATAACAAGCAAGTTCGTATACTCTTTTTGTTTATGTGAGCGAATGGTGAAATTTACATCTGCATACCACATATTTTGATAATATACCATAGAGGGATGACAAGTAGATTAACACGTACTAGTACTAATTTAGCTAGCAGCTCTTTGGTTCATACTTTGAAATAGGCATGGAAAAGTCATTGACACTTTCACCGAAGCAATAATTATGCAAATGGTGCGCCCAGTAGTTTTCTGGTCCTCAATGGAGTGACGGAATTAAAAGTTGCATACTGTTTATACATGTGACGTATTTATAAAAATAATAAATTGACCGTTCTCGCGTTCATGCTTTGGTTTCACTTTCAAGCTCCTATAAATGTGTTAATTTTTTTTAGCAAAATCCAATTATAGTTTGGTTCGTAACATGCAACAGTTTAGTCAAGTACCCAAGTATATCATCTATTTGGGATCTTCTTGATCTTCATATCAATATATTGTTCATTATGGGAAGAAAAAGTATTAGAAAAGGACAAGAACTAGTATGAAATAATTAATATCAAGGCTGGGAACAATTTAGACACGGAGTGGTAATAGTGAATTACATACCTCATTCGAGATGCTAAGGGTGCGTTTAGTATATCTTGATGAGTCGTCTAATGTAAAATCAAAATGTTAGATAGTTAAGGTCTAATGTACCATTGGAGCTTTAGTCCAATGGGTAGAGCTCGCACGAGTCAATTGACCCGGGTTCGAGTCCCACCGTTGTCCTAAAGTTTTCAATGGTACCATCCCTCTACCGCAAATGCTCAGATTGACTGGTCAATGAGGTGCTTATTGGAGAAAATGGCCAGGGTTCAAAGCCCACCTCCTGATAAGTACAGTCACTGGGACAGGTGCTCATTGCCTAGGGCCGGGTCCTTGGGAGAGGGTCCCGTTGGCATCCTTAGAATGCATGGGACCACGGTGATCCCATCGTTCTTCACCATTTGAGAAGGTTTGAACCATCTGAAATATATAAAAGAAAGTGTTACATTTGGTGAAATATTTCATAATTGTCATTGTGAAACTTATGTGTCTGTATAATATGACAATATGAGCAATATGTTATATATGTTGTAAGAGATGATTTATTCAAGTTTAAATTATAATTTGGTTATGAATTCAAGTTTAAATTATAATCAAAACTGTAGAATAGTGAGAGGTTGACAACACTCTTCACAATGAAAACACTTTGAGAAGTACATCAAAGTACATTAAACACACATTTAAGTTGACACCAACCTACTCCCACAAGCATCAAATGTGTTTGTTCAAGCTCATTTGGAATGAAAGAAACACAAATCAGACTCCATTTGGAAAACCACACGGATCATGATCCGCAGCTTACCACATAGAACAATCTCCACCGTCCATTATTTCTTCATCATATTCACTCCCTTCATCTTAAACTTGCATTCAATACCATACCATCTACCCACACACATTACTCCCTCTATTTAAAACTCACCAACCAAAACTCAAATATACCAAATTCTTTTTCCTTTTCAGTTGGTGGCTATCTTGTGGCGATGAACATTGTTAGCAAGGGTTGCTCTACCGAAGATCATCTATTATTTCAGCTTTTATTTTTTGAGGCACAAACAAAAACCGTTCACTCTCTTTATTGGAATAGGTGGTCTCGGAATATTAAGGTACGTTAAATCATCTCATTGTTTCTCATTTACAATACAAGTTTTTTTCTGTTTGATATAATTAATGCTTCATCAAGCACACAAGATTCGTAAGTTACAAATATAAGAAATAACCCTAGTACGAGGTTACATTTTCTTTAGTAGGAAAGGAAAATTTTGGTGAAATCTCTAGTACTAGGTACTTGATCTGATGCACAAAAAAGAAAACTATATATTAGAGGTGGCAAAATAGGTGGGCTGGGTTGGGTTAGGTTCCGGATCTAGATTGGTTTGTGTCTAAACGGGTCTGGATTTCTAGATAGGTCTTTTAGAAACATGAGTCTAAATTGTTTCGGGTCTAGATAGGTTTTGGTCATTTAAAAAAAAAATTAAAAAAAAAAAAAAAAAAAAAGCTTTTTTTCTTTTTTTTAATAAAATATGAAAAAAGTAATAAATTCTTTTTTGACCCGCTAGACTCGCCTACCGGTTGGGCTAAAAATGAGAGTGTTTGCTAGTAAAAGTAGGTTATAAAAAATGTCTTTTGTTTACCTCCTGTTTGGCTATTTGAATGTTTTTTGATATGTGTTGTGTATAGTTATTTGCAAGTATGATTTTGACTTGAGAGTTTCTAAACGATGGTGGTGACATGTTAAACTAAGTGTACTTTATACTAAAAGAACCTTAGTTTGCTTACAAAAAGAACCGTATCTAGTAGCTTTGTAAGCAGCTTTGAAAGTTTCTAGTAGGCTTGTGACATGTTAAACTAAGCGTACTTTATCGTTTAGATAATTCTTTGATTCCTAAAAGAACCTTAGTTTAACTTCTAAACTACCAGACAAAGGATAGCCGAAATAGGTCCCGGCCATAACTGCACTAAGACACACAGCAAGTTACCAACTAAACATTTATGTCTCGTCTTTTTTCATTACAGCACTACACAACATATTAAAGATACAAAGTGTTTATAGTTGTTTTTGTGGATTTCAGTGGTGGCACCTTGTTTACAGTAACAATAAGCAATCCAAACAGCCACGTTCTTTCCAAAGAAAAATATGATAGCGAGAGCGGTTTTAAGAATCAACACCCGTCTCTTTAAGCAAATAAGACTTGATTTTTGGATTGAAACTAGTCTCCATATAATTATTTTTTTCAAACAAAATCCACACGGAGACGTGTTTCATGCTAGACATCGGTCTTAATAATCTATTTATAGACCGGTTTTTATAGCGTGGATAACAACAAATTCAGTTTTCATTGTTAAATTAAATATAAAATAAAATAAAGATAACATACCTTTTATCAATTTCATGTTTTTGGGATTTTGTAATTTTCAAGTAGAGATCCAATGTCACCAGCCTTGCCTTCACGGCGGCGGGATTGGGTATTATTATTATTATTTCAATTGTTTATCACCGTAGTGTAGCCTAATGCACGAAGTGCTCTAATTGATTGGCAGAAATCCGAGTCTCTGGAGACAAGGAAGATCAACGACGGAGGTCGGCAGTCGAACGCAAAGTGGAACATATCATTCATGACTACCCGATCTGCTGCATTCTGACCCAATGGGGTGTCGACCAAGTTTACCCTGGCTGCCGACAAACCCTCTCTCTGTGCTCATGTAGGCTGAGTTGCAGTAATATTCGCATATGCTTTAATTCGTATTGGAACATTGGATCTCTAATTGAAAGGTTTAATTATGTGATTTATACATGTGCCTCTTAGATAAATTAAAGCGTATGCGAATATTAATTCAACTCAACCTACACGAGCACAGAGAGAGGGTTTGTCGGCAGCCGGGGTAAACTTAGTCAACACCCCATTGGGTCAGAATGTAGCAGATCAGGTAATCATGAATGATATGTTCCACTTTGCGTTCGACTTCCGACCTCCGTCGTTGATCTTCCTTGTCTCCGGAGACTCGGATTTCTGCCAATCAATTAGAGCACTTCGTGCGTTAGGCTACACTACGGTGATAAACAATTGAAATAATAATAATAATACCCAATCCCGCTGCCGTGAAGGCAAGGCTGGTGACATTGGATCTCTACTTGAAAATTACAAAATCCCAAAAACATGAAATCAATAAAAGGTATGTTATCTTTATTTTATTTTATATTTAATTTAATAATGAAACTGAATTTGTTGTTGTCAGCTTTTTTGGTTTTTGTTTTTGTTTGGGCTAGTAACAATGCCGAAATTACACTAGTTAATTTTGGGCCTTAGCCAGCCTAACATTCCTGTTATCCAGGCTATAAAACCCCTAAATGTAAAATGAGAGTGTTTCTTTCGAGCGTTTGCACATCAATTTTTCAATGATCCTGAGCTGCATCCCTTTGTTCGTGCTGCCAAGATACTCTATGTAAGTTTTTTTTTATTTTTTTATTTTTTTTATCAAATCATAATTGTTGGGTCATGTAAAACCCAAGAATGCTTCGAACATGATTTGGACACAAATTAACTAAGTGTTAACTTAAACCGAGAACAATTCAAGTCACTGAGAGAACAGCCTCTCAGTGAGTCATCTTCAGGATGCTTAAGGCGAATTCAAGAAGAAGGATTCACTACTCAGGAAGGCGGTACTCCCTGAGTAGGACTTAAGCCAAAGAAGAAGATGATGGATTCAGTGAGTATTGGATAAGAACTCACTGAACCCCAGTCTCCTCAACCAACAAAGTGATTGAATGACTGAGGAACCAACGCCTGAAGAAAAGGCGGGAACAATAGGGAAAAGATCTGGGAAGATAAGAGTGTAAACCCAACACTCTTCTCTTGTCAGACTCAACCTTCCCTATTGCGGCTAAAAGTCATGGAGTGTCAGCCAACAACTCCCAAAGACTTATTTAGCCCTTTCCTATTGGTTCTTGGAAATGACAATTACTATTTGTAATTGTCAGACACGCAACCTCAACAACTTGTATTATATTTAATCACTTATACTTAGAATACTTGTGTATAAATAGAGCAACTGTGAGAGAAGTTAAAGTGTGCTTTGTATAATTAAAGTCTTGAACTTTTACAAAGGAACTTCTCTCCTACAAAGAGTATACAACTCACTGAGATAGCTCAGTAGGGTATATTGTTACCACTCAAGCAAAACTTGAGTTTCGATAGGAGACACCCCATACCCTTGTCTATTCAATCCCAAGTGTTTGTTCCGCAAAACACTTGGGTATAGATTCTTGGAATTATTTCTAATAAGAATTTAAACGTTGAAAAATATTGTTGTTTTTACATTCACGTTTTATAACTGTTAGAATAATCCTTAAACATTGTATTCGTCATTAACACCAATAGATTAACTTTCTAGTTAATTCTAATCGTGTAAAGGGACCAACAAGTGGTATCAGAGCCTCTGGTTTATAAAATCTTTTAAACTAACCAAGAGTGCTCTAGGTTTTTAAAACCAAGATCCTACTATGGCTGATATCAATGTACCCCAGCTAGTCGACAAAAAGGGTGGCAGCTACTCAGCTGTTGCACCCAGACTTGAAACTGGGAAATTTAGCAAATGGAAGAAGCGTATGATTTGCTATCTTACTGGTATGGAACCCTACTACATCACCTGTATCAGGGATGGCCCATTTGTCCCTAAGACTGGCACAGGGCTAAACAAGCCTGAAGCCCAATGGACCATAGATGAGAGGAGGGTGGTCAATCAAGACCAACGCCTGAAAAGCATCCTTATATCATGTCTTCCTGACGATATAATGGAATCAGTCATCAACTGTCTAACAGCCAAGCAAACTTGGGATGACTTGGTAAACAGCTTTGAGGGTCCCTCAGATACCAAGGAAAATAGGGTCATGGACCTTAAACTTGAGTATAATACTTTCAGGGCAAAGGACTCTGAAAGTCTCTCACAGACCTACACCAGATACAAAACTTTGATAAATGAATTATCAAATGATGGTGTTGTACTGACCAAACATGAGACAAATGTTGGCTTTGTCAACAGTCTCCCTCAGAAGTGGCTCAACTTCTCACAAGGCCTGAGGAATGCTAACCACATTCAGACCCTTGAGCTCCCTGAAATTTATGGGAAGTTTGTCTATGAAGACAACTTGATCTCAAGGAGATACCCTGACTCAAAAACACATGAGTCCAAAAAGGCCTTAACCTCAACACCCATATCAACTGCTTTCTATTCTAATGGTGTTGTGCAGGATACTCAAGAGGTTTCTGAAGAAGAAATTGATGAAAGGACTGATGAGGAATACCTGAATGACCTGAACTTGGAATTCCAAGAGAGGGCACTCCTTGCTAGTTCAAAACGTTTCATCAAAAGAAATCAGTCCAACTTTACAAAATCAAAAGCAAATGAAATCACTGAATGCTTTAAATGTGGTAAAAAGGGTCATTTTGCTAAGGACTGTTATTCTAAAACTATCTCAGAACCCTCTTACAAATTTTCAGGAACTAGCAAGCTTCAACCTAAAATGTTTCAGTCCACCCAACAATACCAAAACAAGGGTCTAAAGGATTTTGAAACAAAATATAGGAATATCAAAGCTAAACTTGCAATTCTTGAAGCCAACCCCATATTGTCTCAGGCTGTTCAAACACCTAAACCTATTCAGACAAAGAACAAGGTTTTAATAGCTGAAGCATATGATTGGGATGATGAAGAAGTTTCCTCAGATGAGGAAATAAGAGTTAGTGCACTGATGGCACTTTCAGAAGAGGATCAGATGGCTGTGGGAAAAGGCCATGCTAGAAATGGAGAATGGGTCAACATCACCATGAAAAAGGTAAATACCTTACTTTCTATGGATGATGATTCTGATTGGCAGTCTTACATAAATTATATTTGTGTTGATTTAAAGTTTGTTGAAGAACAAAGACTTAACTTGCTTTCAAAATATAACAATATTGTGTCAGAATTGAACAAATGTAGAGATGAACTGCTTGTACTTAAGCAAGCCAAACTAGAAACAATAACTCTACAAATTTAGAACACTGAGATTTTGAAACAAAACCAAGTCCTTCAAACTGAACTTAACAAAGAAAAGGCTATCATTCAAAGCTAGACCAAGAAGAACCCTAAGGTTTTTGACACTATGGGATTAATCTCTCAGAAAACCATTGGCATTGACCCTCTTATGGTTGTTCCAATTATGTGTCAAAATGAATTAAACTTTGTTCCAACTGGCATATCTTTTGAGCAAGAAATGCTTCCCAAGTCAAATGACTGGATTGTCAGGGACAACCCAGTCAGTAAGTTACCAAACTTTGAGACTGGAAAGATCTTGCTTCCTGAAAGTCAGGCCTTGAAAAATATGCTAGGACTCACTGAAAAACTCAGTAAGCATGAACTCACTGAACCAATCACTGAGTCCTTGGATGAGTCTGAATCAGAATCATACCCTCCACTTCCTCCACTGAATACCCTTCAGGGTGCTACACCTAACCTAGGCCTCCCACCTATGGTCTTCTCACCACACTCTCCTAAGGAGAGATCAGGAAGGGGAACAACCATCCTGAAGAGAGCAAACCTTGATGTCTCAGTAAATACTGATGACTCATCAACTTCAGTCCCTTCTGAAGAAACAACCCAAAGCCCTGACTCAAAAATTGATCAGTTGGCTGAAATGGTCAGGAAGCTAGGAGAGAAGATTGAATCTTCTGAGAAATCTTCTCAATCCAAGAAGGAACAAAAACCAACTTCCTCAAAAACCAAACCCAAACCCACCAAACCTCAGAAAAGATGTGAGCTATGCAACTATACAAATCATCTCACTGATGATTGCTATAGAGTCCTTTATTGCATGATTTGCAAAAAGGAAGATCACAGGACCTCTGATCATAAACAATGCTCAGTCATGTCAAACTTTTCAGGACTCAAGGCTCAGTGCCTGAACTACCCTTCTGATTCTAAGCAGAAACAGAAGCAAAAGGCCAAGCCTTTTCCTCCCTGCCCTTTGTGTGGGTTTAATGACCACCATCCTGATGATTGTCAATATGACAAACATGGTGAATCTAGTGGAAGCTCCACTCAGAAATCCTCAGGAAAAGACAAGGTCATTCAGTCAAGAAGAGGAATGAAGCAATCCTCTCAGACTACTGAGGCTACCCCTACTACCAAATGCAAAACATGTGGTAGCTCAATCCACTCAACCACTGACCATGAATCAATTAATACTTTCATAAGGACCTACAATACCAAACCCTCCATGAAATGGAGTCCTAGAAAGAACTGACCTAGTTTACTATTTGTGCAGAAACATGCTAGGGACCCTATTTGGCATCTAGATAGTGGATGTTCAAGGAGCATGACTGGTGTTAAGGAGTGTCTGCACAAATATGTGGAAGAACCAGGACCCAAAGTGATATTTGCTGATAACTCATCATGTCTCACTGAAGGTTATGGTTCAGTTAACTGCAATGGTATTGTCTTTACTAGGATAGCATATGTAAATGGTCTTAAGTACAATCTGATCAGTGTCAGTCAACTATGTGATGCAAAGTACATAGTTCAGTTCGATGATAAGCAAGGAACCATCTTTAATGCAAATAAGGAAATTGTCCTCATTGCACCAAGGAGACAAGATGTTTATGTATTAGACATGTCAAGTCTAACTCAGGATGGAACATGTCTCTTTGCTAAGGCCACTGATGCACTCAACTGGCTTTGGCATAAGAGACTAACCCACCTGAACTTTAAGAACATTAACAATCTTGTAAAACAAAACAAGGTCCTTGGCTTACCATCACTTGTGTTTTCTAAGGATAAACCATGCTCAGCTTGTGAAAAAGGTAAACATCACAGAGCATCCTTTAAAACCAAAACCAACTTTTCCATCAGAAACTGCCTACATCTTCTTCATATGGATCTATTTGGACCTGTCAGTCCAAGGTCTATTAACCATGAGAAGTATACTCTGGTCATAGTGGATGAATACTCAAGATACACCTGGGTATTTTTCCTGATCAAAAAGAGTCAGGCAGCTGAAACAATCATGTCCTTTGTCAGGAACATTGAAAATCAAAATGACATTAAGGTCAAACAAATTAGAACTGACAATGGGACTGAGTTCAAAAATAATGAACTTGAATGTTTCTGTGATGAGAAAGGTATTTCCCAAAACTTTTCCTCTCCATACACACCTGAACAAAATGGTGTTGCTGAAAGGAAAAACAGAACACTCATTGAAGCTGCCAGGACAATGCTATGTGGATCAGTCCTTTCCAACCATTTTTGGACTGAAGCAGTCAAAACTGCCTGTTATACACAAAACAGATCCATAATTGTCAAGAGACATGGGAAAACCCCATATGAGTTATTCAAAGGAAGAATCCCTGACATCAGCTACTTTCATGTCTTTGGGTGTCCTGTGTTTATTCATAATCACAAGGATCACCTAGGAAAATTTGATGCAAAAGCTGATGATGGATACTTCCTGGGATACTCACTTGTCTCAAAAGCCTTCAAAGTGTTCAACACAAGGAGACAGCAGACTGAGGAAACATTTCATGTTACCTTTGATGAGAGCACTGATACAATCAGATTCTCAACTGCCTCAGTAGAAGAGATAGGAATTGATAATTCTTCTAGATATCCTCCTGATGAATATCTATCTGAAAACAACTCTTCTACTCAGTATCAAGAAGTTGCTAACCTCTCCTACTACATTATCCCTCACAACCTACCAAACCCAACCATCACTGAGTTTGTTGAAGCACACACAAGTACTGATGATATCCTTCAGTCTGAACAAAATACTCAGGACCCAAACAATCTCAGTGATGACTCAACCCACTTAGACACACAAGGAAATGGAAATCTTGTGTCTAATCCTGATCATACCCATCAGGCTTCTACAAGTTCTAACCCACTCCCAAGACCTCAGGATAGTTGGACCAGATCTCAGGATATAGAACTTGTCAATATCATTGGTGAGCCTTCTGAAGGCATGCTTACAAGAAGCATGGCTGCTGAACTGAGAGCAGCCTCATCCAATGAATGCCTATTTGTGGACTTCATTTCCACAATTGAACCCAAAAGTGTTAAAGAAGCACTTAAACATCCAAGTTGGGTTCAGGCCATGCATGATGAACTAGAACAATTTGACAGAAACAAGGTAATGACCTTGGTCAAATGTCCTGAGAATGTCTCAGTCATTGGCATGAAATGGGTATTCAAAAACAAAACTGATGAAAATGGCATAGTCATTAAAAACAAAGCCAGACTTGTAGCCAAAGGCTATAATCAACTAGAAGGCATTGACTATGAAGAAACATTTGCACCAGTAGCAAGGATGGAAGCCATCAGGATCTTCCTTGCTTTTGCTACATACATGAACTTCAAGGTATACCAAATGGATGTTAAAAGTGCATTCTTAAATGGTTCACTAAAAGAAGAAGTTTATGTTGAGCAACCTCCTGGATTTGAAAGCCATGAGTCTCCTGATCATGTCTATAAGCTTAACAAAGCCCTTTATGGACTAAAGCAAGCTCCCAGGGCATGGTATGAGACTCTCTCAGCCTTCTTAATCCAAAACAAATTTGTCAGAGGCAAGATAGACAACACATTGTTTATCTATAAGACAAATAATGATGTCATACTAGTACAAGTGTATGTTGATGACATCATCTTTGGCTCAACAAGTTTCAAACTTTGCAAACAATTTGAAAAACTAATGGCAAAGAAGTTTGAAATGAGCATGATGGGAGAACTGACATACTTTCTTGGTCTTCAGATCAAGCAGACTGATAGAGGAACCACTATCAGTCAAGAGAAGTATGTAAAGAATCTACTGAAGAAGTATGATCTCAGTGACTGTGCCTCAGTCAAAACTCCCATGGCTCCCCCAAACAACCTTAGTCCTGATCTAACTGGTAAACCAGTCAATCAAACTCTATTTAGAGGAATGATAGGATCACTGATGTATCTACTTGCATCAAGGCCTGATATCCAATTCTCAGTATGTCTATGTGCCAGATATCAATCTGACCCAAGAGAATCTCATGTCACTGCTGTGAAAAGGATATTCAGGTACCTGAAGGGCACTCCTAACCTTGGATTATACTATCCAAAGTGCTCAGGACTTGATCTCAAAGGATACTCAGACTCTGACTATGCTGGATGCAACATGGATAGAAAAAGCACATCAGGCTCTTGCCAAATTCTTGGTGGGAAATTAGTCTGTTGGAGTGCTAAGAAGCAACAGTCAGTTGCCATATCCTCAGTTGAGGCTGAATATGTTGCTGCAGCTAGTTGTTGTGCAAATGTACTCTGGATGAAAAGTCAACTCAGTGACTATGGAATTCAGTACAAGATGGTACCCATCTTTTGTGATAACACAAGTGCAATTGCAATCTCTAATAACCCTGTTCTTCATCAGAGAACAAAACATATTGATATCAGATATCACTTCATCAGGGACCATGTCATAAATGGTGACATTGAATTACACTTCATTCCTACTGAATATCAGTTAGCTGATATCTTCACCAAACCTTTGGATGAACCAACTTTCACAAGACTGAAAGCTGAATTAGGAATGTTGGATATAGAGAATCAGTCCACTGACTAATTTTTTTTTTCTCTCTTCCAACTAAAAGTGTAAATTCTTAACATCTCAGGTCCCTGACTGAATATGTATATCAGTGAAAACATCTCACTGAAGCCTCTTCCTCAGGAACTAAACCCAAGTTCCTGAATCCTTGTCTCAGGAATCATTCCTCATTCCTGAGTCATCAGTGACTAATCCCAAGTCCCTGAAAACCAATCACTGAATGAAAAGTCATTCAGGACCCTGAAAAGGACATTAAATACTAACTTAAATGCTCTAAGTATCTAGTTAGTAAATGTCCGAGGTTGGTAACTGAACACATATTTAATTCAAGAATATTTGTTCTTTTTTAGCCTTTCTGGCTTCCACCTATGGGCCACCACATTCCCACTTGGCATTAAATGCCTCTCCAATCACATTTCAAATGTGTGATGACTCATCTCTGCAAGTTGCACTTTTGCAGAACTGCTCAACTGTTCACCTCGACTGTTGCGCCAAACCAGGAAAGTGGAGTGTTGGCATTAAATGCGGATCCCAAAACTTATTATTCAAACCAATTTCCAAATAATTTTTTTGAATAAATAAAGATTTGCTCAAATGACCAAAACACCCCCATCTCCTCTTTCCTATAAATACCCCAACCAGAAGAATACATACACACGTTTTTATAGAATTTTAAGCAAAACTCTGCCATTTTTTATTCTCAAAAACAAATTGTGTGTGCATTCTTAAGCTTTAGAACCCCTTTAACCTTAGTCAAACCCAGACTTACCCATAAATGGCTTCTTCTAAAGCTGTGAAATATGCCCCCAACGTGGATTTCACAATGGAGGGTGTAGACCTAACCAAAAATAATGTGGTGGGAAATTTCTCATATCCACAAATCTACCCAGCCTACAAGAACGTTATGAAATATCTTCGTAATTGTTTTCTTGCAAAGGCTTTCACACATACCCCCTCAGTCATCTACCATGACTATTTGAGGGAATTCTGGTGTACGGCTGTGGCAACCAGCCCCAAAGACACCAAAGAGTCAATCATCACCTTCACGGTGATGAATGGGAGTAGAACCCTCTCCTTTGACTACTCAGCATTCATCAAAGCCACAGGCCTTGACTTTGCTGAAGCCTTTCTCCCAACCCTACTGATCAGGACATAAAGAATGAACTGATCTTTCTTGCACCCCATGACCCCAGACGTCCAGGAATGTCTGTGGGAGGCTTACTGGAAAAGGCTCCAGTAGTCAAAACATGGTTCCACCCTATTTGGAGGATACTGATGACATTTGTCATTCAGGTCCTGGGTGGAAATAAATCCTCTACGGAACAGTTGAACTCATCACAACAATTGATGTTGTTCAGTCTCCTTGAGGGTACAAAAATAGACATCGGGGGAATAATCTTTCGAGACCTCGTTGCTAAGCTCTCAGGAAAACATAGGCAAAGGCACATGTCCTATCCTAGATTTGTTTCCTGTGTGCTTCAGGACCTACTCGGTTCTGACTATGTGAGGACTGATGCAGAAGGTACGAAGCCTGAGGTACTGCACAAGTCAAACTTCACTAGTGGCATCAGTGAGGTTACACTTATTGCCCTGACTGAATACATGCAATCAGTCATTCAGGGAAATGACGCTATCTCTCCAGTTCCTTCACCGACCAAAAAGGTGAAGAAGACAAAGAAGGGTCAGTCCAGCCAGGTGGTTAGACCCAAGCCACTCGCCACTGAGACTGATCCTCAAAACCAACTCAACCTTAAAAAGAGGTTGAAAAAGGCCGAGACCTCTGAGACACCCATTTCTGAGACCCTCTTGACCTCAAAACAAAGGCCAACGGAAGTCACTGAGCAATCATCCTCAGTGACCTCGGGTACACCCATTCCATATGGTCCAACTGACATAAACAAGTCAGAAGGATCAGGAAGCATTCCCCCCTCACATCCCGATGAAGGTACTGATAAATCACAATCAGTGCCCAAGGGAGGAAAGGGTCCTGAACCCTCGGTAGGGCAGCACCACCCTACTGGGAAGAGGACCCACACCCCCTCACATCCCGATGAAGGAGCTATCAAAAAACAATCAGTTCCCAAGGGAGGAAAGGGTTCTAAATCCTCGGTAAGGCAGCACTACCTTACTGAGAAGGGGACCCATAAACACTCACATCCCGCTAACGTTCCTGAGCAATCACCCTCAGGATCTCAGGGAGAAAAGGATCCTAAATCCCCTGAAGGACAGAACAATCCTGATGGGAAGGGGGTCCACAAACTCTCACAATCAGTACCTAGTGATACTACTGAGAAGTACCCATCAGTAGTTGAAGGTGCTAAGGGGGACAAAGACTCAGAGGGAAAGAAACAACCCGCTGATATGGAACCCATCAACCCCTCAGGCGGATCCAGTCTTTCAGGAACTGCCCCCAAAAGCCAGGCTGGTGTTACCCCAGTTATTATGGCTAGTCAGGCTGAGACAACCCACTCAGTTATTATGACAAAGGGGTCAGGACCTGACCAAACCGAAGGCAAATCTTTTTATAAAGAGGAGCCGGTTGATTTTTTGGGTATTGAGTCCATGGGGGACTATCAGGCTTTTATGGAGTCTGATGAAGAGCTCAGGGAAGAGAGTGAAGAAGAAATTTTTGAGGCAGGAGAGGATATGGAAACTGATGTACAACCTGATCCATCACATCAGTCCTCTCCAAGCCAAAGTGAAGAGTCAGGCTCTCAATCTTCTGATTCATCTACTGACATTCTCCAGAAGTATGATAACTCTCTTCCCCTCACTGAAAGAAAGTTGGTCAAATTCCTACTGAAGACCAACAATGCTCTTTTCACTGGTCTCACTGATGAGATGTTTGATCAACACACTGAAGCAGCTGTTCACTATGCCAACCTGAAGGCAGATGTTGAAAGTTTTCATGAAGATGTGATCGAAATCCAATCAGACACCAAACATTCCCTGACAGCTATTGATCTTCATTTCCAGAAGTTCAATCTTTCTCTTGAAGGCATCACCAAAAGCCTTGGTACTATTCAGTCAGCTATTAAGGATGACCCCATACTCACTGAAAAGATCCTTCAAGCTGCTGAGACTTATCAGAAGCAGTCAGCTGAAATCCATGATCTCTTCAGCTTACTGAAGGATTCTAAACTTCAGGGTCTTACTACCTCCTTGGACTCAATCAGGACTTCCATGGGTCTTCAGGAAAAACATCTTGGTACTTGGGCACAATCTTCAACATCCTTAGCATGGTCTCTTGGGTCAAGGATGTCAGGCATCGAGGCTTCTCAGGCTTCTCTGGCAGATCAGATCTCAAGTCTTCAAAAAGACACCTCGGACATCAAATCAATGATGACTGAGATCTATCAGGCCTTCAAAGGTCCTACTACTCCAGTGACTCCAACTCTTGCTATCACCATGGCTCAAGCAACAGTTGAGGGGGAGAAAGACACTGGAGTCTCAAGCCAACAACCTCCTTCTCACACTGAGGGGGAGATTCCTTCTCACACTGAGGAAGACATTCCTGAAGCCTCTTCCTCCCATCAAGATAAAGGCAAAGGCATTCTCACTGAGCCTGAGCCTCAACCAGCACCTATCACGGTTGCAAAGGATCCTGAATCACCACTCAGGATCCCATATGAAATTGATGGAGTTCTTTACCACTTCTCAGCTGATGAACTCAGTACTTATCTTCAAGAAGAGGAGGCAAAGAAGAAGTTGAAGGAAGAGGAGAAGGCAAGAAAGTCTGCCTTAATCAAGGTTGTTCATGAAGAGGCTGAGAAAATTGGTCTTGAGGCTAAGGATCTCTCAGGAAGAGAAGGTGGTATGACCTTTGTGAAAGCTCAGTCTGAGGAGATGACCACTCTCAGGCAGAAAAGGGAGGAAAGAGCCAAAAGGGCTGAAGAGATCAGGCAGAATAGGATTAAGAAATATCAGTGGTATATGACTGAAAGGATGAAGCCAGAACCAATCACTGATGTTCATATTCAAAGAAACACCAATCCTGCCGTTGTCACTGTCTACAGAGGTGCTGACAAGAGAAACTTTGACGTTCATTCACCTTTCAGATTCGCTGACTTTGGGATCACTGAATTGGACGAGTTGGGTCCATTAATAGCAAAGAAATCAAATGTTGTGGTCCCTAATCTGATGAAGTCATTGAGTCTGAGGTATGAAAGATTGGCAGCAGCACCTCAGGAACTTGGCATTCAATCTCTTCTCCCTGAATCTGCACAACCTGCTTCCTCTCAGTCTTCTTCAAGGAAAAGAAAGAAGATAGAAGCTGAGCCTGAGATCAAGATTCCTGGTCTTGACTGCAATAGGGCTCTCCCTGAAGGTGTTCCTTTCAGAAACAATATGGTCATTGAACAGCCTGAAAGAGGGTTGTTCTTCATTGATGAGTTTGGTGATAAAGCCTTCCAGAGGTGGAGTGATATAGATCTATCAGGGATCAAAGCTATGCTAGGCTTTCTAATGATGGCCTCTCCACTCAAGAGTCCTGAGAATGTGAGGTTTTGTCATGACCTGAAAAGAAAAATCAATGAACATCCTGACCAACATGAGCTGCAGTCAAAGAAGCCCAAGCTTGAAGCCCTTGGAATCAAGTTGAACTGATGACCTGCCTGAATACCCAACACTATCCCTGTTTTGTACTTAGTTTTGTTAGGACTTGTAAATGATATTAATAAGATGATGTTTTTTATTATTTCAGTGTCCTTATTTACATTCTAGTACATTCAGTATGAGCAGAAGTCGTTAGCTCACTCATATCTGATCAAAACACTTAGGAATAATTTATATCCAAATAGGGGGAGATTGTTGGGTCATGTAAAACCCAAGAATGCTTCGAACATGATTTGGACACAAATTAACTAAGTGTTAACTTAAACCGAGAACAATTCAAGTCACTGAGAGAACAGCCTCTCAGTGAGTCATCTTCAGGATGCTTAAGGCGAATTCAAGAAGAAGGATTCACTACTCAGGAAGGCGGTACTCCCTAGTAGGACTTAAGCCCAAAGAAGAAGATGATGGATTCATGAGTATTGATAGAACCACTGAACCCCAGTCCTCAACCAACAACAGTGATTGAATGACTGAGAACCAACGCTGAAGAAAAGGCGGAACAATAGGGAAAGATCTGAGAAATAAGAGTGTAAACCCAACACCTTCTCTTGATCAGACTAACCTTCCTATTGGCTAAAGTCATGGAGTGTCAGCCAACAACTCCCAAAGACTTATTTAGCCCTTTCCTATTGGTCTTGGAATGACAATCTACATTTGTAATTGTCAGACACGCAACCCAACAACTTGTATTATATTTAATCACTTATACTTAGAATACTGTGTATAAATAGAGCAACTGTAGAGAAGTTAAAGTTGCTTTGTATAATTTAAAGTCTTGAACTTTACAAAGGAACTTCTCTCCTACAAAGATAATACAACTCACTGAGATAGCTCATAGGTATATTTTACCACTCAAGCAAATACTTGAGTTTCGATAGAACACCCCATACCCTTGCTATTCAATCCAAGGTTGTTCCGCAAATCACTTGGTATAGAAATCTTGGAATTATTCTAATAAGAATTTAAACGTTAAAATATGTTGTTTTTACATCACGTTTTATAACTGTTAGAATAACCTTAAACATTGTATCGTCATTAACACCAATAGATTAACTTCTAGTTAATTTTAATCGTGTAAAGGACCACAATAATTTATATAATACTAATTCTGTTTTATTATTCTGCATTACTCACAGATGAGGGAACATCCTGAGTTGTAGCTTCAGACTTTTCCCCATGTTGAAATCGGACTTACTCACAATTTTGATGCAAATCCCACCCTCAAGCTTTTATTAGGGATATAATCATTCAAGGGGCCTGTGATACTGTGAGTGTTTTTTTTTTTTTTTTATTTGGATTTTGGTTGTTGTGATTTATAAACCTAGGTATCACATATAATCTTATACATAATTGCCAACCAAACAAGAATTAGAAATTTAAATCCTTGAATTATTTATACTCTGAATTTTGAATTTCAAACCAGATAAATTGAAATTCTTGAACCAAACGCCCCTAAAGATACAATAAGCAAATCTTAGCAATTTATTCTTTTACCGAACTAAAAAAACTCACTTTTAACATTCTTTTCAAAAATTTAATATCTCACAAACCTTTAATCGTTACGCGAACGAATCAAACTATCGCAACGAGAATTAAATAGGTTTTCAATTGAGGGACACTTGTATATACTTTCGATTATTTATTTATTTATTTATTTTTTTTGAGTTCTTTTTCGGGTGTTGAAATTTACAACCTGAAAAATCACATGTTATTTGTAAAAGCAAAATTTATTTGTCATTTTAAAAGTCACATGTGATTTGTGAAATCATACGTGATTTTTAAAATAACAAATCACATGTGATTTTTCAGGGCGTAAATTTCAGCACTTACAAAATAAAAACTCGAAAAAAATTTCATCGAAAGTATATCTAAGTGCCCTTTTACTAAAAGATGAAAAAATTATTATCACGAGGTTTTTGTCGCTTAACGATTTACAATTTGCAAGATATTTTAGCAAGATATTTAATTTAAAATAAAAGTTGAAAACTGGGGGGTTCTTCTGTTTTGACGAAAAAAATGAGTTCATATTTTTTGTATATACTCTCGCCATGTAAAGATTCTAAAATCTATTTGATAACTAGTCACACCATCTATAGTAGTAAGATTCGTTATTATTCACTTTATTCGATATGTTCAAGAAAAAAATGTTTCGAATAATTCGACTAATAGCATAAATAGAGTGATGGTACCACACTAGACTCACATGCAAGTTGTTCGAGAAAACCTGTTTTTCACAATAGCAATGGGGTTCGGGGAAGTTGTAGCAAAGGAAAGTTACTAACTCTTAGTGATGGTAACTTTGGAGTTACTGATGTTAATGGTAACTTGATGTTCAAAATCAAAGGAAAGTTACTGAGTCTTACCGGCAAACGTCTCTTGGTTGATGGTCTTGGCAACCGTATCCTAACTTTAAACAAAAAGGTCGTTACATTTACATGTTGCAACTATGTTTATTGATCCTATTAGTGGCGGACATACTTGATGCAGAGAGTATACACGTGCCTCTAGACACAGTTTAATACTAAGTGCATACTCTGATATATACAAATTATCATGAACTCGATATATCATTTTCTTAGTATGTTCATATTATAAGTTATGATATGTGCAAACTAATATGTTGTTAATATGTTCAGCTATCAAGTGGACGCAAAACATGGCAATGCTTTAGAGGTGATAGTTCAGACCCTAGAGATCATGTGTTCACGGCTAAACCATCATATCGAACACAATTCAAGACTTCACTTGATGTCTACTTGGCCTCCAACAGAAGACAAGATGTCGCTGACTTCAAAATCAAAGGCAACTGGTTTGAAAAACGCTGTTCTGTTTTTGTTGGAGAGAATACTAATATCATCGCAGAGGTAATAATGTATGCTAATTGAGGTTCATTTTATATTTTAGGTTCATGTTAATCGTGTACAGTAATTGAGGTTTATGTCAAAAATTTTAGGTGAACAAGAAACAATATGTTCCAAACATTGCTTTTGGAGTTGACGCATATAGTATTACGGTGGATCCAAATGTTGATTATGTGTTTATCGTTGCACTCGTGGCGATTCTCAATGAGACTAATGAAGAGAAATGTGACAATGAAGTGAAGAAATGAGCACACGAATGGCATTTTTAATAGTGTGATGTTATGATTAATAAAAGGCGAAAGAAAAATGCATTTATGCCTATTGTTTGTTTGCCGTTCTATGTCGATAGTGGCATCTCGTCAAATGTAACACATTAGATGAAATGCATTAATAATACTATAACTTTCGAAAAAAGCATTATATATGTATTCTAGCATCAGCCGTTACAACGATAAGGACATGTAATATAAGTGCATAACAAGCCTAGGCCCCAAAACCGGTCCCAATCCCTGATAAAGTGCACATCCTTGCCAAGCCTGGTCCAAGCTAGGCCGTAGAGCTTACTATTATGTTCATATAATAAGTTATAATATGTGCAAACTATCATGAGCTCGATATAATAAGTTATATATGCAAATTATCATGAGCTCGATATATCATTTTCTTATTATGTTCATATAATAAGTTATGATATGTGCAAACTAATATGTTGTTAATATGTTCAGCTATCAAGTGGACGCAAAACATGGCAATGCTTTAGAGGTGATAGTTCAGACCCTAGAGATCATGTGTTCACTGCTAAACCATCATATCGAACACAATTCAAGACTTCACTTGATGTCTACTTGGCCTCCAACAGAAGACAAGATGTCGCTGACTTCAAAGTCAAAGGCAACTGGTTTGAAAAACGCTGTTCTGTTTTTGTTGGAGAGAGTACTAATATAATCGCAGAGTTAATACTGTATACTAATTGAGGTTCATGTTATATTTTAGGTTCATGTTAATCGTGTACAGTAATTGAGGTTTATTTCAAAAAATTTAGGTGAACAAGAAACAATATGTTCCAAACATTGCTTTTGGAGTTGACACATATAGTATTACGGTGGATCCAAATGTTGATTATGTGTTTATCGTTGCACTCGTGGCGATTCTCAATGAGACTAATGAAGAGAAATGTGAGTGTGACGATGATGTGAAGAAGTGAGCACACGAATGGCATGTTTAATAGTGTGATGTTATGATTAATATAAGGCGAAAGAAAAGTGTATTTATGCTTATTGTGTGTTTGCTGTTCTATGTCGATAGTGGCATCTCGTCAAATGTAACACATTGGATGAAATGCATTAATAATACTACTCCGTATAACTTTGAAAAAAGCATTATATATGTATTCTAGCATCGGCCGTTAAAACGATAAGGACATGTAATATAAGGGCATAACAAGCCTAGGCCCCAAAACCGGTCCCGATCCCTGATAAAATGCACATCCTTGCCAAGCCTGGTCCAAGCTAGGCCGTAGAGCTTACTATTTACGATCCAACCCAACATGGTCAAAACCGAATCAACCCTTGAAACAGGAAGCAATGGTGTACGTATGAGGCAATAGTGGCTGAGACAATGGTGACGGAGGCAATGGTGGCAGATGCAAATATGGCCAATGCAATGGTACGGTGGTTTCTTTTTTCGAGCTTGAGGAGCTGAAGGACCTTTTTATAGTTTTAAAGCCTAAATAGGCTCCTGATCACTTGCATAACCATATTCATAGAATAGCTGTCCTTTTGCAAATATGCTAACGCAATAACCACCCACCATTTCAGTATCATCTGCGTGTCCTAACTTTTCTAGACATGAAAATGAATTTAAGTGAAAATCAAGAAATACGTTGGCGTTTCTGTTTGGTATACCATATTTGGGAATATAGCTGGATGGTTGGCGAATTTTAACTTGTGTCCTTAGCGTAGTACAGTTTGGTTTAACTTGTTGATAACAAGCAAGTTCGTATACTCTTTTTGTTTATGTGAGCGAATGGTGAAATTTACATCTGCATACCACATATTTTGATAATATACCATAGAGAGATGACAAGTAGATTAACACGTACGAGTACTAATTTAGCTAGCAGCTCTTTGGTTCATACTTTGAAATAGGCACGGAAAAGCCATTGACACTTTCACCGAAGCAATTACGCAAATGGCGCGCCCAGTAGTTTTCTGGTGCTCAATGGAGTGACGGAGTTAAATGTTGCATACTGTTTATAAAAACTTGTATTTTCTAATAAACCGAAAAAATAAGAACCGAGAAACGAAAAAATAATAAATTGACGGTTCTCACGTTCAAGCTTTGGTTTCACTTTCAAGCTCCTATAAATGTGTTAATTTTTTTTTAGCAAAATCCAATTGTAGTTTGGTTCGTAACATGCAACAGTTTAGTCAAGTACCCAAGTATATCATCTATTTGGGATCTTCTTGATCTTCATATCAATATATTGTTCATTATGCGAAGAAAAAGTATTAGAAAAGGACAAGAACTAGTATGAAATAATTGAATATCAAGGCTGGGAACAATTTAGACACGGAGTGGTAATAGTGCAAAAACAATTAGCTAATATGTTCTCCAACCAAGAGTTTGTGCGTTAAGTCCCATAAGGGACAAATGTGAATTACCTACCTCATTCGAGATGTAGCCCATGACACACCCAGCTCTCAAGTGGGTCCGTCTCTGGATGCGTACTTTGTATCCTCTTTGAAACATGGAAAGGTAAAGTTGATATTCAAGAGTCCGTTACTTATCATTTCTAAGATATATATGGGTAAGATAAAGTACATTATTTTACTTGCCAACACACAAAGAATATAGCTTATATTAGTGTTGAAAAGGAAAATTAAGTTAGAAGTAGATAAAGGAAGATGTTCTGGTTCAAATTTCTAGCTTTGGTTTCACTTTCAAGCTCTTATAAATGTGTCAAGTTTTTTAGCAAAATTCAATTGTAGTTTGGTTTGTAACATGCAACAGTTTAGTCAAGTACCCAAGTGTATCATCTATTTGGGACAAGAACTAGTTTGAAATAACTGAAAAGGACAATAACTCGTCTGAAATAATTGATATCAAGGCTGGGAACAATTTACATACGGAGTATTAATATTGCAAAAACAATTAGCTAATATGTTCTCCAACCAAGAGTTTGTGCGTTAAGTCCCGTGAGGGACAAATGTGAATTACCTACCATATTCGAGATGCTAAGGGTGCGTTTAGTATATCTTGATGTGTTGTCTAATGTAAAATCACAATGTTAGATAATTAAGGTTTGAACCATCGTATATATAAAAGAAAGTGTTTACTTAATGGTGAAATATTTCACAACATCATTGCAAAACTTATGTGTTTGTTCCAACCTAATAACCGATTGACAAACAACTAATGAAGTGTTTGGTATGAGGTTTTGAAACTGTTGGACTAGTATCAAACCAAAAAACAATTGTTTGTTTCACACTTTTGGAATTACATAAATGAGAGGGCCCACAAAACTCATTGAACTATATTTTGGTGGGTTTCTATCGTATATCAAAAGGATTACTGACACAAAGTTGTACTTCCAAATTCTAACCATACAATCGTGTACTTCTTTTCTTTATTATATTAATTTTCTTTTTATTTTCTTAAATTATATTTTTTAATACAATATAAACTTAAAAATTAAATTTATTTATATATAATAATATATTTTCTCTCTTTTATTTTTTACTTATATCAAACTCAAATCTTTCAAACCAATCCCAAATCCAAATCCGATTCTAAACCCACTTACAAACCAAACGGCCCCTAAATTGTAATTTGGTTTTGAATTCAAGTTTAAAATTATAATCAAAACTTCTTCACAGTGAAAACACTTGAGAAGTACATCAAAATACACTTCTAGAAATCAGTCATTAACACACATTTAAGGTGACACCAAACCTACTCCCACAAGCATCCAATGTGTTTGTTAAAAGGGCAAATTCTTTATGTACCCTTAAAGTACAAACCACCAACCCCTACTGTCCCCACCAAGTTTTTTTTTCTTCAAATACCCTTGAGGCGGAGGTCGCCCATAAATCTTGGGCGGATTAATTAGTAATGTGACATGTGTCCCTAGGTGTGTCCCCACCAGATACACTTTATCACATGCATTATTTGGGCGACTAGGCCCACAAAACTTGGGCTACTTGATCTTTTTGTCTTTTTCCTAGGACACATAAATACCTATCATACCCTTCATTTTTATCTTCCATTTTAATCATCATCATCATCAACATTCAACATTTACTTTTCACCATCTGTTTCCTCACTTTTCTCTCATCCAAGCAAACCAAGATCCAAATACCAAGATCTTTGTTTTCATCTCTTTGTTTTCACCAAACCGAAACCCAGTAAAATAACGAGATCCAAAAAACCAACAACGGTGACGATCTTTGTTTTCATCCCAAAACCCCATCACCACCGCCACCTATTACCACTAACCATCATCCAACATCAATAAAACCATTACGAAACCCATACATATAAAAATCATAGTATCAATAGATATGGAATCTAAAATTTAATATGAACTTTGGATCCGACGGCGTGTAATGCGATGGGATCGTATTTGGTAGTAAGAGTGTAGGTCGCATGGTGTGGGGTCTGGACTGAAATGATGGTAGTGTTGATTTTCGAATGTGGTTGTGATAGTTTGACCGGAAGTTGTAGAGGTGGTGGTGGTGGGCAAGGCCAAAAACAGTGGTGGTTGTGTTGTAGCAGTAGTAGTATTGGTGGAGTTGTTGGCTATGTCGAAGCCAGTGGTAGAAGCAGGTGCCCAATGGTGGCGGTTCGTGTGGTTATGTGTGGAGGGAAGATGAAAAAAATATAATACAAGTTATAATTTGATTTTAAACATTGGTTCAAATAAAGGTTAGGATAGTAATTTACTTGATTGGTGTTTGTTTTAAGGTTAGGATAGTAATTTACATAACAAGTCGCCCAAGAATAAAGAACAGTGGGACCCATTCGCCCAAGATATATGTACTAGAAAACAATAAAAAAAGACCATACTTTTTTAGGAAAAAGACAAAAAGATCAAGTCGCCCAAGTTTTGTGGGCCTAGTCGCCCAAATAATGCATGTGATAAAGTGTACCTGGTGGGGACACACCTAGGGATACATGTCACATTACTAATTAATCCGCCCAAGATTTTTGGGCGACCTCCGCCTCAAGGGTATTTGAAGAAAAAAAACTTGGTGGGGACAGTAGGGGTTGGTACCTTTGTACTTTAAGGGTAGATAAAGAATTTTCCCTTGTTAAAACTCAGATGAAATGAAAGAAACACAAACTAGACTCCTTTGGAAAAGCACACGGATCACGATCCGCAACTTCATATATGAAACAATCTCCACCGTCCATTTTTCTTCATCATATTCACTCATCTTAAACTCATGCATTCAATACCATCCCATCTACCCACCCACACCATTTACATTACTCCTTCTATATAAAACTCACTAACCTAAACTCAAATACACCAGATTTTTCCTTTTCAATTGGTGGCTAGCTATCTTGTGGCGATGAACATTGTTAGCAAGGGCTGCTTTACCGAAGATCATCTATTATTTTTGCTTCTATTTTTTGATGCACAAACAAAAAGTGTTTTCTGTCTTGGTTGGAATAGGTGGTCTCGGAATATTAAGGTATGTAAAATCATCTCATTGTTTATCATTTACAATACTTGTATTTTCATGTTTGATGTAATGCTTCATAAACCACACAAGATTCATAAGTCACAAATCTTTTAAGAAATAACCCTAAAGGTCACATGTTTTTTAGTTTGTGAAATCTCTAGAACGAGGTACTTGATCTGACGCACAAAAAGAAAACCATATAGTAGACGTGGCAAAATAAGTGGGTCGGGTCGGGTAACTGATCTAGATGGGGTTGTGTCTAAATGAAATAAAAATATTTTGAGGTTATTGTTAGTATTGTTAATGTATTTGGCAAAGTATAATTTATCGCTCTGATTTTTGTTACTAAATGAAATAAAAATATATGTTTTCCAAGACCCTTTTGGTATAATTATTTGTAGTTATGCCATCACATACATGTCGTGGGCTCTAGTAGTCCTAATTAACTTGCGGGGGTGGCATGTATGAAAACCTAGAGGATTATATAGCAACAGCAAAATGAAAACTTTATTAGAGTTGGATGAAGGTCAGAGATTCAGAATTAGCATTTACTGTGCTACCCATTTTTACGACAATTTCTTGCTTATTTTAAAGCTAGGTGTTCTTGTTTAGACTAAAACTGAGCATATAGGTTGTTGATGGTACTAAACCCGATTAGTGATCTTATCCTCTCAACTAGATCCACTAAACTGAAACATGATCTAATCCTTTGATGTTATATGGTAACCATTCTAGTTATCCAGAGAAGATAACTAAGTATCACCTATTCACCAAATGCAACCAAGGATATCCTAAGATTTTGACTACATTTCCCAATAGATCTTATCCGGTCCTTATACACCACAATGTTAAAGAGGATAATACAATCAGGCATCATCATAGTCTTAGGATCACTTGGTGCAACTCACCAAACCAGGCTACATTTCCAGCAATGCTGGCATCACCAGGTTCTGAGTTCTAACCAAATAACAAGTGTACAGCTCTATGGATGTCCCAAATCATGATCTACATTTCCTGTAATGACCATAAAGTCTATACCAACCACTGAGTAGCCCACACCTCACTCAGAGTAGCACATGAATCATGACCAAACAGGCATCATCGCGAACTTAGGATCACATAAAGCTGTCAACCCAACTTCATCATATCCAAGGGAGGTAGTCTCATCTTGCATTGTTGCCCCAATCTCTGGATCTTTATTATTAAACCTTGTTTAATCAATACTAAGTTTGAAAGGGAGAATTCAATATTAAATATATTGATTCAAATAATCATTCAACAACGTTTTTCAGTACATAATCTCTAACTATATATACATATTGAAAAGGCATATGTGAAAGGGTGTGATGGTTCAATCGAACCAACAGTCATGCCTTTTCACAAAATAACTGCCATAACTGCCTCTAACTAACTTTTACCATTGTTTTGTCATTATATTTTCCAACATATTCCCCCCTAATGACAAAACAGATAGTTCCTTTGATCTTCAACATCAATGTCATTAGTGCTGCAGTATATTCTTCTAGAAATTATCTTGTTTGATTGAGTCTTCATCTTGTCGTATAAGTGGTGTCATCTTTGTTATCATGTTCATGAGTTGATTGTAGCATAACTTTATTTGATATTAACTTTCACAGTCTTCTTCTATTCTCGTGCAGTAGTTTCACATAACTCCACTTGGTCTTGAATAAATCCTTGATGACTTTACATTATCTTCATTCTTTAATTTAACTTGTCCTTCACGAACTTTGCTCCTCACGAACTTGGCTTCACACCATTTTCACTTTGATCAGTCACTGATTTGTTCTTCACTAACCATCCTTCATAGCTAACTTGGTTATTTCTCACAACCTCTATTTTGTATCAATTCGCATTACACGAATCAAAATCTTCATCCAGTTGTACAACTATCTTTAATTCTTTCACGGATTTATTTTGATCCTTCACGGATTGAAATGTGTATCACACGTGTTTCTTTTCAATTCATTTATTGAATTGACACACCCTTCACAGGTTATTTTCGGCATCACACGACTTTGCTTAGATCGTATCACACGAACAATCTTTCTAACTTTATAATTTTCGTCAACTAGGCACGTTAGAAGTGCCGGTTCATCATCATTCTCCATTACAAGCGCCGCAACTTCCTCCTTTTTCTTTCTTGGACATTCGTAAGCATAGTGCCCAAGTTTTCCACACTTGTAACATGTTATTTGCGACTTATCACTATTCTTTTGTGGTTTGTTGTCGGTTCCTTCCGACTCATCTGAGGTGTATCCTTCATCTTTATATTTCCTTCTCCTTTGTCCTTGCAACAAAACCTGTCCACATTTTTCACAATGTCTTCCTTGAGTAATGTTATTGTTGTGATGTGCAAACAATAACTTATCTTGATCGTCATTTTCCTTATTCTTCTGAAACTTTATTCTCTCTTCATACGTTTTGAGTCTTCCAATTGCTTCTTCCATTGTCATTGTACTTAGATCGGAATATTGCTCTATTGATGCAACTATTTAGAAATACTAGAGTTGTTAATTTTCCGGTGAAGGTGTCGATTGTCTCGTCTTCCTTCATATGTAACATCTCAAAGTCGGATTTGAGTGTTTGTAGTCTTGCTTGTTGAACTCTTTCTTCGCCAATGTGTCTAGTCTTCAAAGCATCCCATATGGCTTTCGCGGTGTTGTGTTTTGTTATTTGAAGCAATTGTTCTTCGGATAAGGCTTGGTAAAGGTATGCAATAGCAGTCTTATCCTTTTCCTTGTCGGGTTGAGTCGTGTCTGACGGCTCTATTGTTTCTCATAAACCATTCGCTTCGAGAATGATTTGCATTCGAATTGCCCATAATGAGTAATTTGAGGGTTTTAACATTGGGCATTGGAATTGAGGTGTACTAACTGTACTTATTTCCTTCTTTCCACTATCTCCACCTTCTTTCGTCATATCTCTAGGATATTGACTAAAATCTCCGAAATATCTAACACGAGGTGTGTCGAAATTTCTATATCTAGCGAGCTCTTTTGTTTTGTGCCTTAAAGGCTATCAAAGACTTACGGGGGACTAGTTTTTATTCCAAAAACTATCCTTGTAGATTTTATATTCTCAAATGAATAATCCTAAGGTTAATTACTCCTTAAGTTATTCCTAATAATATAATAAGCAGTGTAGACACTAGTGTAACGCCCCGTACCCGTTTAGACTAAAATTTAAAAACTTTTGACGTGGAAACGTTTAACTAAAACGGACTCATACAAACTCTTCATTTAAATGACCAGAAACTATAACATTTAACCCTTTAAAATACTTGCAAGAACATATATTCGAAACCCTTCAAAACATTTCACAATATTTTAGAACACAACTAACAACCCTTCTGTAGCCGACGATACGCCGTATCCCAAAAAGGGATACGCCGTATCGAAACTGATAGACCATGCGCCGTATCAACCTGAAGTGATACGCCGTATCACCTTAAACCTCTGATACGCCGCATCTGATATATTAGATACGCCGCATCACCTTAAACTTCTGATACGCCGCATCTAATATATTAGATACGCCGCATCGACCAATTTAGACAGAACATCAGCAGGAAAACCTGCATATACTCAACTCACCACCCAAGCCACTTTGACACCTCAATTACAACACTATAACTTGTATCAAAACACTCATTTTACATTCAAAACCATATCAAACTATAATGCACGGCAATTGACCCGTTTGACTCCAAAATGGGTACAAACACGCTTAATCCAAACGCTCCTTTAAACATTCACTACAAACACTTAAAACACACTTGACAACTCGTTAGACCCCCAAACCGTTACCCAACTTTGACACACTTTATACGACTCATAAAATAGACTCTCGGGGTACAACTTTGACTCGAGCTCGGTATTCTACCTAGCTCCTAATGCTTGTTATCTTCCAAATCCATTCCAAATCCTCATGCTACAATCCAAGCCTTCCATTCCTCCGCACTTAAGCCTACAAAAACATTAACAACTAAAAGAATAAGCTTACGCTTAGTAAGTAACCCATCATAAAACATATATCATACACATATACTCACATAAGCGTCATAATCGCATAAAAGCCTCTAAACTACCACATATCACTCATAACATACACAACTTCATAACATAACCACATTCATTCATCACAACCATAACCAACAACATACCTTAACTAATCCAAAGCCGATTACTAACATACTCCTATCCAAGGTCACTAGCCATCCATCCTTAGCTTACAACCATACTAGTCCAACTCTTATACACTTATACCACCACAATACATACATGATAAATACTGATTGATGTTATGTATTTATTATTTTTATTTTTTTAGATTCCAAAGAAATTGTAACGGATACAATTCCCCGGGTCGTTCTCCCAACGAAGGTTTGACGGCGTTTAAGTCGATTCGGAGTCGTGAAAATGTGAAGTGAATAATTGAACGTGATAATTTTTTTTGGTGTTGTTTAAACTAAAATATGAAAATTAAAAGCAATCTATGATAACAAATAAAAGCACACAAAGAAAAATCAAATAATGCAAATCCCGGGCTAATCCCGAGATTTATAAAACTAATAGTGGAATGCAAGGACTAAATATGCAAAGATTACAAGCTAAGGGACTAAAAATGCAATTTGCTTAACTATTATAAAAGTTAACAAGGACTAAAGATGCAAACAAAAGAATAGGGACTGAATTTGCAATTTCTGAAACTTATTTAAAACTACTAAAAAGTTACAAGCTAAGTTTAAACTACACAGAAACGAGGAGGACCAAAAGTGTCAAACCAGAAACTAAAAACTATTTTTATATTTTAATTTTCTTTTTATCTATTAAAAATTACTTTTAAAATGATTTAATCTAACAAAATTAAAAAGAAATAGCAAATTAACTCAAATAAATATGAAACTTTTAGGATAAATCTAAAATTAAATCTACAATCTAGGAAAAAGAAAAGCAACAAGCAAATAAGCCAGAATAAGCAGAAAGGGCTTATTCAAAATAAGCACATAAGAAAAAATAAGCTAAATAAGCATAAAACAGCACAAAATGCTCAAAAATGATAGGACACCAACAACTAAGCACTTTTCAACACTGATGAGTCAGAATGGAGCAAGCAATAAGCAGTTAAGCACTTGGTTAAGCAAACAGCTTTGACAGATTTAGCAGCTAAACACACCAACTTGTAGGCAACAGAGTAAAGCACAAAAAATCTCCAATTTAAAATCTAAAAGTTGTTTTAGCAAGCCTACACTACTGAGATTACTAAAAACCAAAAAGCCCTATGCCAATCTATCAATTACTAATTCAATTTTGATCAAATTCAGGTACCAAAAACTTAGGACAGTGCAAGTATTTATGAACAACTATGATGAAACGATTTTTAATGACAGATTAGGACTAGCAAATGATGATGGCAAAGCTTGTAAATGAACACAGATAAATTTCATACTATGAATTACTCACAAACAAAGATCCACGCAATTCCAAACACATATGATCAACCAAATGATCTCATGAACATGACAACATTCAAGCAATGTGCAGCACATACCAAATTAACTTTGACTAAATCTACCTACACTTGTTATGCTACTTCTGACTTAAACTATCCAAGTGTAAACTACATATGCAGATATCTCAACTAGTAAGCACCAATAACACAGTGAACAAAATAGATCCAATCACTCTCTTCACTACTGTTGACACAAACTTTCATAGATTCAAACCATCAATCTCCAAACTACTAATCAGACTTAATTCAATAATCAATATTAGTAGCTAATCCAACAGAGAATTGCAGCAACTAAACACAAGAACTCAAATACACCAATTCACTAATATCAAAGCAGTTTATGAAGTATTCTTAATCAAAATAGGTACAAACTACTATATAATGAATCAATCTACTCAAGTAAGCTGAATTATAACTAAACAAAACTAATTAAACAGTAACTATTAATTCTCACAGATCTACACTATAAAATTCAACAAATGCACTTTTAAACTAGCGACGGAAATGAGATCTTACAGATTTTAAGCCCTAACTGAAATAGGGTGAATATCCAACCAAAACCTATCTATTAGATAGGCTAACACATTCATGTCTCTGTTTGTACTATCAATATATCCCATAGATCACCATATTCACTATACGTTGACTTTTCTGACTTGATAATGAACATGAAACTTGGAGCTGATTTAGGCTGATTCAATATCTCACAGTAGCTAAAATGACCAAAAGTGACCATAACAATGAAAGGTAAACTTGTGAAAGCTAAAATGAGCTTATGAGAAGCTTAACTGAAACAGTAATGAACTTTTGAATCTACTAAAAGCTATTTAAAATTAACAAGTTATAATGAAAACTGAAATGACACTTTTATTAAATCATTAAAACAATACAAAGCAGCAAAAGAGATTACAAGTCTAAAAACAAATTGGCAGAGTAACGGTATCTAAAACTACACTACACTACACTACACTACTCCTAAGCTAACCACTAACTAGCTAACCCCGAAATGTGAGAGGTGAGGGAGCTTTTATAGCCACGGGGTGAAGCTTCTAGCTGTCCACGTCACTGATCCGCGTGCTTCCTTCAATCAATCTTAACCCTCAGATCATCTTTTGCATCATCAAATCGTTTCTATCCCTTGGATTGAATCCGCCACGCACTCTTAACCAATAGGAAAGCTCCATTCAGCCACGTACTCATTTGTGTGTCAGGATGCTCCTAGATATGTGTGCAAGGACTATTCTGTCCTTAATTGCGGTTAATTTAAGAAGTGAGGATTTAGGGTTCATCGAATAGTAACTCTGGGTTAATTGGGGGTAAAAAGGCGGGTGAGTGTGGGAGAGATAAGTGTGTTTTTTTTTTAGTTTATTTTTCTTTGACTGTGGGTGTGTTATAGAAAGTGGGTGTTGACCGAGTATAAGTTTGGGGTTGGGTTGGGTTTTAAGAGTGGACCGGGTGGATTAGTTGTGTTAATGGATTGGGCTGGGTATAATGGTGTGGGCTGGTGGTTTGGTTTAAGATTTAAGTGGTTTGGGTTATGTGATAAGGTTGGATCCGGGTTTTGTTGTATTTAAAGTTTTAAGTTTAGGCAAGGACCAAGAGTGTAAAATGTGAAACTCAAAGGGTTATTTCTGCCATGCTCAAAAAGTATAATCCAAGGGCTAGTCTTGCTAAATTATGATCTTCAAGGGTTGACTTTGACTTTATTGCATCCCGGCATCGGCTAAAAATAATACTTCCATATCTCGTGCTCGGTTTCCCGGTCTTTGCTTGATTTTTGTCTTTTTCTTCGATATCCGTGCCTGCATACGTAAAAACACAAAAACACAATATATTTGGCATTTTGGACGGGTTTTTGGTCTTTTTGGGTCCGGTTTTGGTCTAGAAATGGTATGTGTTTAAGCACATACCAAAATTCCCCCAGACTAAGCTATTGCAATGTCCTCATGCAATGATATAAAAACACCCCGATTTTCCTTTTTATTCTATTTTTGTATTTTTATATTTTTTCTCATTATTCATGTGACGGCTTTTGTTGACAATCATTATTTTTCAATAACTTTTAGGGTCTTCGAGTAGGAAACACGACTCATAAAGAAGTGACCATAAGGATAAAATTCGTCCTTCCTGATTTTTCACGAGTCCCCAAACTAAGCTTAAAAACGAAATCATTGTCATTTACAAGTTAGATTGCCGACACTACTCATAAAAGCTAATTGTGGACTTCTCGTTCCCAAATTCCTATTTTTCCTCTATTTATTTTATTTTTGGTGAGAAATGAATTTCTTCAAATTCTCGTTTCGATAATTTTTAATCCGATAAAGATACCTAGTTTAGACGCTAAGTAGTTTCCAAACCTTCCCTCGAAAACCGTTGCATACAAAAATGAGGTCCATATCAAGGTCTCTGATTTAACATGATTTTGAGAATATCCCTTTTATTTGCGACCGAAACAACTCATCTACGAGTCCAGAGACGGAAGCCTTTATTAGGATACCTCGGAGTCAAAATTTGGCATTTTTAACATTATTAAGCACATATTATTAATCCTTGGCCCTTTATAACAATCACAACATCGGCTGCGAACCGGCAAGATGTGATAGTCTATTATGACCTTGGAATTTTTCCTCTGCCTTTATTAGAAGTCTACAACATCGGCTGCGAACCGGCAAGATGCAGAAAACTTTTTATGGCTTTGGATTATTATTATTATTTCTTATTCATTATATATTTTGCCAAATCCCGAGCCCTACGGCTTTTATAACAATCCCAACATCGGTTGTGAGCCGGCAAGATGGAATAGTCTATTACACCGTAACACTGGCAGTACCTTGATGTGTACCCAACTTTCATAAGCAAGAATTCTCTACGGAAGAAATAAAAACTAATTATTGCCAAAACTAAAATAGCTTTAATTATTCCTATTTTTTTATTTTTGGGTGAAACAAGCTGATGGGAACAAAAAACCACAAATAACTTCGATGAGCTCTAAAGAGAAACAACTACTCTACGTTTAGCAATCTGACTTATAAACAACTCTATCATCTCTCGTTCTTCGCAAATTTAAATTCTTAAATAATAAGATCCGCGAATGCTTAGCCTAATAATCAAGCCATGCATATATAAAGTCAAGTACGGGAACTTGCAAATTCTTAAAAAGAATTCGCGTTTTCTAGCTCCTTGTGTAAAAGACTAGCACGAGCTTATAGATTACAAAAGGTTAAGGGAACAAGCTAGGGCTCAACACGCCCGGTCAAGTCAAAATTTTATTCCTACTCTACCCAGCGGAAAATCATCAAAAATGTCAAAACTTATTATATTTTTGCACAAAATTTTTAAATTTTCTCATTTTTTTGATTTTTTCAATTTTTGGAGGAAAAACGGGGTTGCATGAAAAAATAGCAAAAATGCAAGGCAAAAATCAAATCGCAAGATTACCCCCCCAGACTAAAACGAGACATTGTCCTCAATGTCTTAAAGGTACGGGTTTTCCTACATAAATCTAAGGCCGTTTATGAATTATGCCAAAAGATAGATGTAAAACGATAAGATTTAGGATATCGGATAAGCTGCTGATGATGAAACTCGAGTAGCGTGAAGGAAACTACGAGCACGAGAGTCTTCATCATCGGGCATTCCTGGACACATCACAGAAAACACGAAACACAAGAAATGGAAGAGGAAGCCCTCCTCACTCACTTTATTAGAAAATAGATAAGAAGATAGAAGGATAAGCATGGGGTGCCTCCCACGAAGCGCTTGTTTTTGGTAACCGAGTCACATGAGCTTGACTCGACCCCGAATTTATTTGTCCATGGGGGAGCAAGAGGAACGGACACCCTGTAACGGACACCCGGCATGAAGAACGGAGATGCCGGGGTCGAAGACGGTATCCTCACTCCCAGAGGAGTGGAAAGATGGAGAAATGAGGGGATAAGAAAAGAAAGGGTGAAACACTCGGATGGTGAAAGCATAAACATCATTGGAATCACGGGTGGGTTGGGTGGGAAAAATATCAAGCACCGGATCATCATGATCAGAAACATCGTCCACCACTCCAAAAATAACTTTATCCGTATCGGATTCAAATTCTACATCCGGTGGTTTCGCGGGTGGACGAGAAGATGGTAAATCAAAGATAAATGAATCAGCCTCAGAAAGTAAATCATCATCATTAATTTCTTCAATAAGACCATTCTCGTCATTCTCAATACCCGATGGTATCGAGTCATCCGAAGCAAGAAATCGATCGACATCCTCTAAAAGAGGATCACGTGACGGATTATCAAAAATAGGTTCGAAATCAATTTCAAAATGAAAGCACTCATAATCCGGAAAAGAGATATCAGCATGAATAGTGGGACTGCCACTACTCGTCTCTTCAAATCGAAAAATTTCAAGCTCGGGAAAGAAATCACTATCCATATCGGGGATAGGAAATGAAGAGGTGATCACGGCATTAGTAGACGGAGTCGGATTATTTAAAGCTTCGATCTTTGAAATGAGAAGATTGATATTAGATAATTTTTCACGAAGTAAATCATCTTCGATCTCATCCTCATCTAGGTCGAAATCCTTTATCTCCTCTAAGCTAATGAACTCATAATCGGAACGCGATTCCTCAACATCATCGATATCTCCACAAGAGTCTTCAATACTCGGAGTATACTCATTGTGAGAATCGGCATAACTTTCAACGTCATCATCCGCAGCGTGATCAAACGGCATCTCATCCGTATCAACGGTTTCAAAAAGAGGGTTCGAATAACTAATGATATTTTCGTTTGGAACATCCTCATCTGGAAGCGTATCATCATCGGTCTCATCAAAAACTTCACTGCTCATCGGAGGGAGAGAAGATAATGGTTCTTCATTCAATAACTCTTCAAGAAAACGAATATCTCCCTCCGAATCAAAAGTAGAGTCATCAACCATCGTTGAATCGGAATTATCATTAGCAAGAGAAGTATCGACCTCTTCCAAAACGGGGTCACTTCCCTCAACCGGTGTGAGGGAAGGATTGGAAGAGTCGGGGAGGATAGATTCAGAAGACGGAGTGGGATTGCCACTCGAAGAGTAATTAATGTCATGTGTACAATATAAAGCTATTACAACCCGCCTCTGCTCCTCAAACAACAATTCTTCCATGCTTTTTGTTCCGTCATCTTCGACGGTTGTGGTAAAAAATGATGAAGAATTATAATAAGAATTAAACATGAGAAGGAGAAAGAGATAGAATTATACGGTTTAGAGGGTTAAAGAAGAAGAATCAAATGGATGAGAGGATAAGAAGATTATTTTTGGATTTTTTATGACGTGAAAACGATTTAAGATAAAAATAAAGTAAAATAAAAGTGAAAACAAATTTTGAAAAAGAAAATATTTTTGGGTTTTTATATTTAATTAAAAATTAGATTTATTATCTTTTTGGTGATCGTTAATCAACCGTACTCGTTTCTTTCAAAACTACGTGCAGCGTGGCGGGAGAGAAGAATGGATCTCTCTTCGGTCTGCAATTTAATGTCAAGACCTCCTTAAACCCCGTAATTAGGTTGTAGCAAAGAAATAATCCAAGAAACGTTTAACTTCACGATCTCTTTTGTTGTTTATTCGGAATGGTTTACAACCGCCCTCCTTCAACGGAAGACCGATGATTTATTATTAATGGTGAAAACACTTTAGGAAAAGTGTTTTTTTTTTTTTTTTTTTTTTTTTTTTTTTTTTTTTTTTTTGGTATTGTGAATACTTGGTGACAAGTATTCAAATGGTTTTTTATTTATTATTATTTTTTTTTTATTTTTTTTTTATTTTTCAAAAACAATTTATTTACAAAACAAGATGATAACTTCCACGGGGAAGGTTCTTCAATACACAAAATACGATACGAATCAACGACAACGTTTCAAGCCTTCCCCGGCAGCGGCGCCATTTTTTGATTGATGTTATGTATTTATTATTTTTATTTTTTTAGATTCCAAAGAAATTGTAACGAATACAATTCCCCGGGTCGTTCTCCCAACGAAGGTTTGACGGCGTTTAAGTCGATTCGGAGTCGTGAAAATGTGAAGTGAATAATTGAACGTGATAATTTTTTTTGGTGTTGTTTAAACTAAAATATGAAAATTAAAAGCAATCTATGATAACAAATAAAAGCACACAAAGAAAAATCAAATAATGCAAATCCCGGGCTAATCCCGAGATTTATAAAACTAATAGTGGAATGCAAGGACTAAATATGCAAAGATTACAAGCTAAGGGACTAAAAATGCAATTTGCTTAACTATTATAAAAGTTAACAAGGACTAAAGATGCAAACAAAAGAATAGGGACTGAATTTGCAATTTCTGAAACTTATTTAAAACTACTAAAAAGTTACAAGCTAAGTTTAAACTACACAGAAACGAGGAGGACCAAAAGTGTCAAACCAGAAACTAAAAACTATTTTTATATTTTAATTTTCTTTTTATCTATTAAAAATTACTTTTAAAATGATTTAATCTAACAAAATTAAAAAGAAATAGCAAATTAACTCAAATAAATATGAAACTTTTAGGATAAATCTAAAATTAAATCTACAATCTAGGAAAAAGAAAAGCAACAAGCAAATAAGCCAGAATAAGCAGAAAGGGATTATTCAAAATAAGCACATAAGCAAAAATAAGCTAAATAAGCATAAAACAGCACAAAATGCTCAAAAATGATAGGACACCAACAACTAAGCACTTTTCAACACTGATGAGTCAGAATGGAGCAAGCAATAAGCAGTTAAGCACTTGGTTAAGCAAACAGCTTTGACAGATTTAGCAGCTAAACACACCAACTTGTAGGCAACAGAGTAAAGCACAAAAAATCTCCAATTTAAAATCTAAAAGTTGTTTTAGCAAGCCTACACTACTGAGATTACTAAAAACCAAAAAGCCCTATGCCAATCTATCAATTACTAATTCAATTTTGATCAAATTCAGGTACCAAAAACTTAGGACAGTGCAAGTATTTATGAACAGCTATGATGAAACGATTTTTAATGACAGATTAGGACTAGCAAATGATGATGGCAAAGCTTGTAAATGAACACAGATAAATTTCATACTATGAATTACTCACAAACAAAGATCCAAGCAATTCCAAACACATATGATCAACCAAATGATCTCATGAACATGACAACATTCAAGCAATGTGCAGCACATACCAAATTAACTTTGACTAAATCTACCTACACTTGTTATGCTACTTCTGACTTAAACTATCCAAGTGTAAACTACATATGCAGATATCTCAACTAGTAAGCACCAATAACACAGTGAACAAAATAGATCCAATCACTCTCTTCACTACTGTTGACACAAACTTTCATAGATTCAAACCATCAATCTCCAAACTACTAATCAGACTTAATTCGATAATCAATATTAGTAGCTAATCCAACAGAGAATTGCAGCAACTAAACACAAGAACTCAAATACACCAATTCACTAATATCAAAGCAGTTTATGAAGTATTCTTAATCAAAATAGGTACAAACTACTATATAATGAATCAATCTACTCAAGTAAGCTGAATTATAACTAAACAAAACTAATTAAATAGTAACTATTAATTCTCACAGATCTACACTATAAAATTCAACAAATGCACTTTTAAACTAGCGACGGAAATGAGATCTTACAGATTTTAAGCCCTAACTGAAATAGGGTGAATATCCAACCAAAACCTATCTATTAGATAGGCTAACACATTCATGTCTCTGTTTGTACTATCAATATATCCCATAGATCACCATATTCACTATACGTTGACTTTTCTGACTTGATAATGAACATGAAACTTGGAGCTGATTTAGGCTGATTCAATATCTCACAGTAGCTAAAATGACCAAAAGTGACCATAACAATGAAAGGTAAACTTGTGAAAGCTAAAATGAGCTTATGAGAAGCTTAACTGAAACAGTAATGAACTTTTGAATCTACTAAAAGCTATTTAAAATTAACAAGTTATAATGAAAACTGAAATGACACTTTTATTAAATCATTAAAACAATACAAAGCAGTAAAAGAGATTACAAGTCTAAAAACAAATTGGCAGAATAACGGTATCTAAAACTACACTACACTACACTACTCCTAAGCTAACCACTAACTAGCTAACCCCGAAATGTGAGAGGTGAGGGAGCTTTTATAGCCACGGGGTGAAGCTTCTAGCTGTCCACGTCACTGATCCGCGTGCTTCCTTCAATCAATCTTAACCCTCAGATCATCTTTTGCATCATCAAATCGTTTCTATCCCTTGGATTGAATCCGCCACGCACTCTTAACCAATAGGAAAGCTCCATTCAGCCACGTACTCATTTGTGTGTCAGGATGCTCCTAGATATGTGTGCAAGGACTATTCTGTCCTTAATTGCGGTTAATTTGAGAAGTGAGGATTTAGGGTTCATCGAATAGTAACTCTGGGTTAATTGGGGGTAAAAAGGCGGGTGAGTGTGGGAGAGATAAGTGTGTTTTTTTTTTAGTTTATTTTTCTTTGACTGTGGGTGTGTTATAGAAAGTGGGTGTTGACCGAGTATAAGTTTGGGGTTGGGTCGGGTTTTAAGAGTGGACCGGGTGGATTAGTTGTGTTAATGGATTGGGCTGGGTATAATGGTGTGGGCTGGTGGTTTGGTTTAAGATTTAAGTGGTTTGGGTTATGTGATAAGGTTGGATCCGGGTTTTGTTGTATTTAAAGTTTTAAGTTTAGGCAAGGACCAAGAGTGTAAAATGTGAAACTCAAAGGGTTATTTCTGCCATGCTCAAAAAGTATAATCCAAGGGCTAGTCTTGCTAAATTATGATCTTCAAGGGTTGACTTTGACTTTATTGCATCCCGGCATCGGCTAAAAATAATACTTCCATATCTCGTGCTCGGTTTCCCGGTCTTTGCTTGATTTTTGTCTTTTTCTTCGATATCCGTGCCTGCATACGTAAAAACACAAAAACACAATATATTTGGCATTTTGGACGGGTTTTTGGTCTTTTTGGGTCCGGTTTTGGTCTAGAAATGGTATGTGTTTAAGCACATACCAAATACATACATAACACATGCTTTAGGGAGAGTTACTTACCTTCAATCCAAGCTAAGCTACTAACATAAATCCCACCAATCAACATCTTCATATCATCATCATCAATCTTCTACAAAATATCAAACCCTAATAACATCACAATTAATAATATAACAAGGGTTAACAAAACCCATCAAATACACTCATTTTCCAAACCATATCATCATATGATCATATCTTGATCATATGATGAAAACCCACTTTACTCATAATCTTTAACTTACACCCATTATAAAACATTCCTTAATTATTATAACCTCTTAATTATCTTGAAACCATCATTTACCCCACTTATCCCAAATTAGGGTTTATAAACCCTAATTCGAAATTCATCAATTAACACTAATTAAACATCATACCTTATGAAGAATCAAGCATAGAGAATTGTTCCATGAATTGGAACACTTAACCATCTCTAATTCATCATCCTAAGCTCCATCTTCTTCCCTCTCTTCTCTCTATCTCGACATCACAGGGACACACAAGAATTGTGTGGAGATCTCTAGAACCTAACACATATAAACTAGCTGAGAGGGCATTTCTGTCATTTCTATCCATTTTAGGTCGATGCGCCGCATCTATCTTTTAGATGCGCCGCATCTCCTGATGCTTCGTATTTACATTTCAGATGCTCCGCATCTAAGCCTCACTTAAAAGACTCAACCACATATTCTTAGTCAAACATACTTAGGCTCGGGTCAACTTCATCTAGGGTGGGGTCCCAATACCCGGGAAACGGGTCTAACAATTCTACCCCCTTATTTAGATTTCGTCCCCGAAATCTGTCGTCCATTTCTAATCAAAACTTAGTCTCATAACTCATCTTTTTCTCAACACCTTACTTACTAGTTTACTTATTGCAATGATCTAAGTGACCTTGCAACTCTATGCTTACCATATCATATCACATGCCCTAATCCACGTTACTCCCGCTTACTTCTACACCACACAACGCCTGCTTAGATTTACATAATACAAAACATACTCATTACAACTAGCCATCATTCTAATCCACTCTATTATCGTTACTTCACAATCCCACTTGCTTTATCCTCTACCCTCATTCTTTGACTACTTGATACTTAAGAAACTCGTACTATTTGACTTTACATAATCATACTCGACTAATACGTTCACATTCCTTTACTTTCGTTCATCATATTTTGTACCTCACCGCAAGGCACATTATGCCACCATTACAATTTCTCCATCCCATCAAGGTCCTTCTAAGTCTCATCTAAAAGCCATGGTCTAATTCTAACCCTCCTATCTTAATCCTTACAATTCCTAACTAACTCTAAACTTCCGCTTTCTACTTCTCTAACCCTACTAGTACCGTGTCGGCAACACATAGCCCACTCGTTTATAATTCCTCATTTACATGGAGAGGCGTCCCAATCGATGCAAATCAAGAAATATAAACTCATGGTTATGCACTCCCGGCATAACACTACTACTCCTATTTCCAAATTTAACTTTTATTATTTTCTCATTGTTTTTATTACATTATTTTTACTCTTCTTTGACTTGGATCCTTCACATTATCACATTCATCATGGGGATACTTTTATATGCCATGGACCTAGGCAACCCCTTGCCGGTGAAGGCAACACTTTTCATCCCGAAGGATCTTTAGCATTCATCCCGAAGGATTTCTTATCATTCCTTTACTTGGTCATCCTGAGGGATACCACATTTAACATTCATCCCGAAGGATTATTACATTCATACTTTATTACCTTAACAACGGATCCAAGTCATAAGCACCACACACGTTATTACATTCGTTTATTATAGTAATTACCGCTAATCGCCTTAGCAGTAATATGATAATTTCAGAACAACGCCTTTATTTCATACACACTCCTTACATTTTTAATCCGCTTTAGTCATTTTCACATCTTTACTTTACCTCTTGCATTCTTAGCCTTCATTAATCATTTTCACATTCTTACCTTACATTTTAGTCCACTCGACTGATTTACATCTAGACTTCTCACATTTTACCAACTGTAACTCATGCATTCATTATAGTGATTACAGCTAATCGCCTTAGCCGTAATATAATTATTTCATGGCAATACCTTAACCTCATACACGCCCATCTCATTATGGCTATTAGTACTTAAGAAATTTCACTCTATTTCATTCTTTCTTACATTCTTAGCTCGTTGCATTCTTATTCTAATACCTTATCTCATTTCTTGATTTATTTATGTATTTAAGCGATATTATTCTTTCTCGCCATTTACATATATGCCCTTCATAGATTAATAACGTTAATACCTTCATTAGCGTTACCTTTCCTTTTTACGCATTCTATTTTCGTAAGTTCGTTACGTTACCGCACAATATATATATATTATTATATTATTGCTTGCGCACTTGACTCGTCCTATTCAATCATTAGCGTTAAAACGTACTCTTTTTATCTTTTCATTATCTTACCAACACACCTTACTTCAATCCTACAAATTTTACGTCATGTTAAGTATACCATGTACATTCTTAACTTATCCTATTTAATTTCTGGCACTCAAACTTTTTCATTTAATTTCCATCCTTTATTTATCCCCGCTTTATCGCAACTTCGCTTTCACACTTAACCCTCAAGTACTTTACCTTACCGTTACCCCGTCTCTATACCAATTTAACTTTAGTCTTTAGACACTATATATAATGAGACCATATGTTGGTCACATTTTATGCCATCATTCCCTATCCTCATTCTTTAATCTTCAAGTTATCAAACACCTTGATATTAACTTGTTAGTCTCATCTTGTCTTTTCACACTATACGTTAGTACACTCAATATCATCACGATCCATACTTAAAGCGTCGTTACTAAATCTTATTCGTTTCCCTTATGTCAACAACCTCTAACAATTAGCGTGCCAATTTCATCTTATCATTACACACTATGATTTAGTACACTTCTCGTCATCACGATCCATTATTTATGCCTTAACACCTTAAGTTACTTATTGATCCCATCCCTAATACCATTTAGCATCTCTCTTCCACATCTTGCTATTGCTATTCTTTTATCACACACAATCTTGTGTGTTTACCATTTCGTTGATCCACTTACTTACACATCTACGACCCAACTATAAACTCATTCTTACGTTCGTCAACAACTCACTACATGTCATCTTTATTTTAGACAAGTTCTATATAAAGTTTGTCCATTACAATTTACGCATTTCTATGTGTCCTTACAACGCACTTTTACTATTACTCGTCAACCCCGCGTTGACCACATTCTCAACTTATATTATCGTCTCATTTTAGTCTATTCGACTTTTACGCATATAAACCTTGCATAGCTTTATTATATAACATTCTCATTAATCTTATCATACATGTTTCAAATATTTTGACATGATTATATTCATGATTTACAATTCTTTCTAGCGCACTTCATATCACCTATGACTTCGAGCGCAATCTATATTTCATTTATCACTTCCACTCATCGCTTAACCATTTATTAATAACACATTTTACTTTTTTATGTTTTATATGCAACATGATCTCCTCACGTCTTAACTTCGCACTTTAACTTTCTCATTTTAGTTTTTCTTATAAGAATTCGTGTCTTCAAGCATCTAATCGTTATTATATCATTCGTGTCCTTCTAATCATCAACTACAAGCATACTTTATTGTTCATTTCTTACTTTATTCATAAGTCAATTTGTTCTTTTAACTTTTTCGGCCACAACTAGGTCAACACATGTATATGGCAATTATACCTTATATTAGATCTAATCCATGCTTCACACAACTCCTATTATCAACCACATTAGCTCAAAAATCATTATTCGCACATAACGCTCAAGTCTCACATAATATGCATTCCAATGCATCTATCATACCTCATACACTTCTATGCATTCATGCTATCAAACACAATCTCTTTCTACTTAGACATATAACCAACTACCGTAGGCTTAACATCGCATAAACGATAATGCTTAACATTTAACACTTTAATTAGCTGCAAGCAATAGCCTACCTTATAACTAAGGCATCATATAACTATAATCTAATCACTAACCCATCTCCAATACCACTTAGCATTTCTACTCGCATCCCATTACTATTTCTCTATCATACCTTCACATAATCACAAAATAAACACCGACACCAAACGAGGTGCAAAGCTAACTAACTATTCAAACACTCCAAGTCCTCCACGGACTTCTATCACATTCACAATAACACATAACACACATTCATCACTTATCATCCGTAAGCTCATCTATCATAACACACAATCCATCTTATACTTAACTATTACTTTCCGCATTACTAACACTTACGTTAAAGGCTTCTACGAGTGGTTTAAGACTAGGCAACCTATAGTGGAAACCTAATTCACTTAAACCGAAGCTCTGATACCAAGTTGTAATGCCCCGTACCCGTTTAGACTAAAATTTAAAAACTTTTGACGCGGAAACGTTGAACTAAAACGGACTCATACAAACTCTTCATTTAAATGACCAGAAACTATAACAGTTAACCCTTTAAAATACTTGCAAGAACATATATTCGAAACCCTTCAAAACATTTCACAATATTTTATAACACAACTAACAACCCTTCTGTAGCCGACGATACGCCGTATCCCAAAAAGGGATACGCTATATCGAAACTGATAGACCATGCGCCGTATCAACCTGAAGTGATACGCCATATCACCTTAAACCTCTGATACGCCGCATCTGATATATTAGATACGCCGCATCACCTTAAACTTCTGATACGCCGCATCTAATATATTAGATACGCCGCATCGACCAATTTAGACAGAACATCAGCAGGAAAACCTGCATATACTCAACTCACCACCCAAGCCACTTTGACACCTCAATTACAACACTATAACTTGTATCAAAACACTCATTTTACATTCAAAACCATATCAAACTATAATGCACGACAATTGACCCGTTTGACTCCAAAATGGGTACAAACACGCTTAATCCAAACGCTCCTTTAAACATTCACTACAAACACTTAAAACACACTTGACAACTCGTTAGACCCCCAAACCGTTACCCGACTTTGACACACTTTATACGACTCATAAAATAGACTCTCGGGGTACAACTTTGACTCGAGCTCGGTATTCTACCTAGCTCCTAATGCTTGTTATCTTCCAAATCCATTCCAAATCCTCATGCTACAATCCAAGCCTTCCATTCCTCCGCACTTAAGCCTACAAAAACATTAACAACTAAAAGAATAAGCTTACGCTTAGTAAGTAACCCGTCATAAAACATATATCATACACATATACTCACATAAGCGTCATAATCGCATAAAAGCCTCTAAACTACCACATATCACTCATAACATACACAACTTCATAACATAACCACATTCATTCATCACAACCATAACCAACAACATACCTTAACTAATCCAAAGCCGATCACTAACATACTCCTATCCAAGGTCACTAGCCATCCATCCTTAGCTTACAACCATACTAGTCCAACTTTTATACACTTATACCACCACAATACATACATGATAAATACATACATAACACATGCTTTAGGGAGAGTTACTTACCTTCAATCCAAGCTAAGCTACTAACATAAATCCCACCAATCAACATCTTCATATCATCATCATCAATCTTCTACAACATATCAAACCCTAATAACATCATAATTAATAATATAACAAGGGTTAACAAAACCCTTCAAATACACTCATTTTCCAAACCATATCATCATATGATCATATCTTGATCATATGATGAAAACCCACTTTACTCATAATCTTTAACTTACACCCATTATAAAACATTCCTTAATTATTATAACCTCTTAATTATCTTGAAACCATCATTTACCCCACTTATCCCAAATTAGGGTTTATAAACCCTAATTCGAAATTCATCAATTAACACTAATTAAACATCATACCTTATGAAGAATCAAGCTTAGAGAATTGTTCCATGAATTGGAACACTTAACCATCTCTAATTCATCATCCTAAGCTCCATCTTCTTCCCTCTCTTCTCTCTTTCTCAACATCACAGGAATACACAAGAATTGTGTGGAGATCTCTAGAACCTAACACATATAAACTAGCTGAGAGGGCATTTCTGTCATTTCTATCCATTTTAGGTCGATGTGCCGCATCTATCTTTTAGATGCGCCGCATCTCCTGATGCTTCGTATTTACATTTCAGATGCTCCGCATCTAAGCCTCACTTAAAAGAATCAACCACATATTCTTAGTCAAACATACTTAGGCTCGGGTCAACTTCATCTAGGGTGGGGTCCCAATACCCGGGAAACGGGTCTAACAACTAGGTTATTATATTTCTAACAATCCTTGAAAAGTACTAACTTAAAATTAAGAAGTAACTTTTCCTATACCCTTATATGATATATCAAATGTACTAATATACTATATAAGAAGTAAACAAAAAAAAGTGGAGGGTTGTATTTAATTCTTTTTGGAACCTGATAGGTTAAAAAAAACCCGTAGCCTTTTTTTGGTGGTTCCTTGGTGATGCCCTAAAATACTCTGCGCCTCTCTTTTGGCCTCTCTTATCTTCTAAGATAAAAAAAAAAAAAAAAAAAAAAAAAAAAAAAAAAAAAAAAAAAAAAAAGGTCTCTCCCTTAGAGACTTAAAGACCCTTCTTCTGATTCTTAATGGTTGATCACCGATTTATATGGCTTGGTTAACCTCTTCTTCTCCACGGTTGGTGTGTTCTTCTTGAGCGCTTGGAATCCCTCTGATGCGAAATTATGGTTTCGTCAGTTTTGGGGATCTTCTGAACGGTGTATAACTTGGGCCTTTATGGATCAATTGAATCAATTGGTGATTCAATTGAGGGTGCGCAGCTTGATTCTTCGAAACAGATGTGTTTGTTCCTTGTTTTTGAATCGATTTCTGCCCCTTTGATGACTTTGTGTTGTCTGATTGGTATGGATTTTCTGTTTTTGAATCGAATGGTTTTGGATTTGCAACCGTATCCAACCTTTTGATGCCAGTTGATTTGATCACTTTGTGATTGAAAACCTTGGTGACAAACTGTTCTGACTTGGTTCCCCTGTTCTTGTTCTTGAACGCTTGCTGTTGATGTTTTCTTGAAAACGGTGTTTGAATTCTGGCACTTCCTTCTTAACCGAGATTTGTTGTTCACTGTTTTGATTCAAAAAACAGATTGTTGCAAAACTTGGTATGTGATGAAACTTGGTTTAATAAAATCGCTCTGATACCAATTGTTGCCCCAATCTCTGGATCTTTATTATTAAACCTTGTTTAATCAATACTAAGTTTGATAGGGAGAATTCAATATTAAATATAATGATTCAAATAATCATTCAACAACGTTTTTCAGTACATAATCTCTGACTATATATACATATTGAAAAGGCATATGTGAAAGGGTGTGATGGTTCAATCGAATCAACAGTCATGCCTTTTCACAAAATAACTGCCATAACTGACTCTAACTAACTTTTACCATTGTTTTGTCATTATATTTTCCATCATGCATGACTCACCAAGCCTTGGAACGATACAGAAAATCCTCAATTCAACCTCCCATCATACAAACAGGAAACTATCATTATGGCACTTACTAACTTTATCTAAAACGGCATAATAAAGTAGATAGCATTAGCTTCCCTTCCTCTTCAAAGCATAAACTACCACTTATTATCCATCTTAAAAAAGTTTCATCGGCCAAGGTACATAGCCATCTATTGCCATTTGCATACCACAGTATCCAAACACCCTTTTATCTCCCCTATTACCGGAAGACATTAATCTGCATTATTTAGTCTCTTCTAAATACCCCATATTTTAAATACTTCATTGACATCTCTGGAAAAAACAACCTTTAAGCTTGCTATTTTCATTCTAATCATATCTTCAATAATCTGCCATAGCTCTTCCCATTTGTTTGGCAATAACACCATTTCTTCAAGTATTTCCTTCCAATCATGACTGCCTCTAATTATCTTACTCAATAGTTTTGCCTTATTCCAAACATTAGTAGAATACTGGCATTGAAAGAATAGGTGTCCATGACTATCAATTTCATTCTCATATAATGCACCTTGCATCACTTTATTGGGGTACCATTTTAGTAACATGTCCTGTCCTGTCCTGGGTTGGTAACCTCTCTTGTATTAGTAGCAATAGAATAAAAGCATGTCCTGGTATTATAGCTTGAAACCATACCACATTACACCAGTCCACTGCTTCATCATGGTTCCTTAGATCATCCCAAACTCTGCTAATACTGAATTTCACACAATCAGGCTTGTTCATGGTTAGTTTAACTTTGCTCACAAGCCTTAAATGTGGATGTTAGTGTATCCACTCATTAGGTATCTGTAACCGACCATTAACCATCAAATCTGTAACCTTTGTTGAGTTAGAATATCCAGCACTAAAAATTTGCCTTCTAGTTACACAATTAGACAAAGGGCCAATTTCACTCCAATTTTCATGCCAGGCCAATGTATCCTTACCATGTCCCAAACAGTGATATATTATCACTTGCATACACTTTTAATTGAAAACATTGACTTATTTGATATATTATTACTTGGATACACTTTTAATTGTTTATTGTGTTGTACTATAACAGTGCCTGCATAAGTTTCTTGAATACTTCAGCTCCTTTAATTGGAAGAAAAATATACTGACTATAAGCGGCCCGATACTAAAAGGGTCAAAGATGTGAGGTGTGTAAATTCAGATTTTTTCATATATAACAAATTAAATAAAATCTGTGCTCATCTTTTACTAACATGGTTGTCATCATATTTTTGTGCAGTGGAGCCTAGTGCCAATCTTCTATTGGAACAAGAATTCATTTGGAAATGTTCTAAGCAAAACTCTTTTGTGGCGAGTAGTAATTGGTTTGATGAGAGAGAGAGATAAGTATAGTTGATCCAGTGGATCCGTGCAATAATATCGGCAAAAGTGTAAAGAAAATGAGGAGTTTATTCGGGGCTTGGTGGATGAATGTACCAAGTTTAGTAGCATTGTAGTGACTAGTGACATGCTAATGCATTTTCATCATTGACTGCAAAGTTTATTGGGTCATATTCAAGTCAATTGTTGGATCTCAAAAGTGATTTGAATGAAATGAGCAAGTGTGTGAAAGAAATAAGAGAACTTCATAATTTGATCAAAAGTACACCCTCAAAGTCCTCATCATCAATCTTATCATTCTACACCTCCTTCAGGCCAATTCTGAAGTTCTCTTACTTCTTCCACACACTTGCTCATTTCATTCAAATCACCTTTGAAATCCAACAATTGACTTGAATCTGACCCGATAGACTTTGCAGTCAATGATAGAAAATGCACCAGCATGTCTCTAGTCACTACAATGCTACTAAACTTGGTACATCCATCCACCAAGCCCTGAATAAACTCCTCCTTTTCTTTACACTTTTGCTGATATTATTGCACGGATCCACCGAATCAACTATACTTATCTCTCTCTCATTAAACCAATCACTACTCGCCACAAAAGAGTATTGCTTAGAACATTTCCCAATGAATTTTTGTTCCAATAGAAGATTGGCACTAGGCTCTACTGCACAAAAATATGATGACAACCATGTTAGTAAAAGATGAGCACGGATTTTATTTAATTTGTTATATATGAAAATATTTGAATTTACACACCTGGCATCTTTGATCCTTTTAGTATCAGGCCGCTTATAGTCAGTATATTTTTCTTCCAATTATTAGGAAGGTTTGTGGTTCAATTCCCTCCAGACTCTCCCGATCACTCTTTTATTTGCCGTTAAAAGAAAAGACCTCAACCCCCAGAAAACACAAATACACCAAACTACCCCACCTCCACTTTCCATTGGCCACAAGAACCACCACTGTTTACCCATCATCACCCTTACCCTTACCATACACCAAACGCAAACCACCCTTGGCTAACACCATATTAAAGGGATGTCATGCTTCATCTAGTGCCAGCACCTGCTCAATGGGTTCATCAAGCCCCACCACCAGCTGCTATTAGGTCTCCTCATCAAAACCAAAGGCCTCTTCATCAGAATCAAGCAGCAACTCAGCAAGGGCTCAGAGGCCTCTTCATCAGAATCGAGCAGCTCAAAAAGCTCAAAGTAGGCCTCCTTATCAGAATCAAGCAGCAAGGGCTCAGAGGCCTCTTCATCAGAATCAAGCAGTTCAAAGGGCTCAGAGTAGGCCTCCTCATCAGAATCAAGCAGCTCAAAGGGCTCAGAGTAGGCCTCCTCATCAGAATCAAGCAGCTGAAAGGGCTCAGAGCAGGCCTCCTCATCAGAATCAAGCAGTTCAAAGGGCTCATACTAGGCATCTTCATCAGAATACAAGTATATGGGTCCCTAAAAATAAATAATATTGGTCATGCAAGGGCTCAGAGGCCTCTTCATCAGAATCGAGCAGCTCAAAAGCTCAAAGTAGGCCTCCTTATCAGAATCAATTAAGGGTGTTTATCGGTTCGGTTATCGATTTATTCGGTTCGGTCAGTTCAGTGAAAAAAAAATTGAGCCGAAAACGAACCGAACAGAATTCGAATTGTAGTAAGCTGAACTGAAAACCGAATTTGAATTCAGTTCGGTTTTCGGGTTGACCCGAATAACCCAAACTACATAATTTATATATTTTTTCATTAAATTTAACAAAAAAGAATTTCAAGCTTAAAATATGTTATATTTATACTAAGAAAGAGTTTTAATTGTTTTATTGGTATATAAATATATAAAAATGTATATATTTATGTGAATTCGGTTTACAGTTCTGTTCGGTTTTCATTTTGTCAAAACCATATCCAAACCGAAAACCATATATTTAGTTCGGTTCGGTTTTAAAAAATTTGATTCGGTTACAAAATTTGTTTCAATATTATTTGGTCCTGCTCGGTTTCGATTTTCGGTTCTGATGGCCCCGTGGGTATTATCCTAAAACCCTTAAATTCAATTATCTGATTTTAAATGATTGAAGAAATGGATCAGGCCAGTAATAAGCCCAACAAGCCCATCATTGACCTCCGCCTCCACGGCCCAATATCCATGTTCTTCAAATCAAACCCAAAAGTAAGAGAATAGAATAACAACAAAATAATATCTCCACATTGAAGAAGAGAATTTGATGACTTATGGAATCACGATTTAGAACCTCACAAAGTGATAATGTGACGTATGATTCTACTTACCTAGATAATTAAAGTAAAAAAAATGTTTAAAACATGATAACCTTTGTTTTGTAATCTTAAGTGCACATGTTTAAATGTCTTTAACAAAATAGCACATGTTTGAATCAGAATTCAAGTATTAACATAGATTAGAAATTCTTTAAAGGACACAATGAGCAAATCTTAGCAATTTATTTTTCATCAAACTGAAAAAACCAACTTTCATCATTTTTTAAAATATCTTACAAACTGTTAATCGTTACGCGAAACGAATAATGGACGATAATTAAACCATTTTCCTATAGAAGGGCACTTCTATATACTTAACACGAACTTTTTTTCGAGTTTTTTCTATAGTTGCTGAAATTTACGCCCTGAAAAATCATATGTGATTTGTAAAATGGGTTTTTCTAACTTGTGCCATGGTGGCATAAGATTAGAAGTGTTTAATGGAGACAAATGTTTCGTTAAATAACTTAATTTTCAAATAAAACATAAAACATGGGTAATTTCGGTAGATATCATAAATTTAGAAAATTATTAATATCAACAAACATGAGAATATGATAATTTGAGTTCATTTAACACCTCTTAACCTCTACCATCGTGACACAAGTTAGAACTTCCCTTGTAAAATTAGAGTTGATTTATTATTTTTAAAATCGAATGTGATTTATGAAAATCACATGTGATATGTGACATTACACGTCATTTTTTTTTGAGGGACATTACACGTAATTTTTAAAACAACAAATCACATGAGATTTTTCAGGGCAAAAATTTCAGCATTAAAAAAAAACTCGAACAAAAGTTCTTCGAAAGTATATCGAAAAGCCCGTTTACTAAAGGATGCAAAAATTTTCGTCGTGATTGTGTATTTTTTATCGCTTAAAGATTTACAAACGATTTACCGTTTGTAGAATATTTTATTTTAAAAAAATTGAAAATTGAGGTTTTTTTTTTTACTAAAAAAAGAGTTGATACTATTTTGTAAAGGTTCTAAAATATATTTGATAATTTGTCACATTATCTATAGTAGTGGGATTCGTTCTTATTTATTCGATATGTTCAATCAAAAAAAATGTTTCGAATAATTCGACTCATAGCATAAAATAGAGTGATGGTACCACACTAGACTCACATGCAAGTTGCTCGAGAAAACCTGTTTTTCACAATAGCAATGGGGTTCGGGGAAGAATCAAACTTCTTGCCACAACTCAATAACCCGATATGTGTCGTGAGCCCACAATTCGTGTCGCCACACCCGATGGAGATGTTGAGTGGAAAGAAATTGTTAACTCTTAGTGATGGTAACTTTGGTGTCACTGATGTTAACGGTAACCTGATGTTCAAAATCAAAGGAAAGCTACTGAGTCTTACCGGAAAACGTCTCTTGGTTGATGGTCTTGGCAACCGTATCCTCACTTTAAACAAAAAGGTCGTTAAGTTTACATGTTGCAACTATGTTATTGATCCTATTAGTGGCGGACATATCCAGAGAGTATACACGTGCCTTTAGACACAGCTTAATACTAAGTGCATACTCTTATATATGCAAATTATCATGAGCTCGATATATCATTTTCTTATTATGTTCATATAATAAGTTATGATATGTGCAAACTAATATGTTGTTAATATGTTCAGCTATCAAGTGGACGCAAAACATGGCAATGCTTTAGAGGTGATAGTTCAGACCCTAGAGATCATGTGTTCACTGCTAAACCATCATATCAAACACAATTCAAGACTTCACTTGATGTCTACTTGGCCTCCAACAGAAGACAAGATGTCGCTGACTTCAAAGTCAAAGGCAACTGGTTTGAAAAACGCTGTTCTGTTTTTGTTGGAGAGAGTACTAATATCATCGCAGAGGTAATAATGTATGCTAATTGAGGTTCATGTTATATTTTAGGTTCATGTTAATCGTTTACAGTAATTGAGGTTTATGTCAAAAATTTTAGGTGAACAAGAAACAATATGTTCCAAACATTGCTTTTGGAGTTGACGCATATAGTATTACGGTGGATCCAAATGTTGATTATGTGTTTATCGTTGCACTCGTGGCGATTCTCAATGAGACAAATGAAGAGAAATGTGAGAATGAAGTGAAGAAATGAGCACACGAATGTCATTTTTAAAAGTGTGATATTATGATTAATAAAAGGCGAAAGAAAAATGTATTTATGCCTATTGTGTGTTTGCCATTCTATGTCGATAGTGGCATCTCGTCAAATGTAAAACATTAGATGAAATGCATTAATAATACTATAACTTTCGAAAAAAGCATTATATATGTATTCTAGCATCGGCGTTAAAACGATAAGGGCATGCAATATAAGTGCATAACAAGCCTAGGCCCCAAAACCGGTCCCGATCCTTGATAAAATGAACATCCTTGCCAAGCCTGGTCCAAGCTAGGCCGTAGAGCTTACTATTTACGATCCAACCCAACATGGTCAAAACCGAATCAACCCTTGAAACAGGAAGCAATGGTATACGTATGAGGCAATAGTGGCTGAGACAATGGTGACGGAGGCAATGGTGGCAGATGCAAATATGGCCAATGCAATGGTACGGTGGTTTCTGTTTTCGAGCTTGAGGAGCTGAAGGACCTTTTTATAGTTTTAAAGCCTAAATAGGCTCCTGATCACTTGCATAACCATATTCATAGAATAGCTGTTCTGTTGCAAATATGCTAACGCAATAACCACCCACCATTTCAATATCATCTGCGTGTCCTAACTTTTCTAGACATGAAAATGAATTTAAGTGAAAATCAAGAAATACGTTGGCGTTTCAGTTTGGTATACCATATTTGGGAATATAGCTGGATGGTTGGCAAATTTTAACTTGTATCCTTGGCGTAGTACAGTTTGGTTTAACTTGTTGATAACAAGCAAGTTCGTATACTCTTTTTGTTTATGTGAGCGAATGGTAAAATTTATATACCATAGAGAGATGACAAGTAGACTAACACGTACTAGTACTAATTTAGCTAGCAGCTCTTTGGTTCATACTTCGAAATAGGCATGGAAAAGTCATTGACACTTTCACCGAAGCAATTATGCAAATGGTGCGCCCAGTAGTTTTCTGGTGCTCAATGGAGTGACGGAGTTAAAAGTTGCATACTGTTTATACATGTGACGTATTTATAAAAACATGTATTTTCTAATAAACCGAAAAAATAAGAACCAAGAAACGAAAAAAAAAAATAAATTGACCGTTCTCACGTTCAAGCTTTGGTTTCACTTTCAAGCTCCTATAAATGTGTTATTTTTTTATTTTTTTTAGCAAAATCCAATTGTAGTTTGGTTCGCAACATGCAACAGTTTAGTCAAGCACGGACGACGGAGCCAAGAATTAGTATTAAGGGGGGCTCAAAAAAAATTCGGTAGCAACATATGATTGTTTGTTTTAGAAGCTTTGATGTTTGAATCGTTCGACATACGGGTTTAATGATATTTTTTTCGGTAGTAACATATAATTACTTGATCAGTTGAGAAAATGAATCAAATGAGCAAAGTTTGGCGTAAATGGTAACGAAGATGATTCGATCATAATACAGACTAATATAGTGGTTTTTTGCGATTTAGATTCAAACATAATACTTTAAGCATAACGAAATTGATAAATTGTAAACCGGATGTTTGAAGCTGAACTTTTTAATAAAAGTCTTAAAGTAACCCACTTCCACTAAATCATTAACAATAAAATAAAGACTATTTTATTTATTTTTTGAGTCATCTTCCTGATAAGAAATTAAGACTTGAAAACCACCATTCAAACAAGAATACCATTTTTACTCGGATTATTCATTGAATTGCTTCTTGTCTTTCTTTCTTCTCACATAGATGTAAGGTGGTTCCCGATCTAATTCTAAGGTAGGTTCTTATTTTTCTTATACATACCATCTAAAAGGCTTCGATCTCTAAAGTGGTTTATGAGAATCACCTTGTCATGGGGTAGGTCCGCCGCTGTTGGGGGTGGCCGAGCACCCTCCCCCCCCCCCCACCCCACCCCCACCCCCACTGGCTCCGTCTCTGTAGTCAAGTACCCAAGTATATCATCTATTTGGGATCTTCTTGATCATCATATCAATATATTGTTCATTAGGGGACTTGGAGTACCATGGAGGGTTGCCCAGCGGGCTCTTCAACCCGGCGGTAACACCATTCCGCCTCCATCGGGTTGGCTTAAACGGGTTGGTGAGCGGGTAATATACCCGGTGATGAAGCCGCTTATTTGAACGTTATAGGGGGTGTTGTGTAACATTTAATTCTTTTGTCCTTTGTCAATTTTGAACGTTACAAGGGGCATTCAAAGCATTCAAAAAAAATATAAATCGCCTCTTCCTTTACAGCTTCATTTCGAGGCATTAAAAAAAAAATTAACTCCACTTTCTTCATCTTCAACCTTTCAAACCACCATGGATCCAAGAAAAAGAAAAGGGGTTGCTAAAACCGGACGTAGACGGGGCTCTCGACAACAAATGGTTCGGCCCCAACCTCAAACGCAACGACCGGTTGTCGATCCGTACTATCGTCCCGCACCACTGGTTGTCGATCATTACTATCCTCAACCTTATGCATACAATCTTCCTCCTGTAGCGGCTTGGGAGGTTGTGAGGAACGAAGCCAAATGGTTGGAACAACCAATTGTTGGTCAAACATCTTCGTGTCATTCTGACAAGCGAAGAAAGTCATCGGAGGGGGGAAACTATGAGTCGGCTAGCAACGACGCCGATACTATATTGCCGGATTTGAATGAGAACACAACTCCAAGACGGGCAAGAAAAGGGAAAAGGAGTGTTGTTGGTGAAGCTTCGTCAAAGAATAGTATTGTCTCAACCGTCGAGGCATATGCGGCAAGGAAAACAAAATACATTGACGATGTTAATGCGAAACAACAAGCACTTTTGGACTTACAAATTGAGCAAGCGACTAGAAAGGCTGCGAGGAGTGACTTCAAGTTCTACAACACGCCGCACCATCACATAACCGACCCAGCAATGTTAGCGTGGATGATTGAGCAAAAAAGAACAATCGCGGCGAAGTACGGATGGCGTTGTGATCTTTAGATATCTATTGTCGTAGTTTTATTTCTATTATTATGTTATGGACTTTCTCGTACTTTTATTTTAATTACTCCCTCCGTCCCATATTAAGTGTCCATTTTCTAAATGCACAAAGTTTTAGGAAAGTGGGGCCAACTACACTCTCCGCCAATCAAATATCACTATTACCCACTAAAGTCTCTTCTCATTGGTTGAAAATATTCCCTGGACACTTAATTTGGGACATCCCAAGATTCCATTATGGACACTTAATATGGGACGGAGGGAGTATTATGTAATGAACTTTTATTTTTATTATTATGTAACGAACTTTTATAAAATGTTATGTGTTTTAGTTATAAATTGTGTAGTTTAATAGTTTAGGGGAAAAAAATAAAAAATTTGGGAGGGCTGGAAAATCATGGGCGCGAGTGAAATTGGTTGGGAGGGCTGGAGGGTTGAGCTGAGTTGACATAATTTTATTGGATAAATTTGGGAGGGTTGAAAAATTGGGAGTCGTGACTCCTTGTCCCCTTATGCGAAGAAAAAGTATTAGAAAAGGACAATAACTAGTATGAAATAATTAATATCAAGGCTTAGACACGGAGTGGTAATAGTGCAAAAACAATGGAGTAGCTAATATGATCTCCAACCAAGAGTTTGTGCGTTAAGTCCCGTAAGGGACAAATGTGAATTACATACCTCATTCGAGATGATAAGGGGGCGTTTAGTATATCTTGATGAGTCGTCCAATGTAAAATCAGAATGTTAGATAGTTAAGGTCTAATGTACCATTGGAGCTTTAGTCCAATGGGTAGAGCTCGCACAAGTCAATTGACCTGGGTTCGAGTTCCACCGTTGTCCTAAAGTTCTCAATGGTACCATCCCTCTACCGCAAATGCTCATATTGAATGGTCAATGAGGTGCTTATTGAAGAAAATGGCGAGGGTTCAAAGCCCACCTCCGGATAAGTACAGTCACTGAGACAGGTGCTCATTGCCTAGGGCCGGGTCCTTGGGGGAGGGTCCGGTTGGCATCCTTAGGATGCATGGGACCAGGGTGATCCCACCGTTCTTCACATTTTGGAGAAGGTTTGAACCATCTGAACTATATAAAAGAAAGTGTTACATTTGATGAAATATTTCACAACTGTCATTGCGAAACTTATGTGTCTGTATAATATGACTAAATGAGCAATATGTTATATGTAGTAAGAGATGATTTATTCAAGTTTAAATTATAATTTGGCTTTGAATTCAAGGTTAAATTATAATCAAAAGTGTAGAATAGTGAGAGGTTGACAACACTCTTCACAATGAAAACACTTTGAGTAGTACATCAAAGTACATTAAACACACATTTAAGTTGACACCAACCTACTCCCACAAGCATCAAATGTGTTTGTTCAAGCTCATTTGGAATGAAAGAAACACAAATCAGACTCCATTGGAAAACCACACGGATCATGATCCGCAGCTTCCCACATAGAACAATCTCCACCGTCCATTATTTCTTCATCATATTCACTCCCTTCATCTTAAACTTGCATTCAATACCATAACATCTACCCACACACATTACTCCCTCTATTTAAAACCCACCAACCAAAACTCAAATATACCAAATTCTTTTTCCTTTTCAGTTGGTGGCTATGAACATTGTTAGCAAGGGTTGCTCTACCGAAGATCATCTATTATTTCAGCTTTTATTTTTTGAGGCACAAACAAAAAACGTTCACTCTCTTTATTGGAATAGGTGGTCTCGGAATATTAAGGTACGTTAAATCATCTCATTGTTTATCATTTACAATTTTTTCTGTTTGATATAATTAATGCTTCATCAACCACACAAGATTCGTAAGTTACAAATATAAGAAATAACCCTGGTACGAGGTTACATTTTCTTTAGTATGAAAGGAAAATTTTGGTGAAATCTCTAGTACGAGCTACTTGATCTGATGTACAAAAAGAAAACTATATATTAGAGGTGGCAAAATAGGTGGGCCGGTCGGGTTAGGTTCCGGATCTAGATTGGTTTGTGTCTAAACGGGTCCGGATTTTTAGATAGGTCTTTTAGAAACATGAGTCTAAATTGTTTCGGGTCTAGATGGGTTTTGGTCATTTTCAAAAAAAAGTTTTTTTCTTTTTTTTAATAAAATATGAAAAAAGTAATAAATTGTTTTTTGACCCGCTAGACCCGCCTACCGGTTGGGCTAAAAATGAGAGTGTTTGCTAGTAAAAGTTGGTTATAAAAAATGTCTTTTGTTTACCTCCTGTTTGGATATTTGAATGTTTTTTGATATGTGTTGTGTATAGTTATTTGCAAGTATGATTTTGACTTGAGAGTTTCTAAACGATGGTGGTGACATGTTAAACTAAGTGTACTTTATACTAAAAGAACCTTAGTTTGCTTCCTAAAAGAACCGTGATTCACTTTTTTAATAAGGTTTGTTTCTTGTTATTGAATTTTATATGTTAATGTTATTTTTGTAAAATAGCCTATCTGGACTGTGGGCTAAATTTGTTTTGGGCCAATCTGTTTTTTTCATTATTGGGCTTGTTGCGTTTATTAGCCCATTGTGGTACACAATCACACAAACCCTACTAGTTCTTTTTTATTCAAAAACCCTAATAGCTGCCTTGTTCCCTCAAAACACTTATTTCTTCTTACTATTTGCCATTTTCTTACTTTTTTTCAAATGGCAGTGGCAGACACTACTCTTCCTATCTATATTGATACCCCCAGATCTTATTCGGGTATTTATTCATTTTCCTTTATAAATTTACTATAAGTTAGAATATAATCTTATTGACATCTTTGTTTTTTATATTTGTTTATCATCAGTTAGCACAAGGAATGTTTTCCGATTCCACATCAGTTGATGTAGAGTATCAAACTGATTCAGATGAACATAATTATAATAAGTTACTCCATCCTCGGCTAGTAAAATATGGACGTAATATTGCATTTATGAAAGGAGATGGAAATTGATACTGGAGATCATTTTCTCATCAATGTTGGAATTCTCAAGAATATCATGTGTTTCTCAGATATGCAACAACAGCTTACGTATTATTCTTATTATCTATATACTATATTATTATTATTATTACTACATCCATGTTGCATACATCTTAGGTGAATATGTTGGAATATTTGCCTGTGTAATAAAAAAAATAAAAATGAGAAAACAAATAGCAGATGCAATAATAATAATAATAATAATAATAATAATAATAATAATAATAATAATAATAATAATAATAATAATATAGTCCATAGGTAATAAGAATAATACGTAAGCTCCTATTGATATTCTTGAGAATAGAAAATGATCTCCAGTATGAGCTTCCATCTCCGTTCATAAATGCAATATTATGTCCATATTTTACTAGCCGAGGATGGAGTAACTTATTATAATTATGATCATCTGAATCAGTTTGATACTCTACATCAACTGATGTGGAATCGGAAAACATTCCTTGTGCTAACTGTTAATAAACAAATATAAAAAACAAAGATATCAGTAAGATTATATGCGAACTTATAGTAAATTTATAAAATGGATAAAATCATTACTGATGGTCCCGAAAAAGGCAAATATCCAGGCGCCTTAGAAATTGAACAGAAAGCCTCGTGTGATCTAGTAGGTTACCAATTTCAGTTATAATTCATTTATTATTTTTTTAGTCTAAGTTTGGGATTGTTAGATCACCAATTTTATATTTGACCCGTATATGTTTTAATTTTAATTAGCTCTAGTTGCAAGTCATTTAATTTTAAATGGTTGCGGATTCATGTCCTACTTCGGACAATGTGAGATTGATTCGTTGGGTATATAATGTCAGATAGTTTCCATTAAAAAAAACTTTAAATATTGGCAGCAAGGATAAGTACACTGCTAAATAGGGGTGGCAATTCGGGTCGGGTTCGGGTTCACGGGTCAGAAACCTTCAACCCGAACCTGACCCGTTTAATAAACGGGTCAATCAGGTCGACCCAAAACCGACCTGAAACCTATTTAGTCTCAACCCTAACCTGCTAATTTTCGGGTCGGTCTCAGGTCGGGTTTCGGGTTAGCGGGTTAATTCGGGTTAACTGGTTAACGGGTTCGGGTTAGTAGGTTCGCGGGTCAGAAAGCTTCAACCCGAACCTGACCCGTTTAATAAACGGGTCAATCAGGTCGACCCAAAACCGACCTGAAACATATTTAGTCTCAACCCTAACCTGCTAATTTTCGTGTCGGTCTCAGGTCGGGTTTCGGGTCTTGTCGGAAATTGCCACCCCTACTGCTAAATGGTCTTTGTGTTGACCAACTCTTTTTATAGTAAAACGCACAAATATGGTAAAACGCACCACATAATGTCACTTCTTATGTTGGAACACCGAGCATGCAACAATGAATACAGATAAAAATGTAGTTATTGTTAACTTAACAGTATCATATTATATGCTTAAACAGTATCATATTAGAAATAACTATTGTTTTGCACATGACGCATATGGGTTTTTTATCCCATATTTACAATATACACCTTCTCAAAAGTACACTAGTGTGTTAAAGTAACATGTTGGTTGGTGTGTTACCTATAATATCCTAACAAAAACACCAAGAACAACCTAGTAAAATCACAGTATGAGAGTAAGATAGATGTACTAGTTGGGTTTGTGATATAATATAGATCTTGTTGCATTGAGTTTCCTATTACTCTATATCATTGGTATTTATTTTGTTTTGCATTGGCAGTTTGGAGTTAAAATTGAAAGGCTTCACTCCTTTGGAGACCGAGTTATCGATGAACTCACTCCATCTAGCGGCCAAAAGTATAAAGACAAGTATAACAAAGGTATTAAGATATGGATCCTTCCATTCAGTATTTCATTAGTGTATCTGGTATAAAAGTAATAAAATTGTTGTTTTTTTGCAGAAATTGGCATAAGTTGCATTGCCGAGCATGCTGATAGCATGTTTGTTGGCAGCAGTAAGTTTTCTAATCTTCTCTCTTATATTTTTATAAATTCTGCAATAATATTGAATTAAAGTAAATTGCAAAAATCGTGGGTTTTACCTTAATTCTGTGTAAGCCGTAAGAATTGTGTGTATGTGTGGGTGTCACTTCAAAAAGCTTCATTCATTCATTGCTTGCTTTACTTATTAATTATACATAGGGGTGGCAATTTTCAACACGACACGCTAACCGACACGGACACGACACGAAGATAAACGGGTTTGGGTTGAGGATAAACGGATTTGGGTCGAAAACAGGTTAACCCGTATAACCCGTTTAATAAATGGGTCGTGTATGGGTTTAGTAATTTTAAACAGGTCAACCCGTGAACCCGTTTAAATATATAAATTTTTAATCAATAGAATATATAACTACCTAATATGATATATGTACTTATTTAGGATGTGGATCTATGTTTTCTTAAGTGCTACTATAATATATATTAGTATCTATGTGTTATTATTTGAACACTTACCACTACAACAAAAGAGAGAACGGGCGACCAGCCTTCTGGCGGGGACGCATATGTCCCCGCAGAAAGTCGCTAAACGACAAAACCTTTGCTGACCTGGCACAAAGCCTCGCTGACCATTTATAAAATTTTCAACGTACCTTTTCGGCGGGGACATGTCCCCGCCGAAAGTATTTCACATATTTGTTGAAGTTTCACCAAACTTGGAGCGCTTAATTGTTCCCGCGTATTTTTCCCCCTCTACCTTTCGGCGGGGACATGTCCCCGCGGAAAACCTTAATTATTTTGGCTCCAAAAGGTAAGTTTATTACCGCCAAAATTCAGTATCTTTTGGCGGGGACATGTCCCCGCCGAAAGTATTACCGCCAAATTTTCATTTTACCCCGCCAATTTTTTACTTATATATATCGTATAATAAAGTTATCACAAAACACGTAAATTCACACAAAAAACACACATAACAATGGATGGTTTAACGCCGGAACAGGAATGGTCAAAGGCTTTATCACACGAGCTCCTGTATAATGAAATTATACTTCATTGGGGCAGGGAAATTTTTGATGAATATGGTTCTTATGAGAACTGTGCACCGTGGCAGAGAGACAAGATTCTGGAATGGTTGAGGAGAAAGCCGTACTATAGAGAGTATTTGGAAGAGCTAGATGCTGCTGAAGCTCAACGTGCTGCTGAAGCTCAACGTATCAAGGAAATGAGAGCAAGGAAGGGAAAAGATTGTGCGAGTTCCAGCAAAGCGGGAAGTAGCCGCAAAAAAAAATAAACGGGTTGTTTCGTTTGGTTATCGAGTTGTTTAGTTTGAGTTGTTTCGTTTGGTTATCGAGTTGTTTAGTTTGAGTTGTTTCGTTTGGTTGTCGAGTTGTTTAGTTTGAGTTGTATACACTCTTCAACACTCAAACTAATTAAACCTTTTAACTAGTTTATTTAAATGGGTTACACGGGTCATAAATGGGTTACACATGTTAGGTATGTGCGGGTTAGGGTTGAGGTTTTTGACACGATTAATAAATGGGTCGTGTTTGGGTTGAGGCTATACCAACCAGCCAACCCGCCAACCCGAGTGGGTCGACACGGACACGACTCGATTGCCACCCCTAATTATACATGTGGGTTTGTGAGTTGCTATATATTGAGGCTTTGCTTTAATATTTCCTCACCTTTTTAGAGCATTTAAGCATTGTTTATCAGTTTTTGAGGACTATGACAAGGCTAGTTGCATGAAGTGGCAATAGTCTATCTGTCTATGATTTAGAGGATTGAAGATAATAATTTTCCTTATAATTAGATTGAGCTTTATTTGAAAGGTCAGGGCAGGGCAATTTAGTCTTTTAAAAATTAATGAAAAAATATAGGAGGAAAGATGTCAGGGCAATTAAGTCATTTTCTTGCACAAAAATAAATATTGCAATTTGGCACCTACACTTTGGAACTTGCAGGGACTATATGTGCAATTTAGTCAAATCACAAGGACGATTTTTACAATTTACTTTAGTGAATTATTTGTAGAGAAGAGTTATTTTGCAAACCAAACAATGCTCACATACAAAGGGACACATCCCCACCCTCCATCTAAATCTGATAAAGAGGTGAGATCTATGATAAACAAAAAAAATCTAAAGAACAAAGAAGCACATCTTAGCCTTTCATTTTGATTTCATCCAACTGTATAGATCAAACCAAAAAAAAAACAAAGGGAGGGCAAAATTGGCATTTTAGCTCATTTAATATAAAAACCCACTTTCCACCTTTTTTAAAAAATAACATATCTTGCAAACGGTAAATCTTCAAGATACGAAAAATACATAATCGCGACGAGAATTAAATCATCTTTCTATAGATATGCACTTTTATATACTTTCGACGAACTTTTTTTTCAAAATTTCCGTCCAGAAAAATCCCACGGGATTCGTAAAAAAATCACTTGTGATTTGTTATTTTTAAAAAATCACAAGTGATTTATAAAAATGAGTAAATCACTGTTTTTGAGTTTTATACTTTTATGTCACATCTTTTTAAGGGTAGATGTTTTTTATATGATTGTTGAAATGAGCTCTTTGAATCTCTTTATTAAAAAGTTGTATGTTGTTATGCAGAATCCCATGTGATTCTCTCTGATCCCTTGGGATTCATATAGAATCCAATGGGATTCTGTATGAATCAAATGAGTAATCTTTATGAATTATAGGTGATTCATCAAAGAATCTCATGGGATTCTGTATGGATCCCATAGGATTCTATATGAATCACAAGGGATCAAAGAGAATCACATGGGATTCTGTATAAATCCCATGGGATTCTCATTTTGTTTTATATAAACTGTAAGTACAAAATCACATGAGATTTTGTATGAATCTCAAAGGATTCTGTATGAAATCACATGGGATTCTGTATGATTTATCTTGACGATAAATCACAAAGGATTCTGTATGAAATCACATGGGATTCAGTATGAATCTCAAAGGGTTTCATTATGAATCCATGTGATTAATTATGAATCTCATGGGATTCATTTGAATCCATGTGATTAATTATGAATCCCATGGGATTCATAATGAATCACATGAGATTCAGCATGAATCACATGCGAATCCCATAAGATTTATTCCCATATGATTCATTTGATTCCATGTGATTAATTATAAATCCCATGGGATTGACTAATGAATCACATGTATACAGCCACCATCTTTTGTCCACCACCATTAATATACTTTTTCATTAACTTTTTTCATCTAGCAGACCATTAACTTTTTCATCTAGCAGACCTCAATATACTTTTCATCTAGCAACCATTAATTCCTCAATATACTTTTTCACTCTCACACAAAAGTATTCCTCAATATACTTTTTCATCCTGTCGCCATCTTCGCTTCAGATTTTCATTTTTCATCATTTTTTGCCACTGAAAAAAGGTCCACTGAAAAAAGAAAAACGTGAAAAGTAAAACAGCTCACTCCTCACTCATTCAGAACCTCCCAACGCATATGTTAATACAAATAGCGTCCCAAAAACGTTATTTATATTCTTTGATCTTTCATTAGTTTTGTTAATGACAAATATAAGGAATATCTTTTAGCAAATAATAAATACTAGCTTAGTCTCTTAAGTACACACTTTACACTTCACATATTAACTAAGAACTACAAGTTTAGTAACTTGTTTCCTTAAAAGGAAACTTTAATTCATAAAACATTCCATGACATCATTGTATGCATCACATACAATATCTTGGTTAGATATGCAAGCAACATAGTTGACATTTGAAGATCTTGGATGATATGGTAAGATACAACTAAGATATGGTAAGAGACAACTATTACATAGCTGTCACATCCCACGGATCCAAGTCCTATAAAGGACGGATCCCTTTTGAGGGATCCGCCGGATCCGTGAGCTGAAGATCAGCTTGCCTATAAATAGGAAGCTGATCATTTGGCTCTCTCATCACTCATATAGCTTAAACACATATATTCATTCAGTACATATCTTACTAACATCATTCATAGTTGCTTTTCACTTTGATCATCCATTTTGTAGAAAGGAGATCAAGCATTCAAGGATCTACAGAACCGTAATCCTTTAGTTGCATTACTGTGTGATCTTGTAGTTTGTTTCACACATCATATCTATCATTTGTAATCAGTGAGTGTGGTTAGTACTTTAGTCCTTAAAGTACAAAGAGTGTAGGGAGTAGTTGTACCCTTGTAAAGAACTCGACATCTAGCTTAGTGTCGGTAAAGTAATTAGGCGACGTCAGGTTGGTTCTACCTTGTGAAAGAACCCGGTGTTTAGCTTAGTACCGGAAAAGGAAGTAAGCGACGTGTAAAGGTTTTCTCCGCCTAGGAAAGGAGTTTGTTTCTTAGTGAAAGATAAACTCTCGAGTAGGAAACTCGGGGAGTGGAGTAGGGCAAGGAATAGAGTTCTTGTAGCCGAACCACTATAAACAACTGTGTCGTGTGGTTTGATCTTTCCTCTCTTTATCTTTTGTTTACATTGTGTGATTATTTATTTGTGATTGTTTCCTTTGAATTAACATATAGTAACAAAGCAAATAAAACTTTAAAAACGGTAAAAACTATTCAACCCCCCTTCTAGTTTTCCACAATTGGCATCAAGAGCTACGTTACTTAAGATCTTTAAAATATATTGTATTTTAAAACTTAAAACGATCCATGGATTTTGAAAACTTTAAAGAAGGGCAATCTATGCAGAGACCACCTCTATTTGAACCAAATTGTTTTATTTATTGGAAAAATCGCTTTGAGACTTATGTAAAATCAAAGGATATAGATCTATGGTATATTATAGTTGATGGTGATTACAAGCCTATTAGTAATAATATTTCGGGTGGTCGGGATGAAGGAGCTTCTCTTACTCGTCACAGTGATGAGCAAAAGAAACTAATTGCCAAAAATAACGAAGCCAAAATGATGCGCGTGATGTGTCGTTGCGGTTTAGCAGTTTTAATGCCTACTCAAGTTTTAAATTTATATTTAGCCGACTTATCAATAACACACACACTTAACGAGCAGTGTACCCGGTCAGTATGAAGATAATGGTAAGTAGAGTGTCGATCACTAAGAGTGGAACGTATAATCTCGTTAATCTAATCAGTATTTTAATATCCTAACGCAAGGGGGTTTCAGCCTGAGAGACTGGCACAGTTTGTTTGCAATTAAATAATAAAATAAACATATAGGCACGAATCAGCAAGTAGCACACACGTACACAGATAGATACTTGAGACAATAAGAGGGCTGTCCTTATGATTAAGTAGTTTGTCACTTGTTTTATTGATAGCTTTATATGAAGTGTATGTAATTAACCCTTTCTCGTTGGTCCTATTCTCATCGGCGAGTAAACCCTTAATGACGACTTATGTCTAAAAGTTATTCCTAAGTGATCAATTTAGAAACAACCGTGGGAGCCACACCTTGTCCCGCAGTCGGGTGCCCGCAAGCCACTAATAAACACAGAGGTGGTCAATGCACTAATAAGTAGTAACCAAAGACATCAACATATAAACTTTAATTGATGGGAAAGCAAGTATTAAAGGGAGTGCAATCTTTCCGTTGTCACATTACACAAGCCACCAATCCTGATGAATTAAAGTTTGCTAAAACAATAAAACAAAACTACTTAATGAATTAAATACATGCAGCACCTTCTTACAGCTCTTGTATCTTCGATTTGGGTGTGTCTTGTGCTGCCTTCTTGACTGAATTCGTCCTTCTCTTCTGTTCGGTCTTTAGGTTTTCGAACTTCCGAATCTGTAGAACTCTTTAATGTGTCTGGTCTACGGGGTATTTATAGTTTGTGTCTGAGGGAAGATGCGGCGCATCTACTTAAGTAGATGCGGCGCATGTACTTAACTTCGCGTGGGGTCCAAGATTATAATATTCAGGAATATTCGTACACCGCCAGAAGATGCGGCGTAACTCCATGATTAGATGCGGCGCATGTCCTCTTGTATCTTGGATCGTATCTGGTGATATCTTGATAGAGATGCGGCGCATGTTGATAGTGAGATGCGGCGCATCTGGAGCAGAATTGACTTGATCTTGTCCATGTCAGTAGACTCTTCACTTTATGTACGTTTTGCTCCATTATTAGTCCAAAATCGCCAAGTTTCACCAAATGCTTGTTTTTACCTGAGAATTACAAAAGTAAACGATTAAGTATCAATCCTCATACATAATATAGTAAAACAAGTCAAATTAGTAGGATAAATGATAGTAATAAAATGTACTTATTTGAGTTCATCAAATATCCCCCCACTTGAACTTTACTTGTCCCCAAGTAAACCTTAGATTAAAACTTATGAAAATGTATCCTAAAAGATGTTAGGATTTATTTTTATATTTAAGCATGTATTCGTTCATTTCGTAATCACACAACTAAACACTTAACGAATTAGAAGTAAAATAAAATAAGTCGATAAAAGCAAATCTAATCGTTTAACTGTCCAGTCGCGACGAATATTCTATCATAAGCTTGGCAAGTATACACATCTCCACCACTAAAGCTAAGGAATAACAAGTCTAAAGCGGTAAAAAGGGTTTTTAGGCTTAAGGGTTAATTATTCTTATTTACACTATCGATCTCAAATTCCAGAAAAGGCGACAAAATCACAAATACATGATCGAATCCACGAACACGATACTTGCAATTGCTCAAATCCTTAACTCGAATAGGCTAAAGATAGGTCCAAACTTCACCAATAATAATATATCAAAAAGGGCGACAAAATCATAAATACATAGCCGAATCCACGACTACGATACTTAAGATTGCTCAAATCCCTAATCTCAATAAATCAAAGGTTTGGTTGGATAAAGAACAATACAGGGTATGGATAATATTTGGGATATAAATTGGTGTAAAAATAAAAATAAACAAAACAAATAAATTAAAATCCTAAGTGTGGTTAATCACTATCCCAACCATCCCATGAATAAGACTCATATCATTGAATAACTCACGCTTTAACACTTGAAACACACGCTTTAGGTAGACACGAATTATACTCAACAAAATCTTAATCAAAGAATAAACCTTAATTGGCGTTCCCGTAACGGCCAACTCCCATTCAATCCATATATATAATACAACAAATAGTGGCCATATGAACCACTTACATAACTTTACATTGTTGGCTTAAAATAAATATCCAACACTCCCTTTTTCTTTTTCTTTTCTCTTTTTTTTTTTTTTTTTTTTTTTTTTTTTTTTTTTTTTTTTTTTTTTTTTTTTTTTTGAAACATAAAGATAGATGTGTAAAATTTCACCACATCACTACAACTTTCTTTCCGGATAATTTTTTCATACTTTTCATACTTTCAGAAATAATGGTAATAGTGAAAGTAGTAAACACACGAAAAATAAACTCCAAAATATACAATATTTACTTTCACTCCAATTGCATTGTGCAATTTCCCGACCTAACCATATATAATGAATTACGCACGCGAACACAGGTAATGTAAGGAAACACACTCTGCCTATAGCAATTAACCAACCACGGATCTTAATCTACAGGGTAGGCTAAGGTGTAAGGTGTAACGAAACATTTTAAACATAGGTGTAAGAAACGAAAGGAATGGCTCTGAGGGTTTTTCTAGGGGTATCTTACTCTAAAAGTGAGAGTAACAAAAGGGTTTGTACGGGGGTTAACTAACCAGTGTAGTTAGTTAATAACACATAACATATAAAGGCTATTTGGTTGTAATCCTAGAATTTTACCAAGTTAGACAAGTCATTCCAATTAAATAAATAATACTCATTATGGTGGTCTCGAATAGTATACAAGCCAAGTTCTAAAGTTTACAAGTCACCGGCACACTCATAGATTTGTGAATTTTGAAAAATCACAATTTTTGAAAATAACGTCATGTGTGCAGTTATGCAACTTAGATCTTAAACAAAAACATGCTAAAAATTTTTAAGTTTGATATATTAAGCACATTTTAAGCATAATTTTTGAAAAAGTTTAGGACAAGTAAGTGTTAAGTGTGTTCTAATTCTCCTATCCCCCCACTTAAGTTAAACAACGTCCTCGTTGTTTGTATAAAAGGTTAAAAACTGGAAAATAAAAAGAATTAGAACAGAAAAACTCCCCTGAGATTTGCTCGGTATGATCCTCCATTAGTGTAAGAGCAAAAATCATCTTTCTTGTGGATTAGAACGTTAAAGCTTCATACTTGATGTATCCACAGGAAATTCAGGAAACTATAATACCACCAACACTTTAAAACACACCTAAGATAAGAAAGGTTCAACTTGCATAATACATTAGTAGTTAGGTAAAAATAAAACTTAAAAATTAAAACTGGAAATCATCAGGTCAGTCGATGCGCCGTATCTTATTGAAGAAGATACGCCGTATCGAGCCTGGAATAAATACGGATCAGAATAAAGATGCGCCGCATCCTTAACCAGGGATGCGCCGCATTAAAATAACTGATAAAAAGTTTTAAAGTCGAAAATAAAAATGAAAATGAAATAAAGGATAGGATGCGTCGCATCTGTTTACCAGATGCGGCGCATGTAGTAACCAAACAGACTGTTAACAGTCTGTTGCAAAAATGACTTGTTCCACGGTCTAATCTCATACGTCCTCTCGTACTCTCGTGCTGAACTTAATGCCAGTCTTCGCCAAACATAACAAGAAATATAAACTGAAACATTAATCATAAGCATAAGAATAACGATAAGTACAATCCAAAAAATAAAATAATAATAATGTGTGGAACAATATCAGTAAAACAAAAGGGTAAGATCATGGGTGAGCGGTGTCGTCCGGATGGGTCCCAGAAGTGCTGGCTCCATCAGTCCTCTGGCGGACTCTGCGCTCGTACGTACGTGCTACTCCCGTAACCTCAGTACCATCACCTCTCCCTCGACTGCGTCGAGTCTCTGAATCACGGTGCGTGGGGGTACTGGTGCCTGTGGCACCTCCTCGTCGGCAGGAGCAGCAGCCGGAGGATCCTGAGGTCCTCCCTGCTCCGCCTCCGCCCCTGCAGCTCTGGCGGGCCCTAATGCTGCCCAAAAGTGGCCCCCAGCAGCCACCTGGCAGATCGCCAGTCTAACCAAATAGTCCCTATCGATAACTGGGAGACGAGCCACCACAACCTCCAGCCCCGCTGGAATCTCTGCTCCAATAACTCCAAAATGGCGGGCCAGCCTCGAAACAAAATGCCCGCCAGTCATGTGGCTCCTCCGATCTCTCCCAGCAGCTGATCGGTGGAGGTAGTGTGCCAAAAAGTGGGGGATGTTCACCGGCATCCCCTCATCCATGCTCCTAAGTAGGAAGAGGTCCAGAGTGGTCACCTTTTCAGGTGACTGACCCCTCCCAGCAATAGTAAGTGCAATCAGCCTGTGACACAGCCTCCTCATCGGCTCCCTGATCAAAGTATATGAGGGGGTGGAAGTAGTGATGTCGCCCCCCGAAGAAATCCTAAACCAATAATCACTGAATACCCCTCTGTCAGGGACAACCCGCAAACTCTCAGCCCAGTACCTGGCAAACCCAGCAGATCCAAGCTCCTCCTCAGTGTGTAGACCCAAGGCTAAAATAAACTGCCTCATCGACATCTGCCTGTGCACACCTCCTAATCTGAACACCAGAGTGTCAGCCGTATCAATCTCCACATCCGTCTCTCTGTAATGAATAGTGCTAAAGAACTCCAGCATGAGCTCCCTAATCAGAGGCTCGTCAACCCTAAACAGTCGCTCCCAAGCACTAGACCTGAACTCCACCTCATCATCACCTCCAACAACAACCATCTCCATACGACGCTGTAAGCTCGCAGCTGCATGTCCACCACCTATCAATCCCACATCGTCAAAATTCAGAACCTGGACTCTGAATATTTTCTTGAAGTAAACTGAGTCAAGCCTATGCAAATAATCCTCTAGAGTGCCATCAGCAAGTCCCATGTTCTCGAATCGTAACCATTGGTGCCTTTGTGCGATATCTGGTAGTGTCATCTGAAATAAACATTCAAAGTCAGTAAACAGTCTGTAAGTCAGGTAAATGCGGCGCATTGATTAAATCAATGCGGCGTATCTGTATAAAGTATAAGAGATGCGGTGCAAGATAACAGATACGGCGTATTGAGATGCGTCGTATCTAGATTAATCAATACGGCGTATCTAAGATTTTAGCAATTTTGAAATAGGTCGTTACGCCGCATTAATCAACCTAGATGCGCCGCATCTAAAAGCATATCAGTATAAAGTAAAGGGTTAGGCACGTTTTTCAAGAATCCGTATCCGTGACGTAAACTTCCACTAAATAACACAGTATAATATTCTCCTTATATCAGTTCAATCAACCACAGCTAATTTACCTTCCCGCTAAATATTCAAAATCAAACCCAAAACCTAAATTTTCGGTCGATTCAATTAGTGCCAAATTCGATGTCCGGATCTAAAATTAACTTAGGGGAAATAATTAATTCCAAGTTCTAATCATATCCCTATATCGTTTAAGCGCGAATCGATTCAATCTTATAAACCTTAATTTTCGTATTAATCAAAAATTAAATCGAAATGTAACAATTACCTTAGTATTTGTGATTAGGAGAATGTTTTAATGCTCGGATTAAAGGCGGATTGAAGAAAGATGATCGGATTTTGAGTATAATTTTAGTGCGTGTTCTTAACTGTGTGTATTTATGCGGCGTATTTCCGTCGTATTTATAAGGCGACACGATGCGCCGTATTAGAAATTTGGGATGCGCCGTATCTAGTTAATTCCGTTGACTAGTCAATAAGTCCTAGTTGGTCAGGGATACGGCGCTTCGGATATTTAGATCCGCCGTATCTCTATGTTAGTTAACGAAATTTAAATGAAGAACGTACCTTGGCCTCCGCAACACAGTTCCTTATACATCAAATTTGGGTAAAAACGGCACACCATATAGATGAATTCAAAATAAGAGTAATAGGCATAAACGTTTCATTAATAATCGTAATCTTATTGTTTAGTGGATAAGGATTTATTCCGAGGTTAGGAACAAATATCGTTTTTGAGCATACAAAATTAAGATTACGAATTGAATCAGACGTATAATAAGGATAATAAAACTGAGATCATAGTGTAGAGAACTTTCCTTTGGGCAGTTGAATTATCGTAGAGTTTACCTGGGATTCTATTTCAAGAATTAAAGAAGTTCAATGTTACCAGTACTGAGTTTTCCTCCACTCTTGCCGTCTTATGTTCGGTCACTTCAGCTAGCGTCTCTTGGTTTGGTTCAGAATGTAATCTTTCTTGGTGATGCTCGAGTCATCATTTATCCTGAAAATAAACAACTTGCACACGAGAGTAGCTGACCGATCAAGGTAAATATCAAAAATCAACTATATTTATCAAATTATATTTGTCGTATTAACAAAAGTTAATGCGCCATATTTTCGTTACGTTTAAAAATAAAAGATTTTTGATTCAGTAAGATGCGCCGTATCGACGGAAATCGATACGCCGTATTTGTTTAATAATTCGCAAACTGTTTTTAATTAAAATAATAGATACGCCGTATCTTCAAAAGAAGATGCGTCGTATGGCGTTAACGTTTAGAAAAAAAATTTTATCAAAACAGATACGCCGTATCTACAAAAGCAGATGCGTCGTATTATTTTATCGCTTAGAAAAATTTTCTTGTTAAAAACAGATACGCCGTATCTTGGGGAAAAGATGCGTCGTATCGAATTAATTAAACGCGTTGTATTAAAAAAAAAAATTAAACGCAATACGCCGTATCTGAGAGATCAGATGCGCCGTATCGTTTGATTTAGCACAGTACAACGATAGCAGAACAGAAAAATACGAAAAAATAAAAATAAAAATTAAACACACAAAACAAAAATAAAACACACAAAAATAAAAACAAAAGCAAACAAATAACACACAATACAACAAATATGCAAAATAGTACAATGATGCAATTAATCTAATAAAAAGAAAAATAACCTAATTAAAATACTAATCAAATTAACAGAAAATAACAATTCACTCCCCGGCAGCGGCGCCAAAAACTTGATGCGCGTGATGTGTCGTTGCGGTTTAGCAGTTTTAATGCCTACTCAAGTTTTAAATTTATATTTAGCCGACTTATCAATAACACACACACTTAACGAGCAGTGTACCCGGTCAGTATGAAGATAATGGTAAGTAGAGTGTCGATCACTAAGAGTGGAACGTATAATCTCGTTAATCTAATCAGTATTTTAATATCCTAACGCAAGGGGGTTTCAGCCTGAGAGACTGGCACAGTTTGTTTGCAATTAAATAATAAAATAAACATATAGGCACGAATCAGCAAGTAGCACACACGTACACAGATAGATACTTGAGACAATAAGAGGGCTGTCCTTATGATTAAGTAGTTTGTCACTTGTTTTATTGATAGCTTTATATGAAGTGTATGTAATTAACCCTTTCTCGTTGGTCCTATTCTCATCGGCGAGTAAACCCTTAATGACGACTTATGTCTAAAAGTTATTCCTAAGTGATCAATTTAGAAACAACCGTGGGAGCCACACCTTGTCCCGCAGTCGGGTGCCCGCAAGCCACTAATAAACACAGAGGTGGTCAATGCACTAATAAGTAGTAACCAAAGACATCAACATATAAACTTTAATTGATGGGAAAGCAAGTATTAAAGGGAGTGCAATCTTTCCGTTGTCACATTACACAAGCCACCAATCCTGATGAATTAAAGTTTGCTAAAACAATAAAACAAAACTACTTAATGAATTAAATACATGCAGCACCTTCTTACAGCTCTTGTATCTTCGATTTGGGTGTGTCTTGTGCTGCCTTCTTGACTGAATTCGTCCTTCTCTTCTGTTCGGTCTTTAGGTTTTCGAACTTCCGAATCTGTAGAACTCTTTAATGTGTCTGGTCTACGGGGTATTTATAGTTTGTGTCTGAGGGAAGATGCGGCGCATCTACTTAAGTAGATGCGGCGCATGTACTTAACTTCGCGTGGGGTCCAAGATTATAATATTCAGGAATATTCGTACACCGCCAGAAGATGCGGCGTAACTCCATGATTAGATGCGGCGCATGTCCTCTTGTATCTTGGATCGTATCTGGTGATATCTTGATAGAGATGCGGCGCATGTTGATAGTGAGATGCGGCGCATCTGGAGCAGAATTGACTTGATCTTGTCCATGTCAGTAGACTCTTCACTTTATGTACGTTTTGCTCCATTATTAGTCCAAAATCGCCAAGTTTCACCAAATGCTTGTTTTTACCTGAGAATTACAAAAGTAAACGATTAAGTATCAATCCTCATACATAATATAGTAAAACAAGTCAAATTAGTAGGATAAATGATAGTAATAAAATGTACTTATTTGAGTTCATCAATAACGAAGCCAAAATGATGCTTTATAATGCCTTACCTAAGAAAGAATATGAAAGAGTTTTTATGTGTAAAACGGCTAAGGATATTTGGCAATCTCTTATTATCACACATCAAGGGAACTCACAAGTAAAAGATAACAAAATTGATCTTCTTGTTCAAAAATACGAACAATTTGTTATCTCTGAAGATGAGACCATTGATAGTGCGTTTGCTAAGTTCAATACTATTATTACATCACTTAAAGCACTTGACGAATCTTTTTCTAGCAAGAATTTTGTCAGGAAATTTCTAAGAGCACTCCATCCGAAATGAAGAGCAAAAGTGACAGCTATTGAAGAATCTAAGGATCTCTCAAGCATGACACTGGATGAGCTCATAGGAAACCTAAAAGTTCACGAAATGATTATGGAAAAAGACTCGGAAATTGTCAAAGGCAAAAAGGAGAAGATTAAGTCTATTGCCTTGAAAGCCAAAGTCGAGTCAAGTGATTATGAGTCTTGTTCAAACAGTGATGATGAAGAATATGCCATGGCCGTGAGGGATTTCAAGAAATTCTTCAGGAGACGAGGAAAGTTTGTAAAACCACCTCGTGATGAAAAGAAATTCTCTCGGAAAGATCGTGACGATAAGAAAGGTAAGGATGATAGGAAATGCTATAGGTGTGGTGACTCCAGTCACTTAATAGGAGAATGTCCAAAGCCTCCAAAGACCAAGTCTCAAAGAGCCTTCGTTAGTGGAGCTTGGAGCGATAGTGAAGGAGATGATGATGATGAGCCTAAGAACAACGAAATTGCACTTATGGCCGATGACACAGAAGAGGTACATTCTGATTCATACTCCTTTATAGATGATGAAACCTTAGAAGTAGAATATAACAAACTGTGTGATGTCACTTTAAAAATCATAAACAAAAACAAGTTTTTGAAAACAAAGACAACACTTTTAGAAAATGAAATATATTGGCTTAAAGAAAAAGCAATAAGAATTGAAAAAGGTAAAGTTAGTAAAGAAACATGTGTGTCTTGTCAAGAACTAAAACTTGAACTAGAAACCTTAAGAACCACACAGGAAGATTTAATCAAACAAAATTCAAAGTTTAAAAGGTTTGATAAAAACATAAGTTGTGCAGATGAAATAATGAAAATGCAAAAGCTACCTCATGATAAAACAGGACTAGGCTTTATGAAACTAGGAACCTTAAGTGATTATAAGGAACAGACTGTGAATAAAACTGATTCAACCAAGTTGGACACCCACGGATCCGGCGGATCCAAAAATTTGGATCCGCCAGGTATATCCAAGGGATCCGCGGGTACAGAAGTTGAACATAAGGTTCACAAAGTCGACCGCTCCGAGTTTGTTAAAGTTACTAAGAAACCTAACAGTAGCATAACCAATAATAAACACAAACCAGCAGTATCTTTAGGAAGAGGTCAAGCTAGAAATGAATATAGAGTTAAAACGGATCAACAAAGACCTCAGATGAGTTTTCCCAAACACCCCTTTCCAAAGAGTATAGTTAATTCACAACACACTTATCAAAATAATTGGAACCAAAACATGTCTAGAAATTTTCATGGTCCTAATTATATGCCGTGGAACAATTGTCCACCTTTTCAGTACATAAACCATGATAATGTCATGTTTAACCCAAACGGACCCATGAGATATTGGGGACCAAATGCTTGAGTCTTTTATGAACTTAGGTATGCTTGAAAGTTGATCTTGAACCTGATGAGTGGATCAAAGATAGTGGGTGCTCAAGACACATGACGGGAAACAAAAATCTTTTCTCAACCTACCAAGTGTATGACGGAGGTAATGTCACATTCGGTAGCAAGCTTAAAAGTAAAATCATCGGAAAAGGTACAATCTCTCATGACTCTCTATCTATTGATGATGTTGCTCATGTAGATAATTTAGGATTTAATCTACTTAGTATAAGTCAATTATGCCGCAAAAAGTATAACGTCCTTTTCAGTGAAAATGGAAGTAAAATACTTAAAGATGGCATAACCGTAGGAAAAGGTGTTTTAAAGAATAATGTCTATGTTATGAAATTAGATAAAACACCTAAAGATAAGTTATGTCTTACCTCCTTGGACGAAAACTCAACTCTATGGCATCGACGCTTAGGTCATGCTAATATGAGGCTTATTCAATCCTTGTCTTCCAAAGAACTTGTTAGGAACCTACCCAAGTTGAAATATGACCAACACTTTTGCGATGCTTGCAAAATTGGAAAACAAGTACATAATAGCCATAAGGCTAAAAACATGGTATCTACATCTAGATGCCTAGAATTATTACATATGGATTTGTTTGGCCCGTCGGCTATACAAAGTTATGGAGGAAATTTTTACACTTTAGTCATAGTAGATGATTACTCTAGATATACATGGACAAAGTTTTTGAAAACTAAAAATGAGGCATTTGATAAATTTGAAATTCTAAGCAAGAAAATTCAAAATCAAATAGGAAGTAATATAGTATCTATTAGAACTGACCATGGTCGAGAATTTGACAATGAAATTCAATTTGGAAATTTTTGTGATAATAATGGAATAACTCATAATTTCTCGGCTCCTCGTACACCTCAATCTAATGGTGTAGTAGAACGTAAAAATAGAACAATTCAAGAAATGAGTAGGACTATGTTAAATGAACAAAACATACCACAAAAGTTTTGGTGTCACGCTGTAGATACTTCTACATATATCCTAAATAGAGTTTTAATTAGACAATTTTTAAATAAAACTCCTTATGAAATTTATCGAGGCAAAAAGCCTACATTAGGATATTTTAGAGTTTTTGGAAGCAAGTGCTTCATTTTAAACACAAAGGATTATCTCACTAAGTTCGACCCAAAGTCGTATGAAGGTGTATTCCTTGGGTATTCACAAAACAGTAAAGCATACATTGTATTAAACAAGGAAACATCAAAAGTCGAGGAATCGTTGAACGTAACATTCAACGAAAGTCCACCTCCCTCTAAGACACCACCTTTGGTAGATGATGACTTAGTTGAAAGTCAAATGGTTAATACTATAGAAAACATTGAAAATGACAATGAACCCGTAAAAGGAGAAATTGTCAATATTAAAGAAACTAAAAGTCATCCATTAGAAAACGTCATAGGAAAACTTAATGAAAGAACATTAAGATCCAAAGCTCAAAATGAAAGTAATTATTTTTGCTTTATTTCAACCATTGAACCTAAAAATATTGAAGAGGCAATAAAAGATGAATCTTGGGTAATTGCTATGCAAGAAGAACTTAATCAATTTATTAGAAATGATGTTTGGACTTTGGTACCTCCACCTAAAAACCAAACCATAATAGGCACCAAATGGGTCTTTAGAAATAAAATGGATGAAAAGGGTATTATATCTAGAAACAAAGCTAGGCTAGTAGCTCAAGGTTACAATCAACAAGAAGGTATAGATTACGATGAAACCTTTGCACCAGTAGCTAGACTTGAGTCTATTAGGATATTACTTGCATATGCATGTGCACATGATTTTAAGTTATTTCAAATGGATGTCAAAAGTGCTTTCTTAAATGGGTTTATAAATGAAGAAGTATATGTTGCACAACCTCCTGGCTTTGCCGACTTTGAAAAACCAAATTATGTTTTCAAACTTAAAAAAGCTTTATACGGACTTAAGCAAGCACCAAAAGCTTGGTATGATCGACTTAAGACTTTCCTAGTTGACCATAAGTATACCATGGGCCTAGTAGATAATACTCTCTTCACCAAGAAAAAGGGATCACATATTATCATAGTCCAGATATATGTGGATGACATTATATTCGGTTCAACTTGTCAAGAGTTATGCGACGATTTCTCAAAAATCATGCATGACGAGTTTGAAATGAGTATGATGGGGGAACTAAACTTTTTCTTAGGTCTTCAAATTAAACAATTAGAAGATGGGATATTCTTCAACCAATCAAAGTATATCAAAGATATGCTTAAGAAGTTTGGTCTTGAAGACTCAAAACCTATGAGAACACCCATGTCCTCCGAAACTAAACTCACTAAGGATGAAGAAAATGAATCCATAGATAGCACTAAATATAGAGGAATGATTGGTAGTTTACTCTATCTTACGGCTAGTAGGCCTGACATTATGTTTAGTGTTTGTCTATGTGCACATTTTCAAGAAGATCCAAAAACGTCCCATCTTGAAGCCGTTAAAAGAATATTTAAGTACATCAAAGGTACTACACACTTAGGATTATGGTATCCCAAAGGAACGGGTGTAGAAACCATAGTGTATACCGACTCAGATCATGCAGGTGACTATGTTGATAGGAAAAGTACTAGTGGTATTTGTACTTTTGTAGGATATTGTCTCACATCATGGTTCGCTAAGAAACAAACTGCCCTCGCAATCTCAACAACAGAAGCAGAGTATGTGTCTGCAGGAAAGGCGTGTCAACAAGCACTGTGGATGAAACAAGCTCTCGTCGACTATGGAATTGAACTCAACAACATTCCCATTCTTTGCGACAACAAAGGTGCTATCGATTTAAGCAAAAATCCAGTCCAACACGCTAGAACCAAACATATTGAAATACGCCATCACTTCCTTCGCGACAATGTACAGAAGGGAATCATCTCAATTGAGAAAGTTTCCTCAGAGGACAACATTGCCGATATCCTCACTAAACCACTTAAACGTGAACCTTTCAACTATCTTAGACTTGGATTAGGATTAATGGAACCTAGTGATTAGGAGAAACATTAGTATAAACATTAGTTTAGCCACACACGACACTAAACCAAAAAAAAATGTGTTCTGAATCCGCGGATCCAATCGACAACAAAGACGGATCCTTTGTTTGGGATCCGCCGGATCCGCCGCATGCTAAGCCCAGTTTATTATTTAATAAACAAGAACAAATACTATTCACTCCTCACTCCAAAACATATCACCTTACTATACTCGACACACACTTAATCTCCATCACATTTCAGACCATTTTCTCCCACAAATTTGTGCTTCTAACATCACTGTAAGTATTCTTATCATATTTATACTCCTGATCTGCGTCTAGGATTTCCATTTCATGCACAAAACCAAAACTTGGGGTATATGCAAAATTCTTGAAAAATCATGAAGCATATTTATTTCATTGTACTTAAAAACATGTTTTTCTTAGTTAGGAATTGCATCTCATAGCACATTGTCTTAATTTAACAAAAACCCCATGAAAATTTTTCACTAAAATCTTCTAACGACTAGGTAAAATTTTTTTTTCTTACATTGTTCATACAAATGCAAAAACGTTATCTTTTAGACTTCACTTGCATAATGTCTCTTGAATGCTAAAGGAAATACATAACTAATATGTATTTTCGGGTACATTCAACCGTAGCTACATTGAAATAGGAGTGTTTGGGTTATCTCTCGTTTATCAACAAAACTTGCATAAACTAATTTTTCTTGCATCAAAAGGAGTCGAGATAACCGCACCTCCACATCGTCCCCATGTAGGCACACACTAGGAATCTTACACTTCCTTTAATCATTTTAACTAAAACTATGTAACTTATGTACTTAGGAAAATCATGCCTCCCGCAACCAACTACGATCACAAGAAAACCGTTGACTACTTACCCAAAGTCCACAAAACTAAGGGTTTAACCGATGCCCAAATCGAAATTTTCAAAGTCTTAGAGAAAAAGTATGTTCATGAGGGTAGAGCCGTAGATGCATCATTTTATGAAGGCACTCAACTTAGGGAACAATTAGCCGCAATTCAATTTGATTCTCTTTTAGACATAGACGAGCCAATCATTCCTAGGTTCATACTTGAGTTCTATGCTAGTGTAGGTCTTACCTCGAGTGATGAAGGTTACTTAAGTCTTCATTTTACTCTAAATGGAAATCTTGTCAACATCCCTCTTGATCAATTTGGTGAGGTCTTAGGAATTCCAAGTCAAGGTACATGTATTTACTCGGACAAATGGTCCTTAACAATCTTAGACTCCAATCTCGATAGGACGGCACGATATGCCACTCCTCTTCAATCAAAAGAAGTGATTAGGGACCATCTCTTCATTCCTAAGAACAACCCCACAAGAATGTATCGTGGTCGTGAAGTTGCTAGAGATCCATTCGCAATGGAACTTAATGAACTAAGACCCGAATTCAAGAAGATGGAGGATGTGTTAAGGGCAAATGTGATGTGCACCATAGGAAACCGTGATCATATCAATGCTTGTTTATGTCACATGATGTACAACATCTCTACTCGTCAACCCTTCAATCTTGCCTATTATGTTGCCAAACGAATGTGTGACATTCCGGTTCAAAGCAAGATTGCAATGCCTTATGGTATGCTCTTAACCCGACTTTATAGAGCCTTTGCACCCGCTCGTCCAAACCATCTAGGCTTTGTTCCGGATTACAATGAAATTGAACACACCTTCGTTCCTTTGAGTGATTTTAGGGTTAGTGTTGATAAGGGCAAACGTCCTCGTGTTCCAACATCATCCTCATCATCTTCCATGAGTGAAGATGATGGTATGCCAAATTCTAGGATTCCTCCACCCGAATACTTGAGCCATCTTCCTCCAATTCCACATGAATCCGCTGAGTATCGAAACATCAAAGGAATGGTGAAGAATCTGGGGCGTTGGATGATGAAATTACACAAGGGGATGAAGAAGTTGAAGAAGAAGCTGAGTTAATGGAGTGTTTGGTTTTAAACAATGTTGGATATTGTGTTGTTAAATTTCTATGTGTCTTGAATTTATCTGATAATACTTATTGTGTATGTGTAATAACTAACACTTGCAGGTAGATAACCATCACGGTTATCAATTTTCCGGGTTATTGCCTATGTTTGGCATAACACCTAAAACGGTAAATTTCTAAGTATGGATTTAACTATGTGCAATCATGTGTTAATATTATCATATTTAGTTGTTTTGCTATACATATTAGATGTTAAGTAAGGTCTAGATGAATTTTCGGGTTTTCATCGAAAAACGCGAAATATGACATATGTTCTGTTTACTTTCTTAGTTTTAGGTCTGCGGATCCCGCGGATCCCAAAATAAGGATCCGCCAAGGCTTATCGTTGGATCCGCCAAACGCCATCCTGCGGATTTGGCGGATTGAACAATAAGGTTCCGCATTTGTAACCACTTGGATCCGCAGGATTCCCAGTAAAATTATAAAACTTTTTCGACTTATCCCGACTCTTAAATCTTAGTGTTTAGTATCATTTAGGATCTATTCACTGATCATAATTCATCTTAGAATCATTTAGGAACTCTTAGAAACTTAGGAACAAAATTTCCCACCAAAATTTAAATTTTTGAATTTTAGGTGTAAGTTACCAAACTGATACAAAGAAGGAACCCTTTTTAGGGATCCGTCAAATCCGTGGAAATATCAAATCATCAGATTTTCCACTATCCTCTTGTATTAACTGCATATCCAACACATATTACTCAACCAAAGCTAAATGGATTGACTTCCTTGATATGACCTGCACAAATTTTTGTTCCAAATCATTAGAAACCAACATTCTCTATTGGATTCACATCAACTCCAAACACACAGACTCACAAACCTTCTGTCTATAAATTAGTACTTTAGGATCATTTCTTCACACAACAAACACTTCCTCTCCTGTACACTTTAGATATCCTTCTTCACCATGACCAAGTCACACAACTCTTCCACATCTAGAACTCCAAGAAGAACAGCCCGCATCAGTGTTAAACCTTGCTGTTTTATCAACTTAGCAAACTCTTCATCTGAGGAAAATTCTCCTCTCAATATATCATCACCCATTGCTAGTGAAAATTTTCTTACACTCTCGACCCCAACACCATCACATGTTGTTATACAAACACCACCACCAACCATTACTCCAATGGCCTCTACTCCACCACCAGCTCCATCACAGACTGTTAGATCACCATCACCACCAAAATCACCTAAACTCCAACCCTTGGAATTATTTAGGACTCCTCCTACATCACCACATCTTGATGACTTGGAAGAACTATCACCAAAACTACCCAATCTTCCACCCATGACTTTTGAAGGTCAACAACCCATGCTTTTTCACCCGGCTTACCCGGATATCCATGGCCCTTTATACCATGATGCACAATCATCCCAACCTCAACAAAAACCTCTATCACCCACATCCACTCTAGTTGCCATTGACAAGGCAATGTGGATGAATATGCCTCACACCCAAGAAGAGATTAGTGAAGAGCTCAATCGTCTTTACACTCTCTCGGGTATGGTTGACCATCGCCTTCATGAAGCAATGGACATCCAAAACATTCTCATGAACTCCCTCCAAACACCACAACAACCATCCAACAACAACAACACCCAACCACCATCACCACCACCACCACAAAACTTGGACCCTAGTCTTCCGCCCGGTTTCTCAACTCATGATTGCGCACATTGTGAGAGAACGGCTCATTTGGCCCAAAGGACCAACATCTTGGTCCATGAGCTTCAAAACGAGATGAGGTTCATCTTGAACCATGTTCTTGAACGTTTAAACGCAATCTCTCATCCTTCTCAATAGGAGCTCTTTAGATTAATTGTTTGGATTTTTATTTTTTTAGTTGTTTGTTTAGGACCTTTTTATTTTTTTTGGATGTCTTCTTATTTGTAACATCATTTCACTATTGTAACTTTTGTCACAAAATTTTCAATCTATATGAATGTGATGTTTTTATGCTTATGAGTGATCAACATATTGCATATTATCATTATCATTATGCACTAACATTCCTATATTGCATACATTATATCTTGCATATGATTACTTTAGGTACAAATTAACATCAGACACTTAGTTTGACTTTTTAAAGTCAAACATATTGAAAAGCTTGTTTGGAAGAACACTTAACAAGCATTCTACTTCTTCATTGAAGTCATTTCATAACTAACACTTCTTTTGCAGCATATCATACCCTTCAATAGTATACGTTGGTACTCGAGAAGTGAGGAGTATACATCGAGGGGAGCATCTCATAAGCATCTCATATACTAACCGTTTGTTTTGTAGATTCATGCATCATTTACTTAATTACTCCATTTAGGGGGAGTATAAAACAAGGGGGAGCTCTTAAAGTTCTCAAAATCGCATTCCGCTTCGCTACTCTTTTTGTTTCGACAAAAAGGGGGAGAAAGGACTAAGTTTGCATTAACTGTGAATTATCACAGTACATACATTTTTTACAAAACTTTTCTTTAATAAACAAACTTAATATATATTTTTAAGAACTCATGCTATATTTATTCTCTTGCTCAAAAATATACTTTATGTTTTGTCATCAACAAAAAGGGGGAGATTGTTAATACAAATAGCGTCCCAAAAACGTTATTTATATTCTTTGATCTTTCATTAGTTTTGTTAATGACAAATATAAGGAATATCTTTTAGCAAATAATAAATACTAGCTTAGTCTCTTAAGTACACACTTTACACTTCACATATTAACTAAGAACTACAAGTTTAGTAACTTGTTTCCTTAAAAGGAAACTTTAATTCATAAAACATTCCATGACATCATTGTATGCATCACATACAATATCTTGGTTAGATATGCAAGCAACATAGTTGACATTTGAAGATCTTGGATGATATGGTAAGATACAACTAAGATATGGTAAGAGACAACTATTACATAGCTGTCACATCCCACGGATCCAAGTGTTATAAGGGACGGATCCCTTTTGAGGGATCCGCCGGATCTGTGAGCTGAAGATCAGCTTGCCTATAAATAGGAAGCTGATCATTTGGCTCTCTCATCACTCATATAGCTTAAACACATATATTCATTCAGTACATATCTTACTAACATCATTCATAGTTGCTTTTCACTTTGATCATCCATTTTGTAGAAAGGAGATCAAGCATTCAAGGATCTACAGAACCGTAATCCTTTAGTTGCATTACTGTGTGATCTTGTAGTTTGTTTCACACATCATATCTATCATTTGTAATCAGTGAGTGTGGTTAGTACTTTAGTCCTTAAAGTACAAAGAGTGTAGGGAGTAGTTGTACCCTTGTAAAGAACTCGACATCTAGCTTAGTGTCGGTAAAGTAATTAGGCGACGTCAGGTTGGTTCTACTTGTGAAAGAACCCGGTGTTTAGCTTAGTACCGGAAAAGGAAGTAAGCGACGTGTAAAGGTTTTCTCCGCCTAGGAAAGGAGTTTGTTTCTTAGTGAAAGATAAACTCTCGAGTAGGAAACTCGGGGAGTGGAGTAGGGCAAGGAATAGAGTTCTTGTAGCCGAACCACTATAAACAACTGTGTCGTGTGGTTTGATCTTTCCTCTCTTTATCTTTTATTTACATTGTGTGATTATTTATTTGTGATTGTTTCCTTTGAATTAACATATAGTAACAAATCAAATAAAACTTTAAAAATGGTAAAAACTATTCAACCCCCCTTCTAGTTTTCCACAGCATAAACACCCAAAACCATATCGATGAAGATAATATAGGTTTTGCAGGTTTTGTTTCCACGGCGGCGCGTGAGTCCACGCGCTTTGTTGATTTTGAATCAAGTGATAGCTTCGAAAACTCTGCTCCAGAAACCGTCATCCGCCGCTCAGATTTCGTCAGTTTTTCATCAACGGCAGCGCATGACTTCTCCGAGATCTGACTATCAACTTTTGTCGACTTCTCATTCACGGCGGCGCGTGAATCAGAAGTCGGCTTCGCAAAGGCGCATGACTTTTCCGGTAAAGGTTCCGCCGCCACAGATCGGAGGTTATATTTTCCGATCGGAGGCTATGGTGGTTTGGGGATATGAGATAATTGAAAGAGAGATGAGAGAGACGAGTGTGAGTGTGTATGTACAATGTGTGTTTAGGGGGTTAGGTAGAAAGTATGGAATGACTAAAATGCCCCTCAGTATCTTTGTTCATTTTTATCTAAACCGTTGGATGAAATAATTATGGAAGGTTAAGATGTTGTTATTTGTTCTTTAGATAAATGTTGTTTCGTATTGAACTTTTCTCATCTAATAAATGGCTGAGATTAAAAGACGCTTACTAATTAAAAAAAAAAAACAGCTAAAGGCAGAGAGGTAGATCGGTACATTTACAAGAAACACAAAATACACCTAATCATCAATATTTCTCTCATTATTCATCTCACCAAACACACACCAAAACACACACTACTGACATCAAAAAGCCGATCAAAAAACAACATAACTTTCGGCACCACAACCCATATCCTAATCCCCATTCCAACTGATGAGTATTTTAGTTCATCATCAATCAGCAAACGCGCCACGTCATCATCTCCATCTTCAAACGAAGTTCCAATTAAAAAATCGGTTAAAAAACCTGTTGCAGGTATACTAATAGAATTTTGTTTGCATTCAGAGATTGAATACCTATCTTTACTACTGTTATTTATGCCTAAATAATGATGCACACTATTTATAGAGATTATGTTAAAGATTTTGTGATTTTACTTTGTTTAATGAATATTAATTGAAGTTATTGCGATTTTTGTGAAGAAAACTGTGATTAGAAGTAAGATTTTGAGATATAGGTAGATCCATTTGAAGTTATTGTGATGAAAAGTGTGATTAGAAAGCTTAGCAGAAGGCAAAGTAAAGACATAGCATGAGGTTTAGAATAAGGAAAAGCCTTCGGCCAAGCCTTTGGCTTAGCCGCAGGCAACGCCTTTGGCTTTGCCGACGGCGTCGCCTGTGGCAAGGTGATGGCGTAGCCGCAAGCTTTTTAATTTGTTTGGCTAAACATCCAATTTGGCTTCTAATCTGTTTCGCCAAAGGCATAGCCTAGGCTTTCTAATCTGTTTTTATTGTATATCACATATGATATAGTAAAATACTCAATTATAGATAGACTCGGTTTATATTTTTGTGATGAAAAAAGTGTGATTAAAGGCTTAGCAGAAGGCAAATCATACGGCTAAGACTTCTACTAAACTGCTTTGATTATAGCCTGCAACATAGCCTTTGTAAAAGTGAAGGCGTATTCTTTGGATAAGACAAAAGCTTCACCAAAATGCTTTGCCTTATGCTAAAACTTCTAAACTGCTTTTATTGTATATCACAAATGATGGTTAATCTGCTTTTATTGATGCGATTAGCCTGTTAAAATATGTGCTGCAAGAAAATATCAAAGTTTGTTTCCTTTTGGTGCAACTGTTTTACATAGAAATATGCAATAGCGCGAATATATAAGAATGTTTTGTAAGATGTATAGGACAAAGAGAAGGTGAATGTATGCTGCATTATGGTGTGATTAACCTATTAGAGAATGTGTATTCATTCGTTGTAATAGATACTAAATGTGTATTGGTAGTTAGGAAGATATGTATTTTATTCATAATAAGAGTAGTAGAATGCTATATGAATGTGTTATTTTAGTCGGATGTTACTTACGCTAAAATTTTTGTTATACAGATTCAACTTCGATGCTTAGAAATGGTGAAACTGGAGACTGGATAGGTACTTTCGAGGGGCATAAAAGTGCCGTCCGGAGTTGCTACTTAGATACAATTGCTATGCGTGATGCATTAGCATCTGCTGATTTCTCAGTGTATGTCGTGAAGGTTTTTTTTTTTTTTTTTTTTTTTTTTTTTTTTTCTTCCTCCTGTTATTAAGAGCCTATTTTAGGCGTTCGATTAATTACTCAAAACTTTGCATTGTTTTTACATCAAGGGAATAACAAACCTTATTTGTGAGCTTTTATGCAGAAGTTGATGCACTGAAGGCACATATGGGATTTGAAATGGAAGGTGAAGGGGTACCTTCGTATCGTCAACCTAATAATGAACCCGATTATGAGGAGCTCAACTTGCCTTCAGCTCCTTGTGGACAGGCAGTACCAGCCAGAAGAGTTAACAATCAGGTATCCTACTTTTTAAGTATCTTAATATGGGTCACCTGGATTATATATTGCCTCTCGTGGATACTGCCTGTCCAATGTCTATTCTATACTTAAATTTCATATATACACTAATATTCTGAATTAAGATAATATATATATATATATATATATATATATATATATATATATAGGGTCCGGTTCTAGAGAAAAGTGTAATTAGATAGAAAAGTGAGAAAAAAAGTTATAGGGTAGATTTTGAAAACACTTGAAAGTTAAGGGTAAAAATTAAAAACAAATCAACAAAAGAGGGATATCAATCCGATCAGTTATTCTTAATCAGATCCACCTTCTGCACCTTCACAACCACCACCATCTGCACCGTTACCACCACCACCACCGTAGATTCCAAAGACCAATTTCATGCATCACGAGAAGAATCTTTGTCACAGGTTTCTTTATTTCCTTTTTTTAAATTTAAATTGTTTATGCACACTAGGGGTGGTTTGCTTTTATTCGATTTTGTGGGATTATTAAATTTCCTACAAGATCTTTCGTAGCATCTACTATAACTAGCCCAAACATCACCGGCGTATAAGGCAGTCAAACGACTTTAACCGTTAAAAATAAATTCAATCATTTATAGGATTGTTAAAACTTAAGGTACAACAAAATTAACTTTTTCCACGATTTTGTGGTTTTCTAGTTAGATACAGTATATGTCTGATTTAGTTTTACACTGTATTATTGGTAAAAGTGAATATATTAATTTTGTACAACTCAAAGTGTATATACCACCGTCTCCACCTTCTGCATCGTCAACACCACCACCGTCTTCACCGTTACTACAACCACCACCACCGTCGCACCGTCTGCACCATTATTTTTTAAGCTAATGGAAAATGTAATTTGCCTATTTTTGGTGATTTGTGACTCTAGGTGTATTGTAGTGATAATTTGAACATATGATTTATGATCGTAGATATTTGTGTCCTGAACCGTATCCGGAGCATAACATGGAGTTTTTGAAAGCTAATGGAATTCAGTTATCTCAGTTTGGAATCGAAGGAACTAAGGTATTAACTATTACGATTATTTAATGATTTTATAGTAATCGTTTTTTTTTTTTTTTTTTTTTTTTTTAATTATTATTATTTTTTTTAATATATATTTTTTTAGGTTGTTATTGGTGTATTCGATTACGATTGGACTGTTTATGATCTTTAGTTATGTAGTAAACAGACACGATAATGTTTGAGTTCCCCCAATTCATAGGTTTTAATTGCATCTGGGTGCATTTGAATTATTGGATATATGTTTCTGATGATCCATAGTTTTTAGGTTTTTATATGTATCTGGTTACGAGTGAACAAGTGGATCGATTGTGTTAGGATAAGTTGAGATTTGATTCAGGGGTTTTGTTGTGTTTGATATGGGATCTTTGATATTGCAGAGTGCCTGTGGATCCATTGGAATGGCAGATATCACAGGATACAGCAAACAGTCTGTTTGCGTGTTTGGCTAATACTGTAGGTGCTACCTCTAGCGATTTCCCTTGTAGGGCATCCATTTGGATGTTTAGTGCATCTGTTTGAACTAATTGGGCATCTGTTTGTATGTTTAGTGAATAGTTGGTCATAATAGGGCATCCATTTGTATATTTAGTGCATCGTTGGAACTAATCTGAAATCTGTTTAGTGCATCCATTGTATGTTTAATGCATCTGTTGTATGTTTAGTGCATCTGTTTGTATGGTAGGGCATCCATTTGTATGTTTAGTGCATCTGTTTGTATGTTTAGTGTATCAATGAACACATTAGGGCATCTGTTTGTATGTTTAGTACATCGATTAACACATTAGGGCATCCATTTGTACGTTAGTGCATCTGTGTGTATGTATAGTGCATCTGTTTGTATGGTAGGGCATCCATTTGTATGTTTAGTGCATCTGTTTGTATGTTTAGTGTATCGATGAACACATTAGGGCATCCATTTGTATGTTTAGTGCATCGATGAACACATTAGGGCATCCATTTGTATGTTTAGTACATCGTTGGAACTAATTTGAAATTTGTTTAGTGCATCTGTTTGTATGTTTAGTGCATCTGTTTGTATGGTAGGGCATCCATTTGTATGTTTAGTGCATCTGTTTGTATGTTTAGTGTATCGATGAACACATTAGGGCATCCATTTGTATGTTTAGTGCATCGATCAACACATTAGGGCATCCATTTGTATGTTTAGTGCACCCATTTTAGGTAATCTACTGCATCCGTTTGAGGCACTTTAGTGCATCCGTTTGAGGCACTTTAGTGCATACGGTTGAGCTACTAATTAGTGGTTTGAGTTGTTATACAGCATAATGCACCTACATTTAGTATTTGAAAATGTGTATATTAGCGTATACTAATAATGTAATTTTTTTTTTAATTAAATTACAAACAAATATCTTACTGCTGATATCTGTATAATCTAGGTTGCTCTGTAACAACAAACTTGAAGGATCAATTCCGATGGAACTCAAGACTCTCAACTGTTTGTATGAAATGCACTATGATGAAAACCTTTTATCGCTTGTTTCTGATGGTATTGGATGTCTAAACAGAAAATTTGGACGCTGGTAAGAGGCTTCTCAAATTATTTCGGTCACTACTAATTATAATCGTTAATAACTTAATATCAATATGCGTTCTTAGTGGGTGTGTTTGCATGTACCTTTGAAATGGGTCATTTGATATTAAATAATTTAAATTCGAGAATCAGTTGCAATAACGGATTTGGTGAGAAGATTGTGTCTGGATGCACCTATATTGTTCAAGGTTCTTTCTAATGACTTATCATAGTTTGTGCTACAAATGCACTATTTATCATAAAACATATATTATGATTATTTTCGCTATCATATCCTCAAGTAACTAGATAAGTTGGCGGTTATAGGTAGTTAGTAGAATGTATGTAAAAGGAAATCAAGAAAGTAATAAGAAAAGTGATGAGTATAAGCATATGTTCGTTAAATTAGAGCATCCGTTGTTTAATTTAATTTAGGGCATCAGTTGTTAAAATTCGGATGAAAGTAAGAATTTGTTTGTTAGAATAAATATCACCTTTTTGTTTAATTTAGGGCATCAGTTGTAGAATATGTATGTAGATGTAGAATAGTGTATCAAAGTACGTGTTAGAGCATCTATTAGTATAATTAGGACATTTGTATTATGTGCTTGGTGCATCTATATTATGTGTTACAGTGTTAGCATTTATTTTATGCTATTTAGGAAGTGATGGTCATTTGCCGTTTAGAATTAATGTGTCGTGTATAATATGTATTTTGTTTAGTGGGCTTATAGCATTAGTAATGTTTGTAAGTTAATTATATGTGTAGTGTAATTATTAAGCCCACTTTAAGTCCATTAGAAAGCCCACCATTGTCCAAAATGGTTGGCTGTGTTTCATTTAAACCACACACACTCTTCACAGTTAGAGTGCCTCATTCAAGATAAGATAAGAGTGTGTGTGTGTGTGCAAAGGTCCCAAAGTCTCTTGTATTATTTTCTTTCTTTGAAGCTAATAATCATTTGACTAGAAATAACCATATGATCCATACAACTCTATTTCTTATTGTTCTTAAGTGATTGTGAGTGTCATCATCAAGTGCTTGTGTGTATGATAAAGAAGAGATTCGTGGTCTACAAGTGGTATACATGAGCCAATCTTCAAGGTAGAAGGTTTGTAAGTTTGGTTTGTTTCAAAAAAAAATAACCCACTGTTGTGTTTTCTTGCTTCTAAAAAACGTGACCAAGGTGTTGTTTTGCTTGGAATACTCAAAAATCATTTGTAAGGTTGTGTCTGTTAAAATATTCATGATTTGGCTTTTGGTTACGTGAGTATTTCTCATTAGTGTGTTGAAAAATCTGGACAAAACTGCATATTATTGGTATTCTTAGTTGATAGATCGAATGAATTCAAGAAAGATTTAGTTAATGTGTTTTTTATAATATCTTGGATTTGATTGGTCAAGTGGTTGAAAAGTTGTAAGGAATATTTGCAATTTGGTGAAAAGTTGTCAGTAAGTAGGATACGTTGCAAGATATCACGTGGGAAGTGTCTCTAAAGTCAACAAAAGTGGCAAAAAGTTGAAATTTCTCGCAATTGACAAGTCTCTCGGAATTAGTGCTGCTCTCGGAATTGTCTCTCGCATTTACTGCTGGCCTATCGCAATTAGTACTGCTTATCGCAATTCGTGCTTCTCGCAATTGCTGCTGTTCTCGCAATTGCTACCAGTTTCGCAATTCACTGCTTTTATCGCAATTGTGTGCTGTTTTCGCAATTCAAAGGATTTCTCGCAATTGTATATCGCAATTCAAGTTGAATCTCGCAATTGGAGCTATTTTATCGAAATTGGTCTCGCAATTCACATTTTGGACTCGCAATTGATGCAACTTTCGGAATTGGCAACTTTAGTCCTTGTACTTTCAGCTGCCTTAAGATAACTTTTGGATTTGACACTTTTGGCCCTCGCAATTGTGATTAAAAGACTTCAAAGTTAGATAACTTTCAAGGATTTGATTCGAACGTAATTTCGTCAACTCGAAAGTGAACTCGGTATTTTTACTCTTGTATAAGAGTGTAAAATACTTCGACAAACGGTTATCTAACCTTTTGTATAAAAGTGTTAGATTTTATATAAATTATCGATTTATATAAATTAGATATCTTTCTATCTAAATTGATATTTTGCCATAATTTTTATAAATTTTGGTCAAATTGAAATTTCTATAGAAATTGTCGAGTTTATCTAAATTGTAATTTACATAACTTTTGTCGAAATAGTAAACTTTTGACTTTGTCTTAATTATACTTGAATCAAGTTTCGTAACGTTATTTAATTTGTTACAACATCAACGATCATCAACAACAAACCAAAGCATCACATCAACAACCAAGTTCTAGTTCAACCTTCAACGAAAACAACTTCTATTTTGTTGAATCGATCCTCAATCCACTTTATCATACATCATTTTAAAGATGACTACACAACAAGACATTCATGCCGCAGGTTCAGAAAACCGACCTCCAATGTTAGAAAAGGGTGGTTACCTTCCATGGACGAGTCGTATGCTTCGTTATATGAAATCAAAACCTAATGGACAAGGTAGACTCTTGGCTAACTCCGTTGAGAAAGGTCCATTCAAGCCTCGTAGGACAGAACTTACAGCTGAAGATCGAACTTCAGAACCTCCCGTTGAAGCAACTTACAAAATCCAAGAAGAAAAGGATTATACGGCAGATGATTGGAAGCAAATTGAAGCTGATAACATGGCAATGCATTTAATCCAACTTGGGTTACCTCAAGATAAATTTTGTGCTGTAGACAGTTGTGAAACTGCTCATGCAATGTGGGAACGAGTCAAAAGACTTTGTTATGGTACAGATATTGGTAAACAAGAATTGGAAAACAAGCTTCTGACTGAATGGGAGAAGTTCACATCTACACCAGCTGAACAGATTGAATCTTACTACACACGGTTTTGTACTTTAATGAATGAGTTGATCAGAAACAATTTGGCACCTAAACCAATTGTTCAAAATATCAAGTTCATCAACAACCTTCCTGAAGAATGGGGACGATATGTTACTATTGTCAACCAGACACAAAACCTTCACAAGATGAACTATGATCAGCTTTATGACTTCCTAAAACAAAACCAAGCAGAGGCAAATGAAGTCAGACAAGAGAAACAAGCTAAACAACAAGATCCTCTTGCACTCATAGTCCAAACACCTACACCTGCAACAGTTAATGCACAACCTTCATCATCATCTTCATCCCAACAAGTCATGCAACAACAATTCAATCCTCAAACACCGTTCTACCTACAACAACAACATCTAATCCCACAACAACAATACCCGCAACACCCAGATCAACATGATCAGGATGAGTCAACTGATGCTTTGACTCAAGCTTTTGCCTACCTATCAAAAGCATTCCAAGGACGTTACTCCACACCCACCAACAACAATCAACGAATCTCATCGAACACTCGCAACAAGCAGATTGCACAGCCGAGTTTCAACATGGGACAACAAGGACAGATGGTTGGGGGATATGGGAATCAGCAGGGATATGCTCCAAGATATCAGATGGGTAATCAGAATGTAGGGCAGTATGTTGGTAATCAGATGGGTCAGTTTGCAGGGAATCAGATGGGTAATGCTGTTGGTAATCAAAGGATACAGAATGCTGGGAATCAGTTTGGGAATGTTGCACAGGGAGCTGGGAACAGGAATCAGGGTAATGTGATGAAGTGCTTCAACTGTCAGGGTGTTGGTCATATGGCTAGGAACTGTCCAGACAAGCCGAATAAAAGGGATCCAGCGTATTTGCAGAAAGCATTAATGTTGGCAAACAAGGAAACGGCTGGGCTTCAGTTGAGTGCAGAAGAGAATGACTTCATGGCTATCATGGATGCTTCAGAAGATCTTGAAGACATCGATGCAAACTGCATTTTTATGGCAAATCTCCAGGAGGCAAAGTACGACACAGACTCAGAAGCACCTCCTGCTTTTGACACTAATGCGGTTTCTGAGGTACAACCATATGCTACATGTCACAATAATGAAATGTTTGATATGTCACCTCAAAATGAACAGCATCCTGAGACTCCTAATCTCATTTACGATACATATATGGACGAACCAAGTTGTAGTAATACTAATTTGGTAACTCCAGATATGGATCCTAATGATGAATTCGAGTCACAGCATACTGATAATGATGAGGAAACACGTGCTATGTTTGAATCATTATTGCATAATTGTAGTATTGAAATTGAGAAAGTTAAAACGGTCAATCGCGAGGTTAAGGCCGCGAATGAAAAATTGACCGCTGAGCTTGAGAGTTATAAGATGAATGCACAAGCTTATGATTTTCATAACGAAAAACAGTCAGAACTTGAGGTTAGCTTAAGAGATTCTGAGTTAAGAGAGAAACATTTGCAAATAAAATTTGACACTCTCGATGTTAATTTGAATTTGCAAATCAAATCTCTCAACAAAGAAATTTCTGAACTAACCAACCAGCTTTCAAAACAAAAATCAACTTATTCCAATCTTGAAAAAGAAAAGAAGGAGTTGAATGAAAGGTTTTCAAAACGTGAAAAAGATCTTCAAAAAGAGATCACTGACAAAAAAGAAACCATTGCAAAGTTGGAAGATTTAATTGTAAAAACGGGTCATTCTGCACAAACAGTTAACTTGTTAATAAACGATCCAAACCCGATTTTACATACGCTAAAGAAAACGGCTATCGGTTGTGAAAACCCTTCTTATCTCAAGAAAGCTCAGAAAAATCAGAATGTGTTATATAATGGTAGTGTGCTAAATGATAATCATGATCCGATTGAGATTTATGATTCGGATGAAACGATTGAGCATATTGAAAAGAGACGAGTCAAAATGAGACAAATGAACCCAGAAATTAAACCAATTGACTATAATGAAGTTAACAGACTTGCTGGGGTTCATCTTGTTAAAAAGGAGTCACCTCTGTTTTTTCAAAAACCAGTGGTTTTCACAAAACAAAAAGTTGTCTCAATTCATCTGTCTAACATTCAACAAATGGCATCTAAAAACACTTTTGATACAAGTGCAGCTAGACTATATTTGGTGGATCTTAAACAGAGAATTGAAACACTTCAAAGTATTGTGGCTTCCAAAACAAACAGTCAAAAATTTGAATGGTTTTCAGGTGTTCAGGATGAAATTAAAGAGATATTTGAATCGGAAATTAATCCACACATCTCTGCAATCTATGCGGTTGTTCAAAATGTGGAAAATAATCTTTTGAAAGAGTCAGCAGCATTTGTTAAGGACCACAAATCCTTAGTGAATGAAGCTAATGAATACTTGGAACACATAAAAGTTTTGGAACAACAAAATGACTCTCTCTCTTTCGAAGCTCTATCGACCGATATCATGTCTATTATTTTTCAAACATATTCTGTTGAGGATGATGAAACACTTCGAGCTGAGACTTCTCAAATTGTTGAAAAATATGAAAAGGCACTTTTGAAGCTTGAAAAACAAAATAGCACTTATTTTAAACAACTTGATACGAAAAAGGAAGAATGCAAGTATGACAAATTGTCGTATGAGCGTTCTTACAAAAACATGCAAGATCAAATAAATCTTTTGAAGTCTCAGCTTGCAAGTCAAAAAGGGCAGGGTGAGGAATCTGCAGGTATTGCACCATTAACCCCTTGCCTAATGAGAAACAAAAAGGGAAAGCTGTTGTCAAGAACACTAATGTGATAGCACCTGGCCTTTATAGGATTAGTCCCACTACTGCGTCTGCCTCTACATCTAAAACATATAGGGCGATAGACAAAAGTATTAAAGATAATCCAAGCGAGATTAGGAATGCTAAAACAACATCTCAGGACAACAACATAAATTCTAATGAGTGTGCCTTACCTTCTACAGGATTAGAAAGCAACTCTAGGAGCAAACGACAGACTAGGAGCAATAACAAGAAACCTAGTGTCTCGCCTGTTTCTGAGAGTCCAAGCATGAAAGTAGAAGAACACCCTAGGAATTTAAAGCTTTCCAAGAAGAAACATGTATCATCTAGTTGTAATGATAAGACTCCTGTTTCTAATGCATGTAATGATTCTGATTGTTTAATGCAAAAGAAATCTTTGTCAAAAAATGCTTGTGATGATAATGTTTCTAAGAATGTGAATGAAGTGAAAGAACAGAAAAAGATTCCTTCAGTAACTAGGGCTAAGTCTAGATACATCAGTATACTTATTGCAAAAGCTAGAAAAACCACTAGCAGTCTGTTACCTAAGGATCACATTAAGTGTTGTGCATGGAAACCAACGGGTAGAAATTTTACACTTAAGAATGGCACATTAGAAATAGTTCCCAATGCATCTAAGGAAACCATATCTAAGTGTGACTCACCTGTTACATCTAACCCCTTGGAACCAAATGTTACATGGTTTCCATATACAAATTCTTCTGTTCTTCTCAGGTCATTGAAATCTGTCTTTGGATCGTCGACTCGGGTTGCTCCAAGCACATGACCGGGAATCTGAAGCTGCTGATCAATTTTGTGTGGCAGTTCATGGGGACTGTACGTTTTGGGAATGATCATGTTGCAGCTATTCTGGGTTATGGAGATCTTCGGTTTGGAAATTATCTGATCTCTCGGGTTTACTATGTCGAAGGGTTGGGACACAATCTGTTCTCTGTCGGACAGTTTTGTGATGCTGATTTAGAGGTTGCATTTCGGAGAAACACTTGCTTTGTCAGGAATTTGGTTGGGGATGATCTCTTAATTGGGAATCGTGGCACCAATCTCTATGCAATTGACATAAACCAAATGGCCTCTTCATCACCGATTTGTCTCATGACCAGGGCAGGTGAAACAAAATCCTGGTTGTGGCATAGACGTTTGTCCCATCTGAACTTTGACACGATCAACAAGCTTGCCAAAGACGACATCGTCTCCGGTCTTCCTAAATTCAAATACACCAAAGAACACCTATGTCCATCATGTGCGCAAGGAAAGAGCAAAAGAGCAACATATAAACCTAAACCCGTACCTAGTTCGGTTGATAGGTTGCATCTGTTGCACATGGACTTATGTGGCCCGATGAGAGTTCAAAGCATTAATGGGAAGAAGTATATTCTTGTAGTTGTTGACGACTATTCAAGATATAGATGGGTAAAGTTTTTGAGATCTAAAGATGAAGCACCAAGCACCATCATCACCTTTCTGAAGCGGATTCAAGTTCTACTTCAAGCTCCAGTTAGGATAGTAAGAACGGATAATGGCACGGAATTCGTTAATCAGGAGTTAAGAACATTCTTTGAAGAAACTGGTATTACTCACCAGACATCAGCTGTTAGAACTCCAAAGCAGAATGGGTTAGTTGAAAGAAGGAACCGAACCCTTGTTGAAGCTGCTCGCACTATGCTGATTTATTCTAGTGCACCGTTATTCCTATGGGCTGATGCTGCTTCTACTGCTTGTTTTACTCAAAACCGATCCCTAATCCATCCAAGATTCAATAAAACACCATACGAACTTGTCAACAACCGAAAACCGGATATTTCTTATCTTCATGTATTTGGCGCTTTATGCTATCCAACAAATGACAGGGAAGATCTGGGAAAGTTGAAGGCTAAGGGTGATATTGGAATCTTTATTGGGTATTCTGAAAACTCGAGGGCATTCAGGGTGTATAACAGGAGAACGAAAAAGATCATGGAAACGATGAATGTGAAGTTTGATGAAATTTCACAAATGGCTTCTGAGAGACTCGCTCTAGAACCCGCGCTTAACCCGATGACTTCCGGACATATCAGTTCGGGACTCGCACCTCAAGGAGCTCAATCAATTCATAAGGAACAACCAACAACTCAAGAACTGGATAATTTCTTCGAGTTCATGTACGATGAATACTATGGTGGCGCTTCAAAAAATGCATCTAACCAACATTCCGCTGCAACCACTCAACATCAACAACCACCACCACCTCCACCAAATCCAGATGCATCCACAACATTTGAAGCTGGCGCACCAACTCCCTCGACATCATCATCATCTACATCTACTCCAGCAACTCCGTTCATTGAAATTGTTCTTCCAAGAATTGATGAGCAAGAACCAAATAATGTTGTGTTAGACGAAGAAGTCTTTGAAAACCCATTTGGAACGGAATCTGGTGAATCATCTTCCAGATTACATGAACCGTCTAACATGCATTCAAACAGTCCAAGGTACCCTTCAACATTACAGTGGACAAAAGACCATCCGATTGAACAGGTTATTGGTGAACCCTCAAGACCAATTCAGACGAGAAAACAACTTCATACCGATTGCGACATGTGCATCTATGTCTGCTCAGTCAGTCTCATAGAACCTAAGAACATTCGGGAAGCAATGGCAGATAATGCCTGGATTGAAGCGATGCAGGAAGAACTTCTTCAATTTCAAATCCATGACACCTGGGATTTAGTTCCAAGACCAATTGACAAACTAGTCATTGATCTTAAGTGGTTATGGAAAAACAAAAAGGATGAAGAAATGACTGTGATTCGCAACAAAGCTCGTCTGGTGGCAAAGGGATACAGACAAGAAGAAGGGATAGATTTTGAAGAGTCATTCGCACCGGTTGCAAGGCTTGAAGCAGTCAGGATTTTCTTAGCTTATGCCGCTCACAAGAACATCACGGTTTATCAGATGGACATCAAGACGGCGTTCTTGAATGGAACTCTGAAAGAAGAAGTGTATGTGAGTCAACCAGACGGTTTCGTTGACAAAGATCATCCGGAATACGTCTACAAGCTTAAGAAGGCAATCTATGGTTTGAAACAAGCCCCACGGGCGTGGTATGACGAGTTATCATCCTTCTTATTGTCAAATAATTTCACCAAAGGAACAATTGATCCAACCTTGTTTACAAGAAAATACAAAAATGACATTTTGATTGTTCAGATTTATGTGGACGACATAATATTTGGGTCCACTAATCCGACACATTCAAAACATTTTGAAAATCTCATGAAAAGTAAATTCGAAATGTCCATGATGGGTGAATTAAAATTCTTTTTAGGCTTACAAATTCATCAATCCCCACGTGGTATTTTTCTTAATCAGGCTAAATACACAATTGAGATTTTGAAAAAACATGGAATGGACAATTGTGACTCTGTTGGTACTCCAATGGTCACTTCACCAAAAATTGGCGCTGACCTATATGGGAAACCCATGGATCCGAAGAAATATCGGAGCATGTGATGTGTTTTTTTTAGGTCTATAATAAACTACCAAGTTTTAAATTTATATTTTGCCGAACTAACCTATAGACTCTAAACACTAACGAGCAGTGTACCCGGTCAATGTAGATAGTTTTTAGGTAAGCAAGGGTCGTTCACTAGGAGCGAAGCTAAAGTGATCTAATGGTATTCTAATTACTAATCTAACTAAACTAAACTAGAAAGCAATTAAAGATAAGGGGGTTTTAGCCTGAGAGGCTATCACGATTTTGTGTGTTTTATAAACTAAATACGGGAAAGTAAATAACTAAACTAAAGATAGATCGATATATAGAAGAACGGGTTAGCCAAGCCTAATCCATCTAATAGTTATACATGCTTATGTCTACTTGTTTTAATTCATTCAATTGTTTTGCCATCAATCCGATTATTAATCCTGTCACAATTGAATAACCTACCATCGTGGTGGGAAAGAGGACATGATCATAGTGACCTATCTAGCATCAATACTAACTTATCGCTTTAAACCGTCTAACCTAGTTTGGCATTACGCGCTACTAGTCCTAATAGTGGCATAAGGCACGGTTCCGGTGTGTTCCCTCTAAGCCGTCTAATAGGATTCGGATTACTACACTTTATGATCAATTAAAGTAACCACAATTACAGATAGTTAAGTTACCACATTAAACCAATAAGATCATAATCTAGTTACATAGACTTTTACTAGTTAAAAGCAATAAACGAGTTTTTATCGATAAGCACCCAATCCAATAACAAAGTAAACACATCAACACAAGCATAAAAACTAATAAAACTTCATAAACATGACTAACACCTAAGGGTGTTAGCCCATAATCTCAGTAACAATACATAAAGTTGTAATCAAAGCAAACGAATAAGAATTCATAATGAAAACGATACGCTAACCAAACGATTAAACTTAATATAAGGTTCTTGAGATGATCTTCTACGATGATTGGATCTTCAAGGAGGTCTTCTGCTGTTTTGAGGGGTTTTTGGTCTTCTGGGAACGACCCCAAGGGTCCCCAATGATACCCTAATTCGTTAATGAGCTCGGTATTTATAGATTCTGAAATCTGGGTCGATACGGCGCATCTAGAGAGTTAGATGCGCCGCATCTATAAGTAAACGTAGCCTCCAAGTCTGAAACTGACCCAATACGGCGCATCTAAAGACCAGATGCGCCTCATCTCCCAATACGGCGCATCTAAGGACCAGATGCGCCGCATCTCCTTCAGATTCAGATAGATTTTCTTTTTCTCTTCGCGTGGCCGCTTGAATCAACTAAATCGGAGTCCGGATGAAGATTTTATGGCCAAAATACGAAAGCATCTTCAAATGTCGACTTGTAATCTTGACTTCTCCATTAAGCTTCTAATCTCCACTTGATTTCTTTGGTAAGGATTGTGTATGGCCGATACGGCGCATCGGATTGGTCCGATGCGGCGTATCTGGAGTAGAACAAGTTGGTTCTTCTTCGTTGACCAAAGTTTCATATGCGACGCATGATAAAATCAGATGCGGCGCATGCTTCAAAGTCAGGCAATGGTCTTTAATCTCTTCAATTCAGCAGACTTTTCCAACTTGATTCATTTTGCTCCAATTTCCGTCCGAAATCATTAACTTTCACCAAATGCTTGTTTATAACTGAGAATTACAAAAGTAAACGATTAAGTATCAATTCTCATATAAAGTGATATAAAACAAGTCAATACTATAGGATAAATGATGCTAATAATATGTCGTTATTTGATGTCATCAAATATCCCCCACTTGAACTTTACTTGTCCTCAAGTAAACCTTAGATTAAACTTATGAAAATGTATCCTAAATAGGATGTATTTTTATAATAAAGCACTTATTCGTTTTATCATAATTGCACAACCAAACACTTAACGAATTAGAAATAAAATAAAATATTTTGATAAAAGCAAATCTAATCGTTTAACTGTCCAGTCGTGACGAATATTCTATCATAAGCTTGGCAAGTATACACATCTCCCCCACTAAAGCCAAGGAATAACAAGTCTAAAGCGGTAAAAAGGGTTTTGAGGCTTAAGGGTTAATTACTCTTAATCTCTATCGATCTCAAATTCCAGAAAAGGCGACAAAATCACAAATACATGATCGAATCCACGAACACGATACTTGCAATTGCTCAAATCCTTAACTCGAATAGGCTAAAGATAGGTCCAAACTTCACCAATAATAATATATCAAAAAGGGCGACAAAATCATAAATACATAGCCGAATCCACGACTACGATACTTAAGATTGCTCAAATCCCTAATCTCAATAAATCAAAGGTTTGGTTGGATAAAGAATAATAGGGTATGGATAATATTTGGGATATAAATTGGTGTAAAATGAAAAATAAACAAAACAAATAAATTAAAATCCTAAGTGTGGTTAATCACTATCCCAACCATCCCATGAATAAGACTCATATCATAGAATAACTCACGCTTTAACACTTGAAACACACGCTTTAGGTAGACACGAATTATACTCAACAAGATCTTAATCAAAGAATAAACCTTAGTTGGCGTTCCCATAACGGCCAACTCCCATTCAATCCATATATATAGTATAACAAATAGTGGCCATATGAACCACTTACATAACTTTACATCGTTGGTTTAACAAACTTCCAACTTTCTTCTTTCTTTTTCTTTTCTCATTTTTTTTTTTTTTTTTTTTTTTTTTTTTTTTTTTTTTTTTTTTTTTTTAAACTAATAAAACATAAATAGCTATTGGTGTAAAATTTCACCACTTCACCATCACAAAAAAATCTTCGTAACTTCAGATATAAAAAATAATAGTGAAAGTAGTAAACACACGAAAATCAAAAATACAATATGTACTTTCACTCCATTGCATTGTGCAATTCCCGACCTAACCAAAGATAATGATTTACGCACACGAACACAGAAAATGCGGGGAAACACACTTTGCCTAAAGTAACTAACCACGGATTTTAATCTACAGGGTAGGCTAAGGTGTAAGGGTGTAACGAAACATTTTAACAAAGGGTGTATGAAACGAAAGGAATGGCTCTGAGGGTTTTTCTAGGGGTATCTTACTCTAAAAATGAGAGTAACAAAAGGGTTTATACGGGGGTTAACTAACCAGTGTAGTTAGCTAATATCACATAACATATAAAGGCTATTTGGGTGTAATCCTAGAAATTTACCAATTTAGACAAGTCACTCCAATTATATAAATAATACTTATTATGGTGGTCTCGAATAGTATACAAGCCAAGTTCTAAAGTTTACAAGTCACCGGCACACTCATAGATTTGTGAATTTTGATAAGTTCACAATTTTTGAAAATAAGGTTATGTGTGCAGCTATGCAACTTAGATTAAACAAAAACATGCTAAAAAAAATTAAATTTTGATAATTAAGCATAGATTAAAGCATATTTTTATTTTTGAAAATTTAGGACAAGTAAACGTTCTAATTCTCCATCCCCCCACTTAAGTTAAACAACGTCCTCGTTGTTTGTATTTGAAATTAAAAACAAGAGATAGAAAGAATTAGAACGGAGAACTCCCCTGAGAATTGCGCGGGAGTCCATCAACATCTTCAATATTCCGGACCTGTAAAAATATAGAGACCACAGGAAAAACAAATCTCGAGAAACATCTCATTAATCATCGGTTAGAAAACGATAAACAAAAGAAAAACAAAGAACTGTATTCAATTCTGGCAGGTCGATACGCCGTATCTAAAAAGATAGATACGCCGCATTGATGTCAGCAAAACAGTTCGGACTAAAGTATTCCAGATGATTCGATACGCCGTATCCATAGGGGTTGGATACGCCGCATCGAAGGCCTGGGACAGACTCGACAGAAAATTAAATTGACATAAATTAAAAGATAAGCATGGGTTGCCTCCCACGAAGCGCTTGTTTTTGTTCGAGTCACGAGCCTGACTCTACCCTTATTTACTATGTAATAGGGTATTGTTCCCCCCACTTGGAATCAAGTGCGGGTGATAATAGCAATAAACACTATAGGAGTGTAAATTTGCTAGTAAAGATGGAAGAAATAAATAAAAATCATACCTTGGCAATATATGTACATCGTTCCTATCCTTACCCGGTTTGGTTGATAAATTGGATGACTTGACCATTCCTTCTGAATGAGTAGTGTGTTGAGGAAAAATGAGTCTCCTTTCTTCTTGGTTATTCTCTTCGGTAGTAAGGCGTCCCTTGACTTCCGCAGAAGATGAGAAAGGGTATTTAGCAAGTAAAAGTTCGAGTTCCTCTATAACCTTCATAGGGTCGAAATCATCATCTTCATCAATCATAGCAATGTTTAAGAGCTCATCACCAAACTCTTCTTCGAGCTCCACCAAATACGGGTTAATCACAGGTGCTTCAATAGGTAGTGTAATATACTCCACCTCATCATCCTTTTGTTTTGCAACCTGTTTAGGAAAACTAGCAAGATTATTAGTAACGGGATCAATAGTATTAAATAAATTTGTACCACTTTTTGTTGTAAGTGACTCCAATTCATCTTGTGAGTCTCCATCTTCAACTAATGGTCTTGCAATTTCATAACCGTCCCGAATTTCATCCTTAAATAAGTCATTCCAGATTTCTTCAAAAACTTGCGTTGGATCAAAATCTGGTTGAGGAATGTCATCATAAACTATGGCGTCAAATGGTTCAAACTCAAAATCAGAATACTTTTCATCTTCATCCGTTGGATTGTCTAATGGCGGTAACACGATTGCAGAATATTCTTCAATGTAAGGTTCCGTATACACATCATCTTGTTCAATCTCCGGAGAAAAAGTACTATCAATAACAATCGCCGGAATTGGTTTTACGGTGTATGACTCCTCCTCATCATCATTTGACATACACCAAGTGTGTTGAAACGGCAACCCATTTCTTTCTTTCTTTGACTTAACCTTTTCCTGCAACAAGTATTCTTCCATAGTAATTTCATTCGTCTCGATGACTTGTGCACAATATCTTGCTCTTTCCCAACTATACATCTGATTATTGCTCAAGGCTTTTTCCTCTTCAAACCTAATATATTCTTCCATTGTTATGTCCGGATTGTCCATCATCATTATTACCTGAAAGATAAACAACCAAGAACAGCAGTAACCTAAACAAAAATAAAAACTAAACTAATAAAAATTTAATAAACACAAAAAATAAAAAACAAAAAATATTTTTGGTGTCACAGAAAATCGATGCGTCGTATCCAACAGACAATGGATACGCCGTATCGACACAAGATAATACGCCGTATCCAACAGACAATGGATACGCCGTATTAGTTTTCTGTAACAGATTTTTCAAATTATATAATACTAAAAAAAATCACACAAACTAAAAAAAAATTGTCGCAGAACGTCAATGCGCCGTATTCACAGACAAGAATACGCCGTATTGAAATCAGACAGATGCGCCGTATTCACAGACAAGAATACGCCGTATTGCCTTTCTGAGACAGAAACACAGAATGACAAAAACACACAGAAACTAACGAAAACAAATAAAAACTAAAATACCAATAAATCAAATTAAACAATCACTCCCCGGCAGCGGCGCCAAAAACTTGATGTGTTTTTTTTTAGGTCTATAATAAACTACCAAGTTTTAAATTTATATTTTGCCGAACTAACCTATAGACTCTAAACACTAACGAGCAGTGTACCCGGTCAATGTAGATAGTTTTTAGGTAAGCAAGGGTCGTTCACTAGGAGCGAAGCTAAAGTGATCTAATGGTATTCTAATTACTAATCTAACTAAACTAAACTAGAAAGCAATTAAAGATAAGGGGTTTTAGCCTGAGAGGCTATCACGATTTTGTGTGTTTTATAAACTAAATACGGGAAAGTAAATAACTAAACTAAAGATAGATCGATATATAGAAGAACGGGTTAGCCAAGCCTAATCCATCTAATAGTTATACATGCTTATGTCTACTTGTTTTAATTCATTCAATTGTTTTGCCATCAATCCGATTATTAATCCTGTCACAATTGAATAACCTACCATCGTGGTGGGAAAGAGGACATGATCATAGTGACCTATCTAGCATCAATACTAACTTATCGCTTTAAACCGTCTAACCTAGTTTGGCATTACGCGCTACTAGTCCTAATAGTGGCATAAGGCACGGTTCCGGTGTGTTCCCTCTAAGCCGTCTAATAGGATTCGGATTACTACACTTTATGATCAATTAAAGTAACCACAATTACAGATAGTTAAGTTACCACATTAAACCAATAAGATCATAATCTAGTTACATAGACTTTTACTAGTTAAAAGCAATAAACGAGTTTTTATCGATAAGCACCCAATCCAATAACAAAGTAAACACATCAACACAAGCATAAAAACTAATAAAACTTCATAAACATGACTAACACCTAAGGGTGTTAGCCCATAATCTCAGTAACAATACATAAAGTTGTAATCAAAGCAAACGAATAAGAATTCATAATGAAAACGATACGCTAACCAAACGATTAAACTTAATATAAGGTTCTTGAGATGATCTTCTACGATGATTGGATCTTCAAGGAGGTCTTCTGCTGTTTTGAGGGGTTTTTGGTCTTCTGGGAACGACCCCAAGGGTCCCCAATGATACCCTAATTCGTTAATGAGCTCGGTATTTATAGATTCTGAAATCTGGGTCGATACGGCGCATCTAGAGAGTTAGATGCGCCGCATCTATAAGTAAACGTAGCCTCCAAGTCTGAAACTGACCCAATACGGCGCATCTAAAGACCAGATGCGCCTCATCTCCCAATACGGCGCATCTAAGGACCAGATGCGCCGCATCTCCTTCAGATTCAGATAGATTTTCTTTTTCTCTTCGCGTGGCCGCTTGAATCAACTAAATCGGAGTCCGGATGAAGATTTTATGGCCAAAATACGAAAGCATCTTCAAATGTCGACTTGTAATCTTGACTTCTCCATTAAGCTTCTAATCTCCACTTGATTTCTTTGGTAAGGATTGTGTATGGCCGATACGGCGCATCGGATTGGTCCGATGCGGCGTATCTGGAGTAGAACAAGTTGGTTCTTCTTCGTTGACCAAAGTTTCATATGCGACGCATGATAAAATCAGATGCGGCGCATGCTTCAAAGTCAGGCAATGGTCTTTAATCTCTTCAATTCAGCAGACTTTTCCAACTTGATTCATTTTGCTCCAATTTCCGTCCGAAATCATTAACTTTCACCAAATGCTTGTTTATAACTGAGAATTACAAAAGTAAACGATTAAGTATCAATTCTCATATAAAGTGATATAAAACAAGTCAATACTATAGGATAAATGATGCTAATAATATGTCGTTATTTGATGTCATCAGCATGATTGGTTCTCTCATGTACCTAACTGCAAGCCGACCAGATATTCATTTTGCTGTTTGCTTACTTGCACGGTTTCAGGCAAGGCCTACCGAACTTCACCTCCAAGAGGTTAAACGGATCTTTAGATACCTACGAAGAACCATTAACATGGGACTTTGGTATCCAAAGGATTCGGAGTTTACACTAATTGCCTTTTCAGATGCCGATCATGCTGGATGCCAAGTAACAGCGAAAAGTACATCAGGCGGAGCGCAATTTCTGGGAGAAAAGCTAGTAGGCTGGTCGTCAAGAAAACAAGATTGCACTGCTTTATCAACAGCAGAGGCCGAGTATGTGTCTCTATCTGCGTGTTGTGCTCAAGTCCTCTGGATGAGAACACAACTCACGGATTATGGTTTCTCTTTCAACCGCATACCTTTGTATTGCGATTCAAAAAGTGCCATAGCCATCTCGTGCAACCCAGTGCAACACTCGAAGACCAAGCATATTAGAGTCCGCTATCACTTCATAAAAGAGCACGTTGAAGAGGGTACTGTTGAATTGTTTTTCGTTAAGACTGAATACCAGCTCGCCGATCTATTTACTAAGGCCCTCCCAAAAGAGCGGTTTGAAAACTTAGTTCGTCGAATTGGAATGCGAAGCCTAACTCCCGAAGAGTTAGAAAGTCTTCTCGAATCTTATTGATTTACTTCATAAAGCTTCGCATGTAAATATATATGTGTAAATATGTTTGTAAATAGTTATGTATATATTTTTGGTAAATATATATATATACTTTTTCAAAAAACAAAAATATAAAAATAAAAAACTTCAAAAAGACATAAAAATTAAAAAAATAAAAAATAAAAAAAATAAAAAATAAAAAATAAAAATAAATAAATAAAAGACAAAATCCAAAAAATATTCTTCTGACGACATGTCTCTTGTCTAATCAATATTCTGTACGTACTTAGAAATGTCATTCAACAATGATACGGGTATTTACAGATGCTTGAGCGAGAGTTATTTTTTATGTTTTTCTAAAACATGTCGTTTCTCAAATTTTCTTCATTATGGCTTTCGTGCATTTCAGTACGAAACCCGTTCTTAAACGTGAAATCTTTTAAATGTAGCTCGGGTATGCCGGAAAAGGTTTCAAATAAACGCTACATTGAATAACTTCTGATTATTTCCGATCAGAACTCGCAATGTTAATGGCGAAAAGCTAAAACCCGTGAGCACTTAATCAAAATTGTTTCAAAAGATTTTTTTCAAAGTCTTTTTATAAATTTTGTGCTCACAACAACTCCCTCAAAGACCACTAAATGCTTTTAAACTATAAAGTTTAACCATTTGCCCTGATGAAGGGGGAGTTGAAAAAGAAAAATGTTCCATTTTTCATGCTAAAATCAGTCCGTTTCTCCACAAAAAGTTTCATTTTAATCAACTGTTTTCAAAAATACCACTTCATGCTATTTTTGAGGGGGAGATTAGGTGTTTATTATAAATAAGGGGGAGAGGACGTGATTAAAATGTGATCTAAAAGAAGTTTTATCGTTTGAATCTCAAAACCTTCTTCAAAAAGACTCAGCATGAACCCTCGAATTGACGAAACTAAATGTCCGTTCTCGAAAAGACATGTCCTGGACGGGTAATAATTTCAAGCTGGTTTACCAGTGATGCAAGCGTGTCTCGCAAAGGACTTGTCTGAGTAGAATGTACCAATTCGAGAGATGATCTTTGAATATGACCAGGACGGGTAATAATTTCAAGCTAGTCTAACTAGTGATGTAAGCGTGTCTCGCGAAGGTTATGTTCATTGAAAGTCGATCATTTCAAATGTGCGAACTCTACCCAACATGTGCAATTTATTACAAAAATGCATGAGCACATGTGAAGGGGGAGTGTTTCATAAATGCAAAACTCTCGATGTGTTAACAAAATGTGTTTTCTCATAAACACGTTAAGAGATTTTCACAAGGTTTAATGGCATGTGACAAATAATCTAGGATAATCATGGAGTAATAAGGTGATTATGGTTAGGTTATGTCCAATGATCCGCCAGAACCGGAGGGATCTTCCCAAGGACTATTCCAATAGCTTAGCATTAGAAGTCCTTAGGAAAGATTGAAAAAAAGGAGTATAATGAGAAAGGAGAAAGAAGGGGTTGAAGAATGAAAAAGAAAAGTTTTTGTAAGGGTGAAAAGAAATAGCCCTCCATGAAAACTTAGGTCAGAAACCGGGTCAATACATCTGCTATCGGTATTCACTAAGGTGATACTGGTATTGAAGACAAGACGTCATGGACCCAGTGACGCATTTGCACCACCCCTCCTATCCACTCAGATATCTCTTAAAAGATATTTGTTTCATTTCTCACGGAGAACACTACATAATCTATCGGCCTCTCACTCCGAGATGTGTTGATATTGAAAAGGTGGCACTCTGCTCCATGCCTCCGACGACTAAAATCAAAACGCACATAATTGAGTCTAGAGACATGAGATTCATCAAAAGATCTCTTAGGAACACTTCCTATGAAATACACTTGTGTTCATCCAAAGGATACAAGTTGTATGAGTCTTAATGAGATCTAAGGATCTTGCCTCACAACATGATGGCCGAAGGACGAATTATTGCTAACTGTTTTATGCAGGTACTGACGAAAGTCTATCCACCATCATCATCTACAACGACGACGCTTCAGGACAGAAGATGTAGATCAAGGCAAGAACACTCAAAGATGACTCTTTGAAGATCACAGTGCATAAAGGAACATTGATTGAAGAATGTTATACATTGACACACGAAGTTCAAGACAACAAATACAAAAGACCAATCACGGGAGCATCATTGATATGACCATCCCTTAGGGGGAGATTGTTAGCATTTATTTTATGCTATTTAGGAAGTGATGGTCATTTGCCGTTTAGAATTAATGTGTCGTGTATAATATGTATTTTGTTTAGTGGGCTTATAGCATTAGTAATGTTTGTAAGTTAATTATATGTGTAGTGTAATTATTAAGCCCACTTTAAGTCCATTAGAAAGCCCACCATTGTCCAAAATGGTTGGCTGTGTTTCATTTAAACCACACACACTCTTCACAGTTAGAGTGCCTCATTCAAGATAAGATAAGAGTGTGTGTGTGTGCAAAGGTCCCAAAGTCTCTTGTATTATTTTCTTTCTTTGAAGCTAATAATCATTTGACTAGAAATAACCATATGATCCATACAACTCTATTTCTTATTGTTCTTAAGTGATTGTGAGTGTCATCATCAAGTGCTTGTGTGTATGATAAAGAAGAGATTCGTGGTCTACATACAGCAACTGTATGTGTTTGGTGCATCTATATTATGTGTTTGGTCCATCTATATTATGTGTTTAGTGCATCTATATTATGTGTTTGGTGCATCTATATTATGTGCATCTGTTAGTATAATTAGGACATATGCGGTTGAAGGCGTTGAGAAACATTGGGGAACTGCTTTTCCTGGTTAGATTGTATAGTCAATAGACAATAGGTTTAGAATTTTATTCATGTGCACTTTTAATAGGTTACCGTTATACAGGTCCTAATGCGTTCATTGACACTCTTCGAGAGCGGATGTTCAAGCCTACGTTGTCTACCACTATATCGAAAAATTCAAAGTAGGTAATATTTTACATATTTATATATTTTTGCATCATGTTATTCCCTTACATCTTAAGGTATATGAGGGGTACATATTATATTGTATACAGGATTGTGACTGTTTCACCATTCGACACAGTTGTGATGGCAACTAAAAAGATGCAAGAGTTTCTTATTAGCTCGGTCATAGTAACAGTTGATAATAAGCCACGTGGGATAATAACGCGAGTTTCTCTCAACTATATTTCACTTATAATCAAGTAAACTTAATTCAGTTTAGGTTGACCCGTCAACATCCTTTGCTCCCTTTCGTCAACTGTTATAAATTATCAGTGTAATAAATATGGCTAAAATATTGTATTTTAAAGACATTAATCTATTTTTTTTCTAAAAAGGAGATCTAAGAGGAAAAAAATTCCAACTGGAAATAGGCATGTGATCTTACAAAACTGTATAGTAACATGTGTTCTGTGCAAATATTAGCTCAAATGATATCTTAACACGGGTGATAACACAAGATATTCCCGCTGAATCAACCTTAGTGGAGAAGGTAATTTGTTACTTATAATTGAATGAGTCAAGAATGAATCTAAAATAAGCGTTATGCATCTATTTGCATGTTTAGTGCATCCATTTTGTATGTTTAGTGCATCTATTTGGACATATTAGTGCATCCATTTGCATATTTAGTGCATCCATTTGCTAATGTACATCCATACACCCCCCTTATTATGCGGTATGAAATTGGTGTCACTAAGAGAGTTTAGAATGACCGTTCATGCTCATTTTTAGTAAAACGTATTTATCAGGGTATAATATAACATGTCTCAGTCTTTTTAAATGATGGCAGGAAAGGAATTGTGGGATGAGCGCGGATGCTAACAGATTACACGCTATGAGGTACTTGCTCATCTAATTGCTACTCCAACTCTTACTAAGACCAGGAGAATTCTCTAAAGCTGCATCTGAAATTATAATATGCTACAAGAAGTTTTTCCCATCACCTCATCTTCTTGATTCAGACGATGAATCAAATGGTGATGAAGCACCTGAATTGATGGATGTGTTTGTGGATACAATGCTCTCATTGCTCCCATAGTCGTCAGCTCCTATGCGGTCTGCCATTGAGCATGTACCTTTTATAACACAGGTTTTGGCTAATAATGTGAACTTATTTTGTGTGTTTTATTTTTATGTGATATGGTTTACACAGTTTGCGCACTTAAGGACTGGGTAATATCATGGTCACACATTTTTTACAGTCTCTTTTCTCATGTGGGCTGTTTTGGGTTGTGTTTAATATTTAACGGGTCAATCCATCCAAAGTTGCCCTAAAGTGAACTATAGTGCACGCGACCTTCCAAATTTGTTAGTTGTTCTGATATTGGCCTCCGAGGCATATGTCACACAGATTGTTTTTATGTAACTAAAAACCTAGAACCAGATGGTTAATAATTGAGAAGTATGGATTTTTTAGCCAAAAGCTCGGTCTTCCATCCACTAAGTCATAATCTCTTAATCTGGCTATCTACAAATGTTGTGCCTGACCCATACTAAACACCTATATACAAGTTCAGGAAATTTTTTCTCTGACATCATGTAACAATATGGGACGTCGTGGATCTTCTCATTTTATCGTATCTGTAGGTATATAATCTCAAGATTTCTTTATTGTCACCTCGTTTTGTAGGTTTTCAAATACTACAGTGATAATGTGACGGATGATGGTCTAATGTGACGGATGATGGTCTACTGAGGATAATGAAGGTTATAAAGAAAGACCTTAAACCAGCAAGACGTCAAGAGACGGACAGTGAAGACAATGAAGTAGCATTGAAGTAGATGCACTTGTTCCTTTTCATGTGTATCCGTTTACATATTTAGTGCATATGTGGTAATAGTAAGCCATCTATTTGTATCTTTACTGTATTAAATCAAAAACATAAGGTTGTGGTTGTCGATATAGCACTATAGCTTTCAATATAAAACCAATAACTGATTGTATATTTTTTTTTTTCTATCGCAAGGTTAGTGCATCCGTCTGAGGTACTCTAATGCATCCGTCTGGGGCACTTTAGTGCATCCGTTTGAGGCAATTTAGTGCATCCGTAAAAAAACTTAATGTTGTATTAGATCAATACAAAACTTAATGTTGTATTAGATCAATACATGTATCATGAGGCAACTCGAATTTACAGATACCAATAGAATTCGTTCACATTTGATAAAGTCAAGGGTAAGTTAGGAATTCTTGTTGCCTTAACAATTTGTATTGTTATTGTTATAGCCGACACAAAACTGCACATTTAAAATTGGATATATCTATACATTATTGTTATGTACACATGAAAAGGAAACTAAAAGATACAACTCATAGTCGACATCTTAAGTCTAAACTGTCCTACAAACTATATATGACACTAGTTGATCAAATCAATCAACATATGCAGCACGTACTGCACCTCTTTTCTATAACCAAAAGCGATCAATGAGAAAACACCAAGTTGAACCCAAGGCTCCAATGAATAAATCAGCTTCAGTAGCCATCAAAAAGTTAACGAGTGGATAGTTTGTGTTCGTTTCTCTACCGAGGATTGCTTTATATACTGCCATTGTTATGCCTCCCACTTGACGTCTCACATTTGAGTAGTGGAACTTCTAGTCTGCATATAACTTTGGAGGATCGAGAATGACTATGTCCCATGCTTCATTTCTAGAAGCAACATTCTTCATAAACACAGTTGCATCTTGTTTCTGGAAATGTAAATAGAATGGTCACAAAATGTACCTCAAGAATGTCAACAAGTTTACATCGAGTCATGATGCATTGCAATTAGTCAACACATGCAATCCACAACATTTTGAACAAAAAAGTACACACAATTCAGTCATGCATTTCGTCGAACACTTGGTATACTAATGCAATCCACAACATTTTTAACAAAAAAAATACACACAACTTTGTGAGTTATTTCGTCGAACACTTGGTCAACGCATACAATCCGCAACATTTTAAACACAGTCACACACCACATTCAAACTCATGTCAGATACAAGTATTCTTTAGACTTATCACATTGAAATTCACAATACAAAAACATAATCAACTTCGTGCAACGATGATACCTTAGTATTCAAAAGAAGCTCAAAAATTGGTTAAGTAACCTCCATTGATGTTCACGAGTGTAGTTGTTGTTATTCCTCATTTCGATTGAACCCTAACTGAAATAGCTAATTATCCAAACATCAACAATTGAACGGTGGGGAATGGTGGGGAATGGTGATGAACGGTGAGGAATGGTGGGGAATGGTAGTGAACGGTGGGGAATGGTTGTGAGCGACGGGGAATGGTTGTGAAAGTCGGTGGATGTGAAGCTGAGACTAGAGAAAGAAAGAAAGGAAAGAGATGAGAAAAAAGAAAATGAAAAAAAATAGGCATTATATATTGATAAGGAAAGAAACGGGGTGTATTTACAAAAAAGACCACTGAAAAAATAAGAACGTGACAAAGTGGCCCCTGTAGTTGGAGAAAAAAAGGAGAGGGAAAGGGAGGGGTGATTTGCACACTTTTCTCACTTTTCCACCAAAATGGACTTTTTTATAGAACCAATATCTATATATATATATATATATATATATATATATCCAATATATATATATATATATATATATATATATATATATATATATATACACACACACATATATAGCACAGAAGCCTGGATCAAGTGGTTACTAATTTGACATTTAATTTTTGTATAGAAACTTGTAATTGGCAATCTAAAGACGTAAAACAATAGTTTTGGGTAGTACTGCCGGGCCACGGAGTGTAAAACAATAGTTTTGAGAATCATAATTTCACTTGTGGATAGCGAGTATTTAGTATATGGATATGGTTATACCCACATATATAGGGGTGTTAGTTGGGTCGGGTTGGACGGGTTCGGGTCTATTCGGGATGGGTCAAACTCGGGTTATTTACCCAATAAGTGATTTTGTATCACAGGTGATACCTAATAAGTTATTTTGTATCACAGGTGATACCCAATAAGTTATTTTGTATCACAGGTGATACCTAATAAGTTATTTTGTATCACAGGTGATACCTAATATATTTTCAATCGTTTTGTTACAAAAATTAGCTTATCTTTCATAGACTCTCCATTGATGTATAGTTTTAACTTTATGAATTAGGATGTTCTTCCCCTGTTTTCCAAAAGTTTAGAGTTGATTTCAAACATCGTTCACGGAAACATAAAACATCAGAATCAAGTCATTAGCTGAATAAAGTTAGTCGGGGATGGTTGGGTAGAATTACATTTATCTCGGTATATGGTTTTCTTACAGCAACTTCGTATTTGTGTTTTCATATCAAGTTATTTTGAGTATATTGATCCTAAATAGGTAGATATACTTATTTTTTGCCAAATACTTGAAATAATTGATTGTTGCATCTTCAAGTTTAATTAATTACTTTAGAGACACATCTAAGTACCCCTCTTAATTGAACATGGAAAGGCAATGAAATCATCACATGTTGCTAGATTATTATATTCGGGGAATTTAATTTAGTCATTGAGTTCTATTTGCTCTTGTACGGTATTCATAGTTTTTGTTACAAGCAACTCTATTAAATTCTACTTCACTTCCCTTAATTTTTATGGGACTCCCTACACATAAGCAATACCGTGTTCTTATTTGTTTATCTATTTCGATATCAGTCATATCTTCAAGATAAATACGAGTTAAATAACTTAAGCATAAATTAGAGCCTTTAGTTTGTGTGGCAGCTAATTCATTAACTACGGTTTATTCGTTGTTTGCTATGTTTTTGGATTTTAACATTTTAGTGTCCTGTGTTCTTCCCGTCCTTGCAGTTTTCATGAGTAGCTAGAGAACATTAGAATGCATCGGGATTCAATTTTGCTCTGCATCTACTCTATGGAACAAGCATTCAGGCTTCAGTGGATTCAGATGGCACTTACCTCCTATACTTAGCTAAAATGGCAGTCCGTGGTGGTTGCAATGTGATGTCAGATATTATTTGGCTCTGGACTTGTGCTTCTGAAAAATTACAAAAAAACGTTGGCTCTAGACTTGTGCTTCTGAAAGATTACAAAAAAAAAACGAGGTTGCTGGTAAATGGCCGTTATTTCATTTCTAGTCTTCGATAATTATCAGTTAATCTTTCTTTCTGTGAATATCTGTAGGTATAAAGTATGTAATGTTTATTGAGCGAAGGTTGTGTTCGAACTGAATGCCTTTCTGAATCATGTAGATTTCTGCTTTCCAAATCTCATGTTCAAGTGTTGTGCTCAAGTTGTTTGTTGTAGACTTGCTGCTCCTTTGTTAGTGTAGCGTTATGCTATTAATAAAATGTAGTTATTATTTTTTTTTTGTCTCGATATCTTATATCAATGATATTGGTTCATTGTTTTCGGAAATGCACGATACATGGTTTTCATGTCGGGCCTGGTCTTACGGGAATTAAACGAGCCTAAGAAAACCTAAAGATCAAAAATTACTCCTAGATGGATACTAAATTTACACATCTAGGGGTAATTTTTGATTTTTAGGTTTTTAAGTTTTAGTTATAATATTTTTGTTATGTAATGTTTTTATGAAAATATTAAGAATTTGATAAGCTATTTTCATGTTGCTTATTGTGTAGACTTTTAAGCTTATTTTTTTTTGCTAAATACTTGTTGTTACCTACTAACATTATCAGGTATCACCAGTGATACAAAATAACTTATTAGGTATCACCTGTAATACAAAATAACTTATTGGGTATCATCTGTGATACAAAATAACTTATTAGGTATCACCTGTGATAGTTAGACTGTAGTTAGCTACTTCATGAAATTATGATTTTTGGAAATTATCAAGAAATCATGAAATTATGATAAGGGAAATCATGGTTAACCTTATATGGTTGTTTTACATCATTATGTCATGTTAGTTTCATGAAAGGGAAAATTTTGGTTAGAGTTAATTGACTAGCCAAACGTCCCCTTATGTTCTTACTTGTTCCAAACACTAGCCTTAGTCATGTTTTCATGATTTATGTTGTGTTTATAGGAGCAAGGATCTAGGCTACCATTTTGGAATCATTATCCGACTTAAGTTAAGTAACGAATTGAGGAAAAACATAAGGGTATAAATACCCGTACCTCATGTTCATGTTGTTATTATCAAGTTCATGCTAATTATATCATGTTATTGCAAGTATCATGTTTAATGGTCATTTTAACGGTGTGGTTATTACTTCATTTTTCATGTTGAACCGAGTGGTCATAATATCGTGTCTCATGATGATCTGTGTGGTTTTATATCATGTATATAGACCTTTGTAGGAGTCGTGGTTTACACACTCATGATCTTTCATGTATCACAGGTGATACCTAATATTTGGTATGTATCACAAGTGATACCTAATATCTTATTTTGTATCACAGGTGATACCTAATAAGTTATTCTGTATCACAGGTGATACCTAATATGTTAACTGTTCGCTTATTTTGCCTTTTCCACCTTAATTCTCAAGTTATAAAAATTTTGTTTTCACAAAAGTTGTTCATTTTTAGCTTATTAATATGTTTCATGAAAAAAAAAATTGAAAAAACAAAAACTGGGAAGTCCAGGGTGAGCCTAGGCTCGAACCCCAGACCTCTACCATCATCAACCAGTTTAACACACCACAACCATCTCTGCCCTTGGGTCTTTTTCGTTATAGCTTGCACCTTTAATTCACTTGACCAATTTTTTTCCCTTTTAGCTTAACTTCCCTTTTTGTTTATTCACAACTTATTCAAATAAGCTGTCGATTCCTTTTTATTTTTCCTAAGTTCAATAGCTTAAAGTAGTTTTCCACAATTTTTCATAATTTTTAGTATTAATTTAGTATTTTTAATATTATTCTTAGTCCAAAACTGTTTTTAATTCATTAAAAATAAAATAAAAAGCAAATTTAAACATCTAGGGGTAATTTTTGATTTTTAGGTTTTCTTAGGTTCGTTTAATTCCCGTAAGAACTCGTTTTTCAGTTTAATTTGCGTTTTTGCTTATTTGTGCTTTACTTACTTATTTTGTATCACATGTAATACCTAATATGTTATTTTATATCACCTATGATTTTGTATGTATCACAGGTGATACCTCATATTTTGTATCTAATATAACAAGTAGCTAACTACAGTTTAACTATCACAGGTGATACCTAATATGTTATTTTGTATCACAGGTGATACTCAATAAGTTATTTTGTATCACAGGTGATACCTAATAAGTCATTTTGTATCACTGGAGATACATGATAATGTTAGTAGGTAACAACAAGTATTTAGCAAAATAAATAAACTTAAAAGTCTACACAATAAGCAACATGAAAATAGCTTATCAAATTCTTAATATATTAATAAAAAAATTACATAACAAAAATAGTCAAGTTTAAAACATACAAACCCGAATATGCTGGAAACTTTATTACAATTCTATGCAAGTTTGTATGGATATAATTTTATCTCCAAGTTCTATAACTTGAGTCCGTTTTATCGGGCTTGTGATAACTGTATAGCTTCTTGATCCTGTGTCGAGTCTTCTCCCCAAGCAAACCGGTGAGACATACGAGAGAATTCTTGTTTCCTGACTTCTTCAACTTGTTCCCACTCTGCCCATCACTCGGCCAAATCTTGTCCTCGTAGCATACGAATGACCTCTCCCATTTTTGGACGCTCTTCGGGAGAACCCTGAGTGCATAACAATGAGACTTGAAGAATACTTTCAACTTCCCGCCATGAAAATCTTCATTGTTTTCATTTGTAAAGATAACCTGCGTCATAATGAATTAATATTGCTGATACTAAAATACATAAGTAGGATTCTAAAGTTTTGAAATATGGGGAAGATGCAAACCAGTTTGTAGCCATCATTGTACAGGCTTTGCAACTTCTTTGGTATTGAGGCATACATAAGAGACCAAGCTTTTGCACCAACTCTGTAATTAAATACACAGAAAGTGCAATGCAAAGTTGCAAACGAATTTATATTGTTATATCACTGGCTAGATGTGGCCATTTACCCCCTTCACTCATTAATGGGTCAATTCAAGTTATGTTTAATCTTTAACAGCCATTGGTGCATTGCCTTGTGTATCCAGCTGACCAGTCATATGGGTCAAAAGCCACCCAATGTAGCTAAAAAGGAAACAGGTCATATGGGTCAAAAGCCGCCTAACTATACTGTTTATTTCATTTATTCAAATTATAATTGTAATATATAGTTCAAGCAATCATATTTAGCGCAATCTTTTCTGCAGCAGCTTATTTAACAGATAAATTAATTTAAAAAATCAAAAGAATTGTGTAGAACTATGCACTAACAAATCGGACAAAACGTGCTCTGGGTCAACCCAGTCCATACCAGATGTTTACCCAACCAGCACAGTTTTGGAACCAATATTAGATTGGAAGTGTGTTTATACATGCCATAACAAGCATCAAAAAGATTAAAACTAGAGATACCTTTGAACAGATGTTTTTGCAAGACATCCATCAAAATCAAAAGCGGCGATTTTCTTTGAATCACGGAGGCCTTCATCCTACAATTAAAAAAAAAATGATTTGTGGTAACTTCTGGCAATGCCAAAGCTTGTCATGGTATCAACTTCTGACCTTACAATCCAGTGAAGTAAAAGAGCTCACCCGTTCTAGATATATGATTGTTTGGAACACCTTCCATTGTGGCGGTTGCAAGTTTACTGCCGTCTTCACCTACAACGAATCAAACCCGTGAAAAGGCTAACCATTGTTAACGAGAATAGAAAAATGTGATAAGAATAACTAACCTTTTACGTCAACATAGAAGTCACGGTCAAGTTTACGCTTTAGGTTGAATCGGTATAAAAAGATGGACCCAAACAGCAAAAGAACTAAGGCACCACAGCTTGTGCCAATGGTAACAAACTTTAGTTTGGACTTATTTGGAGAACCTATGAAAATGGTCAAATACCCCATGTGAGTCATATAAAAACTCTGAAAGCGTCAACTGAGACAAAAACTAATGAAGAAAATGAACCTGATAATGATGTCCCATTTTTATGTTTTTCTTTTGATAATTGATAGCTCTGCAATTGGCCTTTTACATACTTAAGACTTGTTGTACAATTTCGAGAGTGGCCTACACCAGGCCTCGAAGAATTTATATATTCTGTCTGAGCTTTAATCTTGGATGTAATGATCTCATGAATCGTTGGTCTTAATCTTTATTCAATCAAATGCTAAATATCACATGTGATATATTTAACAAATAAGCTCATTAAAAACATATATTTACCAAACATATATTCAGATTGAAAAATGTGAACTCTTGTCTCAAATGATATAAGCCTTATCAAAATTCAGTCAAGAGGTAGGAACATATTGGTGATTTTCTGAATATCACTTGTGATATTCTGAATATCACATGTGATATATTTAACAAATAAGCTCATTAAAAACATATATTTACCAAACATATATTCAGATTGAAAAATGTGAACTCTTGTCTCAAATGATACAAGCCTTATCAAAATTCAGTCAAGAGGTAGGAACATATTGGTGATTTTCTGAATATCACTTGTGATATTCATATACAACACACTAGCTAGTTGTAGTAAAAAAAAAGTCAGAAAGTGCTTTGGGTCAACCTGACTGGACCCAACCAGTCCTAAAATATTACCCTTTTTGACCTGTTGTCCAACGCAACTTATCACCTCTACTTGCAACAATACTTACAAGAAAGGAATAAATGAAAGTTGAGATACCAACCTCACAAAAGGCCAGTGTTGTGTAGGGAGTGGAGTCATTGTGTTCAGCATTTATTGTCGAGACCTATCAGGTGTTTTGTAATTAAAATGAAACCTTCGAGCGATGATGACCTGATTCAATGCGTAAGCAGTCATTTTACCAAATTTCTACATAACATGTGTGGTATGTAAGCAGATAAAAAAAAGTACAGAGTGAAACTCACACCTGTTCTGATCCTCTCAGAAACATGGAAAACAGCTTTTAGTTGGTCATGGTGCATATGGCAAAGTATCTTGACCTTAAATCACAAACAGAGATAAATAAGTCAGTCCCCCAGTACAAATGTTTATAATAAACCTCAAAATATCTTCACCTAACTACATATAGAGATGATGGCTAGAACACAGAAATTTGTTTACAAATTAATGCTTTTTACAAACTTGTTAGTAGATTGAATCATAATCAGAAAAGACTTGTGCATTCTTTGAGCAGACCAACTTCTTTTATAATCCGTAATGACTTTTTCGCTGTTGACTGACAGGAACTAGTTTGAGTTCTGGAGATAAGTCACCTCTTTCTAGTTAGAACCTGATATGTACCCACTTAAGCTTGAAAAACACCTCGACATAACAGAAACACTAATCTACATATAAAACAGAAAAGTCTAGATGTTAAACCTTAATGCCAAAGCCAAAAAACCGTTCTAATACAACACCAAGAGGGACTCCGACGACATAGTAGCTTCCAAGGTTAACCATAGCAACTCGGGATTGGCAGCCACAACCAAGTGCTACTCCTACAAAATTCAGATTGTTTTAGAACTTTGCATGATTCAGTTTAATTATTAGATACTAAATGAACGACTAACTCACCTGTAAAAACCGGTTGAATGCAACTAAGAAGTACAGTGAGTGCTAGCAACACGGAAAGTTCATCAACCATGCTAATGACAACATTGTTGGATGTAAAGATCATAGCTAATTTTTTGGGAAATGCAATGATGACTGAACTAAACAATAGGCCTATAAGGATGGATGTTAGCAATGATATCTTGGTAGCAAATATCGCGCCTATTGCCTGCTCCAAGCTCATTTGCCACACGAACACTGTTTTCATTTAAAATGTTTACCCTCTCATCGATTTTATAGTTCCGTTTATGCATCTATATGATCGTTGTAACAATGAGACTATGAACGTACCCTGTAGCAGCCAAGAACCCATATGGAATCATGATCTCCCAACCATAAGTAGTAATGCTGCCAACAAGAACACATAACATTGAAGCAAGGAAACATAGTTAAATAAACTCCACTTGTAATTTTAAGATCAATAAACAAACCATATTGAAAGCGCATCAATATCGACTTCTGTGTTCCCTAAGCTCCCAGCTACTATCACCAATACTCGATAGTAAAAACTTTCCAACCTAAAAGGAAGTACAAAAAATAGAACATTATTTAATTAGTGGGATTAGTAACAACACATGATATACACTAGTAAAACTTCTAAAAAATCAAAAATTCAAAATTAGATATGAACAACTTCGAATGTTTTCGTATGCGTTTCATCAATGTTTTCGTATGCGATATAGTCTCTTCTGTAACTACTGCATCAGTCACAACTGCATTTTCCCTAATTTTTTAAGAATCTATAAACACTTGTTTTTTTTTTTTTTTTTTATCAGAGTTAATAAGCTTATAATATGCTCGAATAACTTCGAATTTTCTAATTAACAATTTGATTGTGATCCATTACCTCGATGAACCGGATACAGAGAGAGATGATAAAATCGTGGTTGTTTATATAACTCATGGTTGTTGATTAACATAATGATAATGGTGATATTGAACATAGATCATTTTGATGATCAATCAATGAATTAAATAGCGAAATTAGGGTTTCAATTTGGTTATGGAGGTTTAGATGCAGTGAAATGCCGGAGGAGAAGAAAACACACATTTTGTGTGTGTAAAATATGACTACAAAAGAGGGGGTTTTAAAATTTTGTTTATATATTTGACGAAAAAGCCCTTGTAGTGTAAATATTATGTTTAATGTCAGCCATTAGATTAATGAGGATGAAAGGTGGGATTGATCCCTTGGTATGTTAGTAATGTTTGGGATGTAAATGATCTTTTATCTTATTTGTATTATTTGACTTTCAAATCTTGTGCTATTTCAGGTTTTCGACCAGATGCTACTCCCATTTCTAAGGATAGAATGGAACAAATTCGTCGGACTGAGTGTGTCTTTGATCAAGATTTTATGGGACGTATGGATTTCCCCTCTTAGTGTGAAGCTAAAAAGATTTTGAAAGGAGTGGTTTTGTGTTAAAGCTTAAAGTTGATTTTGTTTTGAATTGTACTTTATTTTTGACGCCGCTCCTTGTTGGGGATTAGAAAGGACTAACCCTCTAAGGCTGAAGTTCGTTTTAAACAAAACTCAAGGGAATCTGGAATTAGATTAATCTTAACAAACCTGATGTTACTGTTCAAGCTTGAATCCCTTTTGTATACATATAGTTTAGGAGCCAATGCTGTGTCAAAATGAGAGTGTTTGCTAGTAAAAGTAGGTTATAAAACCTGTCTTTTATTTACCTCCTGTTTGGCTATTTGAACGTTGTTTGATATGTGTTGTGTAGGTTGTGTATAGTTTTTAACTGATCTCCATTTGATTTTAACATGGAGATTGGAGAGCCCACCACTTAGTGGCCGGATTAAAATCCCATCATTATATAAAATTATCATTTGTATAGCTTGTAAAGCAACAAATCATTTATTAACACTTCACTTTCATTTTTAATTTATTCTACAAGATTAGGGCTGGCAATTTTGACACGAAACCTGTTAACACGACACGGCACGACCTGTTCTTAACAGGTTTCGTGTTTGACCTTAACAGGTTTCGTGTCTTAACAGGTCTCTGACCTGTTAATATTCGTGTTTTAACAGGTCCGAGACCTGTTAACCTGTTATGACCTGTTAAGATTATAATATATATATATAAAGTACCCACTACCCGGTAAATAATATACTCCCTCCTCTCAGTACCCAAACAAGATATGGTGTGGACGTTGTGAAACTGAGGATACAGTTGCATTCTCACTTGAGACCACCGGAGCAATTGAACACACCGTAAGAGTCGATCATTACTTATATGAATATATTCTTTTCCTTCTTTGTTTATGATAATTACGTATTACTTATTTGGGCTAAATGTATTACGAGTCAAATATTGTTGGTGTTAGGTTTGAAAAGAAATAAAAAGTCAGAACTTTGAGTAGTTTTCTGATTATGACCTACCTTATTAAGTGTATCATGGTAGAGGTAGCCATTTGAACTGATTATGCTTGATCAAGTTACTTAGTAGTTTACATAAAGTGAGTTTCCTGTCTGGTGGTCAGTTGCAATAAGTCTAATTAATACGTAATTATCATAAACAAAGAAAAACTTCCAAATGAACCTAAGGAAATCTCTAGATTAATCCGTAAAGACATCTTAAATATTCCTGAGCATTGATTCATGTTCCTTTGTTACTATATATAGCAAACACACACACAAAGAACTAACATTCCAATGACTCCCTAAACCAAATTGTCTTTCGATCTTAGATGAAAAATAAGCTATAATATCATCCCATACTTCTAAACTACATTCAAGTTAGCCAAACATTTCATCTTTGTCCACACATATATAGCATAAAGACATAAAAAAAATGGTGGTAAAAGTCTTTTTTAAACCTAACCAAACACTCATTTGAACTTCTTTTGCAACTCATTTGAACTTCTTTTGCAACTTCTTGTTGAAGTCTAAGCATGATGTACCGGATCTCTTCAGTGTGTTGAATTTTATTTATGGTACGGGTCTCTGCTTCCCAAAATACAATTGCACTGTTTTCTTCAAATTGACCCTGCTCCACAACTTGAGTTGGACTGAGTTTTAGGTGCATCCTGTTAGTGAGTTCAAGATGTGGCTCTGGAGTTCGAGATGGTTGAATTAGATCTTTTATAGTTCCAGAAAACAAATGGCTGCAACAAATAGAGTAGTCGCTGCAGAATTTCAGTCCTTCGTATGTTATGTTTGCTGGAAACGCGAGCAATGTAGTGTGGCCATTATATGTAAGTTTCTCAACAACTCTACACATGTCTCCGTCCCCACTCATAAGTATTAGATACGATGGAGGAGGGTTTTCCTTAGAGTACTTAAACATTTGGATCATTACTTCTCGATCTGCTGCATCTTGTGTCCCAGTCGGGACATCCAAATAAAGTGGCACCTCCTTCATAGATCTGCTTTCCTTGCTCTTCAGTTACAGCCTTTCTGTTGCCACATGCTATAAAGCTGACAATTTTTGAATTTGGGATATGTGATAGCAACGCTTGTTGTATGTTTTTTGTTGCATCTTTTGTAGTAATTTGTAGTCCATTCGGGCCTTTTAAATCACTCGGGACCTTACTGTTTTTGATATCCCAAATAATACCAACATAAACTTTCATCCTGTATGTATATAAAAACTACACACTTTACACTAGGTCCTTTAACTTTTTATACGTATGAACGCATGTTTTCGTGAAAAATTTGGATGTGTTTAGTCAAAAGAAAATACCCATGTTTTTAGGAAAATGTTTTATACAAAATAAGGTTGAGTTTATCATATAACAACCAGCTGACGTACCGAACAACTTGGAGATGACCATTTAGAACCAAAAGCTTCATATACCTTTGACTTAAATTCGTTCTCTGAGTATCTTCGTCATACGAATCAAGATTTCCGTTCTTGTAGAGAGATTGGTTTTTGTTGGTCTTACCCGAGCCAATAATGTCTCACTGATTAATTCCCATTGGTCAATATTCCTCACTATTTTTGCATTGCAGGAATCAAAAAAAAAAAAAAGCATAAACGAACATCCCATAGTACATTTTTACCGAAACATGATAATTAACAACATTCCCAAACACATACTATCACATCAACAAACCTTAGAAAAAATAAACGTCCTGGTTGTTGTATGATAAACTCAACCTTATTTTGTATAAAACATTTTCCGAAAAACATGGGTATTTTCTTTTGACTAAACACATCCAAAATTTTCACGAAAACATGCGTTCATGCGTATAAAAAGTTAAAGGACCTAGTGTAAAGTGTGTAGTTTTTATATACATATAGGATGAAAGTTTCTGTTGGTATTATTTGGGATATCAAAAACAGTAAGGTCCCGAATGATTTAAAAGGCCCGAATGGACTACAAATTACTACAAAAGATGCAACAAAAAACATACAACAAGCGTTGCTATCACATATCCCAAATTCAAAAATTGTCAGCTTTATAGCATGTGGCAACAGAAAGGCTATAACTGAAGAGCAAGGAAAGCATATCTATGAAGGAGGTGCCACTTTGTTGGATGTCCCGACGGGGACACAAGATGCAGCAGATCGAGAAGTAATGATCCAAATGTTTAAGTACTCTAAGGAAAACCCTCCTCCATCGTATCTAATACTTATGAGTGGGGACGGAGACATGTGTAGAGCTGTTGAGAAACTTACATATAATGGCCACACTACATTGCTCGCGTTTCCAGCAAACATAACATATGAAGGACTGAAATTCTGCAGCGACTACTCTATTTGTTGCAGCCATTTGTTTTCTGGAACTATATAAGATCTAATTCAACCATCTTGAACTCCAGAGCCACATCTTGAACTCACTAACAGGATGCACCCAAAACTCAGTCCAACTCAAGTTGTGGAGCAGGATCAATTTGAAGAGAACAGTGCAATTGTATTTTGGGAAGCAGAGACCCGTACCATAAATAAAATTCAACACACTGAAGAGATCCAGTACATCATGCTTAGACTTCAACAAGAAGTTGCAAAAGAAGTTCAAATGCGTGTTTGGTTAGGTTTAAAAAAAACTTTCACCCCCATTTTTTTTATGTCTTTATGCTATATATGTGTGGACAAAGATGAAATGTTTGGCTAACTTGAATGTAGTTTAGAAGTATGGGATGATATTATAGCTTATTTTTCATCTAAGATCGAAAGACAATTTGGTTTAGCGAGTCATTGGAATGTTAGTTCTTTGTGTGTGTGTTTGCTATATATAGTAACAAAGGAACATGAATCAATGCTCATGAATATTTAAGATGTCTTTACGGATTAATCTAGAGATTTCCTTAGGTTCATTCTCAAGGTTTTTTTTTTTTTTTTTTTTTTTTTTTGGTAACCATGGTTCCTTCGAACTTAGTAAACCATTTTTGGGTTATCGGGATACAAACAACTTTTAGGTGTTAACCGAGCTTTCACGGTCTCATCATATGAAGGTGCTTGCTTTTTTTGGTTGGTAGCTTGGTTATAGTCGTTTTGAAGAATGAAGGAGCACCGCTGCGCTTCCATGGTGCTCTTTAGTTTACTGGGTCTCATTGTTTGGTTGGCAACAATAAACTCTTTATAGACACATATTTGTATGAATCAATGCAATTTTTAAAATAGTTATTCACTTCAAAATTTAACTCTTTTCACTTAACTCGATGAAAATTCATATTTGGTCTTTGGCTTGCATGAAATTTAATTTTCCACATAAACTAAAATAAATACAATAAAACTGATTTATACAAATTTGTTTATTACCAAATAAGGAAAGAGTCAAAGAAATGCGTTTTGTTCATTTATGCAATAATAGCCATATGATTAGTTTCAGACACTAGTATTTCATTACCAAGCTACACACCTGCCCACACGTCAAAGTCGGACACCATTGTTAGTTCTCAGTTCCTTGCACCGTATGCGGTTGATCTTGAATAAAGTCCAACTATGTGCTTATTTGAAAAGCTTGGACACATTTGTGCTTCTTTCAAAATAGTATTCTGACACATTTGTATAAACCCTAATCCAAGGGTGATAACCAAGGCGCACCTTGCGGGAATAAACCCAAATAAAGAGATAAACACCAAAACACAATTTATTAATGATTTCCAGGAATACCTAACAATAAACCCAAGCCCTATATTTATAAGGAAGCCAAACTTGGGGAGAAAGTAACTAAATTACATCTACAACCGTCTTAAACTTAAATAAAGAAACTGACTCACGAAGTGGTTACGGCGTAAGTGGAAAGTCCATTTACGGCGTAACCTACCTAAAATTGAAATAAGGAAACCTAACACGACCTAGTTACGGTGTAAGTGAAGAATTCAATTACGGCGTAAATGTGACACAGTGAGTATTACGGTGTAAGTAAGGCTTCAAGCTTACGCCGTAACTTAAACGACACCTACGTTGCTCGGCCTTGAATCTTGTCCGTTTCATATTCCCAACATAAGGTTTTGGTAATAAAAAATAAATAAATATCTAAAAAGCATGTACACACGTGCATCTTGCACCACTTTGTTCTCATTTATTTGTTCACTTTTTATTTTTACAAATATACCACACCCTCTTTTCTACTTCATTTACTTTAAATTATTAATTGTTTTTCAAAAGCTTAAATAACCAAGTATTCAACAAAGGGTATTAAGGGTAACCTGCAAGAAAGCACGGAAATTATAACCATAGTAATTCTATGTGTAACATCAACGTTGTTAATCGCATAATTGATAAACATAAGACAGAAGATAAAACCAAAGAAAACAATCGAACATACCTAAATATAATTGTAATATGGAACTGATAATTCGAAACATTAATATTATAATTAAATCACTTTGTATGGGTTTGGTTACAATCATGATTTAATTGTAATATTGGGTTTACATCATAAACATAAAATATGAGCAATAATTATAAACCAAATCGATTCAATACAATTAAAACTTACCGAAATTATTGGGTGGAATTCAAGATCATCCATGGTGTTTTTGAAACTGTAACCGAGCCGCAACAAACCGCAGGTCCTAACAACAACATTCAAACATCACAATTGTATATTCATCCACGAATTCAAAACACTACCATAACTTCTACTATCTACTTAAAACAACCAAATCATACTTAAATAAATAAATAAATAAATCCAAATTGCTATACTATGAGATATGCATTAAGATTATGAAACGTGTTTACTACTTTACAAAAATACAGTGGTTTTTTTGTATACCAGATAATAAGTTCCATAGTCAGCCTCACAGTCAATTTCAATCTCTAATTCGAACACCTAATTTAAAAACACACAATAAACCATTAGTAACTCGTAATCAATTTGAAAAGACACACCTTGTTTGAGATTTTAGGAGGATTAAGAAGATCGTATGTTAAGCATCTGTACAGAAGAAGCATCAATTCAAAACCTTTATTTGATGAATTGAAACTGATATTGAATTGAAAGTAATAATGAGATCAATTGAAAAAGAAAGGTAGATATATGATTTTGAATTGGTGACATTAATTGGTGATTGACATTTAATGGTGATTTAAAACCGCATCGGTTGATTTGAATTTAGAATAGTGTAGAAAAAGCTTGTAAATGAGGAGCCTGGCATTATTGGTGTTGTACAATGGGGCTAAATAAGTAAGGACATTAATAATTTTTTTAATGCGCGTGCTTTAGAGAACTTGTGCAAAACCTTATATAAAATATGTGTTTAAAGTACTTGTACATTCGTGCTAAATAAGGAATGACACTAATAATTTTTTTAATGCGCGTGCTTCAGGGCACTTGTAAAAAACCTTATTTTATTATATAGTATAGATAGATTAAATGAAAAAGTATGGTTACCCATAATCTCATTTAAACCCACTTTCCTCCCAACGCTATCATACTACCATTTTTTCCGACATCAAACCATTAAATAGGATTTTCCGGCCACCACATAATGCTTTACTTGTTGGTCATCAACGAATGGTGAGGGCACTCTGAATATTTTGGTGAGGGCAATGAGCCTTTCTTCTACCATTTTGACTTTTATTTTCTATATATTTTGTGTCTCTCCAAGAGCTTCGTTGGGGGCAAGTCCCCCCACTAGTCTAAAGGTGGCTTCGCCCCTGGCTCTAGCTCTTGCTCCAGCTCCAACTCCGGCTGATTGGGATAAGTTATTGGCAAAACACGTGAAGCCGTGTGGCCGGAAAGAGATTTTGGCGAGAAAAGGTTTGACATTGGACACGCCTTACAAATATGTAGATACTTCTAACAAGGCCTATGATGAATCCTATTGTGATCGCTTATTCGTGACCATTCGCGAGAAAAAAAAAGAATCCAGAAGCTGTTAAATCATGGGGGGACTCTGCCTTTGAATGGCTTCCTGCTCCTACCTCTCCTCGTAAAACTATTTCATCAAATTCTCATCAAAAAGAAACTCGTAAAACTATTTCATCAATCGTCTTATTTATGAAGAAGAGGTTTCTGAAATTAAACGGTTAGATGTTCATTGTTTCCGTTTTACATTCATGTTGGCATCACATTTTATCATGTTTTTCGTCCCATCAATGTGCTAATCATTCCATTAACATCAACATTGCCTTTTAAGATTTTCTAGAATGATCAAAAACATGTTGCTATACTATGAGATATGCATTAAGATTATGAAACGTGTTTACTACATTACAAAAATACAGTGGTTTTTTTGTATACCAGATAATAAGTTCCATAGTCAGCCTCACAGTCAATTCCAATCTCTAATTCGAACACCTAATTTAAAAACACACAATAAACCATTAGTAACTCGTAATCAATTTGAAAAGACACACCTTGTTTGAGATTTTAGGAGGATTAAGAAGATCGTATGTTAAGCATCTGTACAGAAGAAGCATCAATTCAAAACCTTTATTTGATGAATTGAAACTGATATTGAATTGAAAGTAATAATGAGATCAATTGAAAAAGAAAGGTAGATATATGATTTTGAATTGGTGACATTAATTGGTGATTGACATTTAATGGTGATTTAAAACCGCATCGGTTGATTTGAATTTAGAATAGTGTAGGAAAAGCTTGTAAATGAGGAGCCTAGCATTATTGGTGTTGTACAATGGGGCTAAATAAGTAAGGACATTAATAATTTTTTTAATGCGCGTGCTTTAGAGAACTTGTGCAAAACCTTATATAAAATATTGTGTTTAAAGTACTTGTACATTCGTGCTAAATAAGGAATGACACTAATAATTTTTTTAATGCGCGTGCTTCAGGGCACTTGTAAAAAACCTTATTTTATTATATAGTATAGATAGATATAGATAGATTAAATGAAAAAGTGTGGTTACCCATAATCTCATTTAAACCCACTTTCCTCCTAACGCCATCATACCACCATTTTTTCCGACATCAAACCATTAAATAGGATTTTCCGGCCACCACATAATGCTTTACTTGTTGGTCATCAACGAATGGTGAGGGCACTATGAATATTTTGGTGAGGGCAATGAGCCTTTCTTCTACCATTTTGACTTTTATTTTCTATATATTTTGTGTCTCTCCAAGAGCTTCGTTGGGGGCAAGTCCCCCCACTAGTCTAAGGGTGGCTCCGCCCCTGGCTCTAGCTCCTGCTCCTGCTCCAGCTCCAACTCCGGCTGATTGGGATAAGTTATTGGCAAAACACGTGGAAGCTGCTAGTTAAATCAGTGATGAAGAAGAGGCAGAAGCCGTGTGGCCGGAAAGAGATTTTGGCGAGAAAAGGTTTGCCGTTGGACACGCCTTACAAATATGTAGATACTTCTAACAAGGCCTATGATGAATCCTATTGTGATCGCTTATTCGTGACCATTCGCGAGAAAAAAAAGAATCGAGAAGCCGCTAAATCATGGGTGGACTCTGCCTTTGAATGGCTTCCTGCTCCTGCCTCTCCTCGTAAAACTATTTCATCAAATTCTCATCAAAAAGAAACTCGTAGAACTATTTCATCAATCGTCTTATTTATATGAAGAGGTTTCTGAAATTAAATGGTTAGATGTTCATTTTTTCCGTTTTACATACATGTTGGCATCACATTTTATCATGTTTTTCGTCCCATCAATGTGCTAATCATTCCATTAACATCAACATTGCCTTTTAAGATTTTCTAGAATGATCAAATACATGTTGCCCCCCCCCCCCCCCCCCCCCCCCCCCCCCTTGTTATGACCTGCACCGACACAGTTGTTGCTTCGTGAAGGAATATATGTGTTGTGCTTGCTAGCTGGACGGTTCTGCCAGGTTATATGATATGTAAACACTTGACAGGGTCAGTATTTCATTCATTGTCCTTTCCTATGTTATAAGCGTCACATCTATTCACGTTTTGATTTCTGAACGACAGACTACTAATTGGCTCACTTCAATATATGATATGATTAAATTGTTGATGTTTGGTTATCAGATATAGTTTCTTCTTAAACACCAATTTCATTTTTTATCAGTCTCTTAAAACACTTAACCAGTTGCTATTTGTTAATATCTGTATGGTCCTTTTGCTTGATCCAGGCTTGTTTGTGTTACCTGACTGCACACACGGAGAGCAGAACGAGTTGTGAGAATCGTCTTTTAATTCAGCGTTGAGCCCACAAAGGTAAACTACAGCTACTTCTACATTCTGAAAAGTAAGTCACATAAATAATCCCTGCGGTTTGCTCAATATTACAGAATTGGTCCCTCGTGACTAATTACGGCTAGAAACAATGGTTGCTTTCTGCATTTGTTCCCTTGCTCTTTACAAGGGACCAAAGCTAAGCTAATTACAAACTCTGAAAGCAAATGGTGCTCCTAGGGACCATAATTGTAAATAGTGTCAACGGATATGGTCCCTAGAAACACTAGCTATTCAATCACAAAATATGCTGTTATCTAAGGTATGTATTGGGGTTGAGGATATGGTCCCTAGAAACACTAGCTATTCAATCACAAAATATGCTGTTATCTAAGGTATGTTTCTTAAGGTATGTATTGGGGTTGAGGATAGTTTACCGTTTGGTTTTTCACATTCAGTAAAGACCTCAATGTGTGACGGATATTTGGTAGTAGTATTTTATACTTAGTACAGAGTAGGTGATTTATTCAAACCCAGCTCAGTTGATTAGCTACATGTCGTTCTTGCATCAAATTAAGGGAGGGGGCCGGGAGGCTAAGCGAGGTTAAACTATCTTTAGTTGGTGGTTTATATATTCTGGTGGCATTCCTTTTGAGGATTAGTGTTGAGCTATTTCAGTATCTTTCCTGTGGGTAATTGGATAATTTTCAATATTGCGGGTAATTGATGGTACTTTACCATCTCATTTTGAACTGACGTGAGCTCTATCGCAAGCTTTGTAGCTTCCTTGATTCATGTTATATTGTTATTCGTTTTGGTCATATTCTTTTGTACTTTGTTAGGTTTTTAATGTGGTATTTGGCCAGGCTTCTCTATAACTTGATATGTGTTCTGCAAGATTATCCGAATCTTCCATCTTAGCATGTTTGACATACAAGTGATACGTTATGCATAGATAAAATAATTGAGTTGCCACTTAATCTAAGCATGGTCATTTAAGTATACCAAATCCATGTGTGTACTATTGACTAGGTTAATATGATCAACAACCATCGAGTCATAATAGAAGTTGTTCGATAAGCACTATATCACCATATGGTTTACAAAACAAGATATCACCATTCGTGTTATGTTACAAACTTAAAATATTACATATAATACAAGAGCATACTTTGATAATCTATGTTACTGAGCAGATTTATTCCACATCATTTTTCTCTTCCGAAGGTCTCTTTGGAAGCAGCCTCTCTACTCCCGGGTTTACCCTGGGGTAGGGTCTGTCTACAGTCTTCCTCCCTCATACCCTGCCCCGGCGTTATTTGGGGTTGTTGTTGTTGTTGTTGTTGTTGATTTCATGGAGGATCATGACAAGGGCAACAATGAAAGCATAGTCTACATTGGGATACACCGTCACAGCAAATGTGTCTTTACCAAGTGCAATGCTTTGAACAGTGTGCTTCTTGTGCATCTGCATTTCACCATTAGTAACCATATGTTATTCTTAATACAAAATCCCAAACAGGTCAATATAGTTTTATTGTTGTTCCAACGGGTAAATTTATATAAACTTAGCTAGAAATTAAATGTGTCGAAGCTCGAAAATCACCAAAGTGAGAAACTCAAAATTGAGATCAAGAATAATATGATTACCTGAGCAACGATGTGGGTGCTCTCACCGGCATAAATGGTGCAAGATCGGTCAAACCAGCTGCCTTTGACTTTGTAGTCGCAAACACTTTCTTTTTCATTAGACCCCAAGAACACATCAAGTGATGTCTTGAATTGGATCAAAGACGACTGTTTGGCACTAAAGATAATGTCTTTCGAATCTGAGCTATCTACCCTGTATACTACCCATCTATTGTGAACAGTGAGCACCTGTTTCTAACATCAATCAACTCACACATACGTTAGCCTAAATTTAGGGTCATGTTTTAGGCATACAAATCATTTTTCGATAGTAAAAACACCTATTACATCATTTTCAGCAAACTTTAAGTATGCTTGGTATTGCTTATTAAAACCGCCTATGCCTTTTAACATAACCAAAATCATAGAATCAGTGATACTACTCATGATAACCAAATCCAATTATCACAAAACCAATACTACTTACAAATATCCAACTTTGACTTTTATAAAGTCAAACTTAACATTTTTTCAAATATCTCAACAATCACGTAACCAAATCAAAATCAAACAAAACCCACCTTTTTTTGGAACAACATAATCGTTCTGATTAACTAAATCAAATTAAAAACAGCCAATACTGGTCACAGATATCCAACTTTGACTTTTAAAAAGTCAAACTTAACATATTTTTCAAATATCTCGTCAAATAATCAACCAAATCAAAAATCAAACAAGAACCCACCTTTTTCTGGAAGGAAAGAACAGGAACACCATTAGCATCAAGCAAAACACGACGATCACGAAGACTAAAATGTTTAGCTTTGACTTTAAACATAACATTACCATTAACATCAGTTACTGCAAAGTTACCAGATAACGACATGAGCTTCCTTACGATGGTTAGATCGACAGGATATGGTGCTAAGAAGTGTGGGCTGACGATGGCTGATGGTGGGTTCGGGTAGCTAGTTTGGGCTGACATTGTAAAGGTGGTGATAGTTGAGGGGGTGGTTTTGTAAATATGGAATTACAGGTTTGGTTTTTTGGTTTTGGACTTATGGTTAATGTTTTGGTGAGTTTATATTGGAGAAGTGTTTACGCGTGAATATCCAACTTTGACTTTTATAAAGTCAAACTTAACATTTTTTCAAATATATCTCAACAATCACTTAACCAAATCAAAATCAGACAAAACCCACCTTTTTTTGGAACAACATAATCGTTCTGATAAACTAAATCAAATTAAAAACAGCCAATACTGGTCAAAAATATCCAACTTTGACTTTTAAAAAGTCAAACTTACATATTTTCAAATATCTCATCAAATAATCAACCAAATCAAAAATCAAACAAGAACCCACCTTTTTCTGGAAGGAAAGAACAGGAACACCATTAGCATCAAGCAAAACACGACGATCACGAAGACTAAAATGTTTAGCTTTGACTTTAAACATAACATTACCATTAACATCAGTTACTGCAAAGTTACCAGATAACGACATGAGCTTCCTTACGATGGTTAGATCGACAGGATATGGTGCTAAGAAGTGTGGGCTGACGATGGCTGATGGTGGGTTCGGGTAGCTAGTTTGGGCTGACATTGTAAAGGTGGTGATAGTTGAGGGGTTGGTTTTGTAAATATGGAATTACAGGTTTGGTTTTTTGGTTTTGGACTTATGGTTAATGTTTTGGTGCGTTTATATTGGAGAAGTGTTTACGCGTGAATATCCAACTTTGACTTTTATAAAGTCAAACTTAACATTTTTTCAAATATATCTCAGCAATCACTTAACCAAATCAAAATCAGACAAAACCCACCTTTTTTTGGAACAACATAATCGTTCTGATAAACTAAATCAAATTAAAAACAGCCAATACTGGTCAAAAATATCCAACTTTGACTTTTAAAAAGTCAAACTTACATATTTTCAAATATCTCGTCAAATAATCAACCAAATCAAAAACAAACAAAAACCCACCTTTTTTTGGAAGGAAAGGACAGGAACACCATTAGCATCAAGCAAAACACGACGATCACGAAGACTAAAATGTTTAGCTTTGACTTTAAACATAACATTACCATTAATACCTTTTTTTGGTTATGGTTCATTTTTTTGGTGAGTTTATATTGAAGAAGTGTTTACGCGTGAATGTGTTTGGAGCGTGTAATGGAATATTGGTAGCGGCAAGTTGTAGGTGTTGAAGTGGATAAAGGTGGGCCCAACTAAGTTTGATGTGGCTAAGGAAAAGATCTATCACGGAGATTTTTTTAGTTTAGTCGTGTATATCTAAGTTAAAAACTTCTTGCCTTCAACGACTTTTATTTTTTCTGTCACATTAGTTTTTCCTCTAACGACTTACAGACGATTTTTTACTACATTAAGACGACCTTAATCTATTTTTTTAAACTTTTTTTAACAACAAAATTAAGTCTCATTAATAATATAAACCATTACATAATAATTCAAATAAAATTAAAAACATTATAATAAAGACAAACTTCAAAGGGCTTAAAACGTTTCTTAATATACCTTATTAGCTACTGATGTAACTTATTAGTTATTTAAAATAAAAATAACAATTAAATCAAACTTTAAAAGTTTAAATTGTAAATTAATTATTTATAAAAGTAAAATAAAAAAATTGACTTTTAGTCTTCTTCATTAGTTCAAGTGTGTATCTGCAAATCTTAAACACACACAATTTTTTTAAAAAGGGAATTAATATAAGAAAAAAAAAATGGAGAGTTTTGTTTGTACGTGTGTCTCGACAATAGTCGAGTTCTCAACCATCCCCTTCCCACCGAGCTCGACTGACACCTCCAAACCAAGGCCGACCGACTTTTGACCGAAGGTCGACCGGCCTTGGTGCGCCCAACCTTAATACTACATCCGTCCTATAATTATTATCCAGTACTGTCTTTTGAAGTATTTATTTTGCAACTTTAACCTTAAATATTTTTATTTGTTACATAATACATGATGAAAATTATACCAATGAAAATACATTTAAAACTCAATTTTTTTTTGAACATTTTGCTTCAGCGGTAAACCTTTTCCCTAATGAAATCCTAAGCCCAGGTTCGAACCTGGGGTAATCCCCACACAAGAACTCAATTTGAGAACTTGTGACCAGCTCCTCTAGGAGGACACTGGCATTTAAAACTCAATTCATTCATATATTTTACATCAATTAATATATAACACAAATAAAAATATTTAAGATTAAAGTTGAAAACTAAATACTTCAAAAGTCAACACTGGACAATAATTATGGGACGGTGAGAGCAACTTGAACATGGATAGCCTCATTCTTTTACCTGTTTTTGGGTTCTTGGGTTAGCGAATCTTAACTCGAACATGATTTGTTTAAATAATTGGGAGAGATGTTAGACGAGAATCTTAACTTAAACATGTCATATTCAACTAGAGTTACACGGGTTATAGATGTTAGACAAGAAAGTGAGCCAACCCGTTTAACTTGTTTATCCATGTAAGTGTGCATGTTAGATGTGTTAAATAGGTTGTTGGAGGAGACATAACCAAAAGCAAATATAATTTTATCTTTTGAAAGCAACCTAAAACGAGTTGACGGGTCCACTAGTTTAAGTCATCCCTACCAACGAACGACCTTTTATTTAAACGAGCCGAAACTTGTTTAGACCCGAACCTAAGACGTTTTTTGTCTGAGATCGTGTTTACATGTAGAAAAATACAACTTTATTTTTTCTAAAAGTAGTTTTGAGTAAAAGTTAATTTATTCGTCATCAGTTATAAGGTGCTTATTGGGTCAAGCCCACAAAATAATCTTAGACAAACACTTCTTAAAAGCGTTTTTTAGCTTTTATCTTACGTATGTTAGGGCGCCGAGGTTTCAAAGCTTATAATCTTTTTTTTTTTTTTTTTTTTTTTTTTTTAAGTAGAAAAGCTTTTAATTTCTTTACAAGAAAAAAAACACCAACACAAACATACTCTTTTGGTTGGAAGAGCGCTTTTGTAAAGCAAAAAAGCTAGTTGAAGGAGCATTTAAGGAAAGTTTATGCTTTTTTAGTATTAAGCTATATACAAACAAAAACTACAGCAAATGTACCAAAAAAATGGAGCTGTGACATGTGGGTTGACTAGTTGGCATAAACATAATCCAAAAATACGCTATCCAAAAATGTACAAAATACAAACTCCAATATTGGTAGTAGACTAATTATAGTAAATATTATTAAAGATTATGTCGATAGAATCAACTCCCAATATGATTTACAAAACTCGATATGTCGATATGATCACCATCAGTACTATATTAAAATGCATACATATCATACAAGAATATACATCAATTGATTTATATAGTTGTCGTTCAAAAAAATTCATTTAAATCATAAAATCATCGAGGGGATTTGACTTGCTGCCTGTATCTCTTCGTTGATTTCGTGGAGAATGACGACGAGTGCAACAATGAAAGCATGGTCGACGTTAGGATAAACCGTCACAACACATGTGTCTTTCCCAAGTGCAACGTTTTGAACTGTGTGTTTTTTGTCCATCTGCAATGTATCATTGGTAACCAAATGTTGGCATCATTTATTTTAGTTTTACTTCTATAGAGCAAAGCGACTTCATTTGTTATTTAAAATGTATGATCTTGAGATCCGTCATTCTTGGAACCTCATCGTTGAAAAAGGGTTTGATTTAGGTTATTCTAATCTAACGGGTCAAATGGGTCAAAAGTCACCTACAATGTATTATAATATCAATCAATGTGTTAACCTAACCCGTTTTGACCCGTATCAGAAAATGCGGACACAAAAATTCAAGATTAAGCATACAATTTACCTGAGCAACGACTGTGGTGCTCTCCCCGGCATAGATGGTGCATGATCGGTCATGCCAGCTGCCTTTGACTTTATAGTCGCACACATCTTTTTCGTTAAACCCTAAGAACACATCAAGTGATATATTCGATTTCTCCAAAGTAAATATTTTGGTAATAAAGATTATATCTTTTATGTCTGAGCAATCTCCCTTGAACACTACCCATTTATTGTGAGCACTTCGCACCTGTTTGGAACATTTAGCCGACGCTAGCTATATTTAATCAAACAAGTGCTAATAAGTATTTGTCAAAATATATGAGGTGGATAAAACAAGACCTTCTTCCGGAAGGATAAGATGGGATTATCTGCAGCGTCAAGCAAAGAACGCCGATCATGAAGACTAATTTTCTTAGGCTTAACTTTAAACACGACGTTGCCGTTAACATCGGTAACAGAAAAGTTGCCTAAAGAAAGAGACACTACATTTCTAGTAATAGTTAGATCAACCGGATACGGTGCAAGGAACTGAGGACTCACGATGATGTCCGGATTTGACATTTGGGCTGGTGTGTAGCTTGTTTGAGCTGCCATTGTTAAGATTTGTTGATAAGTTGAATTGTATTTATATTGAAAAGTTTATCAAATTGATCATATGTGCCTTATGGCGTAAATGAACAGATTGCAGCTATTTGACACTTCGTAGTGCTTATCTACTAATAAGAATTAGTCAATCTGTTTCTTGTTTAGAGTATTTGTTCTAGTTTGAAATCTGTAATAATCATTTTTATAAACATTTCATGATGTTTGAACAAACATAAAGGTAGTCTGAACAAATTTAAAATAAGAAGAAATCCCCGATGTCGGTCAACCCTTGCAAATAGGCAGCAAAGTCACATTAATATAGTAAACATTATCAATAAACATGTTGATCTTGGAACAAAACAAAGTTTTCAAAAAGTGTTATTACTCGCCAAACTACATATGATGCAAGCACACACATGAATTGATCTATGTATTGAGCAGATTTACATTGCAGCATCTTTCTCTTCGTTGACTTCGTGGAGGATGACAATAATTACGTGTAACAATGAAAGCATGGTCACCTTTAGGATTCACGGTCACATCAAATGTGTCTTTTCCAATTGCAACATTGTGAACCATGTACTTCTTGTGCATCTGCGTTTATCATCACTAACCGTATGTTAGTAACCCTAATCTATCCATCAGTCATTTGAGATCAATGACTGTGTGGCTTATCATTCATAGGACATGGTCCTCGAAAATGGTTGATTTAGGCTATATTTTAATCCAACGGGTTCAAAGTCACCAAAAGTATAACCTGAACACTTAAAAGTTACAACATCCTAATCTTTTTAATATCTACATTTAGTACATTATCATTACTTAGCAACAAATCGATGGACATAGCAAGTCAACCCGACCCATTTTGACCCGTATTAAAAAACGCGAACACTTGACTTCAAGATTAAGTATACGCCTTACATGAGCAAAGACACCGGTGCTCTCACCAGCGTAAATGGTGCATGATCGGCCAAGCCAGCTGCCTTTGACTTTGTAGTCACAAATATCTCTTTCATTAGACGGTTAGACCTCAAGAACACATCTAAGTGACGTCTTTATTTGCCTCAAAGTAGACACTGGCAGTAAAGATAATATCTTCTGAATCTGAGCTATCTCCCTTGAACACTAAACACCTGTATATAACCTTAATCAACAAACAAATTACTTTCATTAGCTACATTGTGGAACATTTTGTTGGAATATTAGAATCATAAACTATAAACTAATAACCAATTAACATCAAAGCATGCACAGCGGAATAGATCTACAATAACATGTAAATTAATTAACTAAAACTAAATAGAAAGCGTACCTTTTGATTCCTAGCAAGAACAAGGAATCACGTGATCACCAAGAACTATATAAACCCTAACTAGGGTTTAAGGATGGATCGATCTAGGTGTGATCGAATAGGGTAAATCACCACAAGCTAAAGTAAGCTTGTTACTCGTTCTTGTACACACGTAATACTAGCGATTCAATGGGAAAAGCTAGGTTCTAATCACAAACAAAACCAACACTTATTGTATAAGCAAGAACCGAAAACCCTAGGTGATAGGGTGTATTCAATCGGCCAACTAAGAGGAAGAAGAAGAAGAAGAAGTTGGTTAGCTTGAGAATTAGAAGGATCTAGAACCCATTGCATGGGCTTAGATCGGCCGAACAACCCAAGGGCTTAGGGTTGTCGGTTTGGTAGCTTGGAGGGGAGGTTTAAGGAGCCTATAAATACAACCCCATTGTATTTGGTTATTCCCTAATCCCTAATTCTCAAGCTAACCAACTTCTTCTTCTTCCTCCTCTTTGTTGGCCGATCGAATACACCCTATCACCTAGGGTTTCGGTTCTTGCTTATACAATAAGTGTTGGTTTTGTTTGTGAACTTAGAACCTAGCTTTTCCCATTGGATCGCTAGTATTACGTGTGTACAAGAACGAGTAACAGGCTTACTTTAGCTTGTGGTGACTTACCCTATTCGATCACACCTAGACGATCCATCCTTAAACCCTAGTTAGGGTTTATATAGTTCTTGGTGCACGTGATTCCTTGTTCTTGCTAGGAATCAAAAGGTACGCTTTCTATTTAGTTTTAGTTAATTAATTTACATGTTATTGTAGATCTATTCTGCTGTGCATGCTTTGATGTTAATTGGTTATTAGTTTATAGTTTATGATTCTAATATTCCAACAAAATGTTCCACAATGTAGCTAATGAAAGTAATTTGTTTGTTGATTAAGGTTATATACAGGTGTTTAGTGTTCAAGGGAGATAGCTCGGATTCAGAAGATATTATCTTTACTGCCAGTGTCTACTTTGAGGCAAATAAAGACGTCACTTAGATGTGTTCTTGGGGTCTAACCGTCTAATGAAAGAGATATTTGTGACTACAAAGTCAAAGGCAGCTGGCTTGGCCGATCATGCACCATTTACGCTGGTGAGAGCACCAGTGTCTTTGCTCATGTAAGGCGTATACTTAATCTTGAAGTCAAGTGTTCGCGTTTTTTAATACGGGTCAAAATGGGTCGGGTTGACTTGCTATGTCCATCGATTTGTTGCTAAGTAATGATAATGTACTAAATGTAGATATTAAAAAGATTAGGATGTTGTAACTTTTTAAGTGTTCAGGTTATACTTTTGGTGACTTTTAACCCGTTGGATTAAAATATAGCCTAAATCAACCATTTTCGAGGACCATGTCCTATGAATGATAAGCCACACAGTCATTGATCTCAAATGACTGATGGATAGATTATGGTTACTAACATACGGTTACTGATGATAAACGCAGATGCACAAGAAGTACATGGTTCACAATGTTGCAATTGGAAAAGACACATTTGATGTGACCGTGAATCCTAAAGGTGACCATGCTTTCATTGTTACACGTAATTATTGTCATCCTCCACGAAGTCAACGAAGAGAAAGATGCTGCAATGTAAATCTGCTCAATACATAGATCAATTCATGTGTGTGCTTGCATCATATGTAGTTTGGCGAGTAATAACACTTTTTGAAAACTTTGTTTTGTTCCAAGATCAACATGTTTATTGATAATGTTTACCATATTAATGTGACTTTGCTGCCTATTTGCAAGGGTTGACCGACATCGGGGATTTCTTTTTATTTTAAATGTGTTCAAATTACATTTATCTTTTTTCAAACATCAGGAAATGTTTATAGAAATGCTTATTACTGATTTCAAACTTGAACAAATACACTAAAAAATAAACAGATTGACAAATTCTTATTATTAGATAAGCACTAGGAAGAGTCAAAGAGCTGCAATCTGTTCATTTACGCCATAAGGCACATATGATCAATTTGATAAACTTTTCAACATAAATACAATTCAACTTATCAACAAATCTTAACAATGGCAGCTCAAACAAGCTACACACCAGCCCAAACGTCAAATCCGGACATCATTGTGAGTCCTCAGTTCCTTGCACCGTATCCGGTTGATCTAACTATTACTAGAAAAGTAGTGTCTCTTTCTTTAGGCAACTTTTCTGTTACTGATGTTAATGGCAACATCGTGTTTAAAGTTAAGCCTAAGAGAATTAGTCTTCATGATCGCCGTTCTTTGCTTGACGCTGCAGATAATCCCATCCTATCGTTCCGGAAAAAGGTCTTGTTTTATCTACCTCATATATTTTGACAAATACGTATTAGAACTTGTGTGATGAATTTTAACGTCAGTTAAATGTTCCAAACAGGTGCGAAGTGCTCACAATAAATGGGTAGTGTTCAAGGGAGATAGCTCAGACATAAAAGATATAATCTTTATCACCAAAATATCTACTTTGAAGAAATCGAATATATCACTTGATGTGTTCTTAGGGTTTAACGAAAAAGATGTGTGCGACTACAAAGTCAAAGGCAGCTGGCATGACCGATCATGCACCATCTATGCCGGAGAGAGCACCACAATCGTTGCTCAGGTAAATAGCATGATTAATCTTGAATTTTTGTGTCTGCATTTCTGATACGGGTCAAGACGGGTTAGGTTGACACGCTGATTCACGTCTACCATTATAATACATTGTAGGTGACTTTTGACCCATTTGACCCGTTGGATTATAATAACCTAAATCAAACCCTTTTCCAGCGATGAGATTCCAAGAATGACGGATCTCACGATCATACATTTTAAATAACAAATGAAGTCGCTTTGCTCTATAGAAGTGTAACTAAAATAAGTGATACCAACATTTGGTTAATTACTTACGGTAAATTGCAGATGGACAAAAATCTCACAGTTCAAAACGTTGCACTTGGAAATGACACATGTGTTGTGACGGTTTATCCTAACGTCGACCATGCTTTCATTGTTGCACTCGTCGTCATTCTCCACGAAATCAACGAAGAGATACAGGCAGCAAGTCAAATCCCCTCGATGATGCTTATGATTTAAATCAATTTTTTTGAACGACAACTATATAAATCAATTGATGTATATTCTTGTATCATATGTATGCATTTTAATATAGTACTGACGGTGATCATATCGACATATCGAGTTTTGTAAATCATATTGGGAGTTGATTCTATCGACATAATCTTTAATAATATTTACTATAATTAGTCTACTACCTATATTTGGAGTTTGTATTTTGTACATTTTTGGATAGCGTATTTTTGGATATGTTTATGCCAACTAATCAACCCACATGTCACATATTCATTTTTTTGGGTACATTTGCTGTAGTTGCCGGTTAAAGCTTTTATTTGGAACAAGATTGGCGTCGGCCGGCCGCGATGCGGCCTGGCGAGGTATTTTTGCATTTGTATGCAGGGCATTTTGCTTAACGTTTTTTTAGTCTTAGATGAAGGTCGGTCTCATCCACGCATTGCGGCGGGGAAGCGATTCCTTCATAGTTTCACGTGATAAAAAAAATGTAAAAAAGGCTATCAAAGCAAATCTCTTTAATTTACAAAAGCAAAAGCTTGTACGGTCCTAATACATAAGCAACACCAATAATAAGCCATAACATTAGTAACTTTTATGGTCCCGCTAAAATTGTTGCTGCTTTGTTCTTTTACCAATCGAAGCTGCTTCTTTTTCTATATCATCTTTAAGGCCAGTGCAAGTTATCGGTATATTTTGCAGTCATTGCACTTGGAAGTCTGTCGTATTTCATGACCTATAAAAAGATGGTTAGATGAGAGTATTAAGATATCTGCTTATATTGAGGTTTTCCAAAGTTAACTATAAGCATTCCATTAAAGCTATTTTTTGTTATGGGCAATGATGTTTAATGATTGAAGAAGGTATAACCTGCAGAAAAAAAAATCCTAAGATAGGGGCTAGTTTCTTGTGGTAGTCATTGCAAATGAGCAAGTAGGGGGTAGCGAGACTGACTGCAATTGCAGGAATAGGTTGACTTTCTTTCATTTTGGTATGGAAAGTGAAAGATTCATAAGAAACAGAAGCATATATACAAAAAACTGATGCAACATACAAAATCTGTTACATGGCCCTAAGGACACGTAAGAAAAGCATAAAGAAAGACTCACATATAAAGAAGACATAATCAAGGATAGTAGCAGGTGTTATTCCAGCCGGATGCCTTTGTGTTGTGCGAGGTGTCGTCTGCCTAACACTTGATACAGGACTGGCAAATGTTTGACGAATGACAGTAGCAACAGGATGAAATTCAACTGTGAAAAGAAGGGCAAAAAATAAACAAAGGTGAAGTGTTTAGTAAAAGTAAGGAAGACGTAAGTTACACCTTACATTGCAGCCACGCTGTTAAATACGAATGTTCAAAAAATTATGTGCCAACTTCGAATGAGACGACCACTCCAGGAACTTCAGCTACCTGCTGCAAAGTATGTGTATTTACTGGATGCATGTATAAAGCATTTATCAGAGACTAAACTGAACTTTAGATTAAGTATACGTGTAGTAAATGAAAACGATGGGGTATCACTTGCCTGTCGACCAAAAAAAACTACAGATATAAGTTTTAAATTCATAGTAGATGCTGATGAGAGAAGGCAGTGCAGGCAAGGGGTACTCACCTACACTGCTCTCACTTGGTCCGTATCTATGAATCTGAACTATAAATATGCAAGTAAAGAGTGTAGGTTTTGTTGTCGGCAGCCAAACAATACCCCATGATTTTAATTTCATCAAAAATAATAACATGTTATTGAAATATAGCAACAGCACAATTTTTTCTTTTGTAAGAAGCACTTATCTGTTTAGTATATTTAAATGCTTTTGATAATGGTTATATGTCTGTTTGAAACTGATACAATATAACCATTACAACAATAAACTTTTGAAAATTAGTATAGGTTAAAAGAAAAAGCTGATAATCCAAAGAATGAAAACAGTAAGAAGTTACCTGTGAAATTAAATTGAAGAAGTTTACGTTGCAGGGTTCAATCTGTTGGTTAGAGAGAATGTGTTACGAAGCAGGAATGGAAAAAGTTACTAAAACATGAAAATTATGGCATGACTTATCTTTTGCTGGTTCTGTTAATTGCATCTTTGACTGCTGCTGGTTGCAAGCTATAATAATAAATAACAATAAGAGTAAGAACAACAATAATAATAATAATAGTAAATGCTATGACATATAGAAATGAGGCTTTTAAGAAAAAGAATGGAAGTATAAAAGAAGCATAGATAGTCTTTCTAAAAATAAAAAAATATTTGGGCGTGCCTCTGAATCTGAATTTCGGCCGGAGTTAACGAAACTGAAAAATGGGACAGTAGGTTCTGTTCTGTGCAGCATTTTGAGGTAGATACGGCGCATCTCCTTAATGTACTTTCATTTAAAAATAGTCTCAAGGGCTAAAAGTTTATATAATTTTGTCAGTGGTCAAAAGAGTAATCATATGTCCGTAAAAGTGCGTCATTTCCGCTCTAAAAGTTTTAAATTTTGGTCTAAATGGGTACGGGGCGTTACAACTGTATCATGTTAACCATTTGCAATCAAGAATTTCAGATAAAAAAATAAAAAAAACATACCATCATGATCAAATGACTTGAACTGATACCGGCCGATAGCCCAATCTGTTAGTCTGGGAACTAATTGTCTGTATCTTCATATTTAGCCGGGTTTATAATTGTCAATCTACAATAACAGGTTTAATGCACTATAAGATCCTACGGATTTATACATGTAATTTGCTCTTCACAAAGGAAAAGAGGAGGCAGGTATGAACAATTGAGAATAACAAACGTACCAGACAATTTGTTCGTCGTCCAAGCAGTGTTAAGTAGAATATAATGTAACTTTGTATTTTCTTTTTAAAAAGCACTCGTTAATTTTTTTGCATTCAAAGATGGTAGAGGAGATAACAAAAACCCTAAAGCGTATGCTAAAAATAAAAATCTGTGACACATCTTTTTCTTAACAAACACGTTAGGCTTTTCTCATCTCTTATACCATCTTTGAATGCAAAAACTTTATCGTTTGCATTTCATGCATCGTGTATGGTATTCTTACAGAATACGTATAAGTAAACTTTTGGAATGCCAATGCCTTATGGATCTGAAGTCAGAGGGAGATCGTTAGGAAACAAAATAGGATAACGCATAGTAAGCTATTTCAGTTCATACGTAGGTCGTCCCATAATTCAGATTCAGAGGCACGACCAAATATTTTTTTTTAATCATTGATACCCGCATGTTTGTGTGTACAAATCGACAAAAGTTCTTGCTCAAGAGGATGGTGCAGCAAGCAACTTTTTGGAATTCAAGCATGTTCCTGAGCGTAAGCTTTTACATAAATGGACACACAAACATGCGTAAAAAAAGTTAATGCAAGACATAAAACAGCAAATATCAGTATCATGTGCCAATGTCTTTTGTGTTTGGAATATTGGATGTTCCAAACCAACAACGTGATTAAATTTAGAAAGATCAGTGGCAAATGAAATAGGGTGCTGCGTAAAAGGGTATTTGCACCAAATAACCCATGACACCATCCTATTTTATTTGGCACGAATCTTTCAAAATCTAATCATGTTGTTGGCCAACATAGTTTACTACAGGGTCCTTGCTTATGTTACTATTATTGTATGCATCACCGGTTCAACAAAATGAGGACAACGCAAGTCGCAGCGGGTTTCTTAATTTTAGATATCTAAAAACAAAGCAATCCGCTATGACGTACGTTCTCATCATATTGTGGAACGGATGATCCATATAATAATAGTAACATAAGTCAACATCTAGCAATAAGCAATGCACATACGTCGCAACAAAAGGCAATGGTACATGATTAAAAATCAAGAAATAATATTTGAGCTTTGTAACTGCTGACCACTATAAAGCTTTGGAAGGTGTTTTCATAGCATCGAACCTGAGCTTCTCCATGCATCGAATCTATGCTTCTCCATAGTGTCATATTTACTGTATAGAGGAAAAGATGTCAGTAAGGTAAAAAAGCAAAAAACGGTTGCAATATTTGAATTTGAATGATACTTATCTTCGGCTGGTTATTGTAGCATTATCGAAGTCTGAGGTCAGGATCAAATGAATAACACCAATTGCAACTTATTTTACCCAATACGATGAATAACTTACCCGCCATGGCTGCAAAGACCAAGCTTGAGGTGTTGTCCTGCCAAGATACGGGCCTCTTTAACTCAATATGATCAATAACAAACGCACAAATTTAGTAGTATCATCATCGGCTGCTATTTATATCAACAAAGCAACTGGGGTTTCATTTTACACAAAACCCAGAAATTATAAGTCATGTGTTTTAAACCCAAACAATACAAATTTTTCATGTTTATAGAAAACCCATTGTGGATTTTTAAATCCAAAGTATAAAAACCCAATCTTTATAAAAACAATATTAAAAACTTACTGATCTTGTTGAGCCGATCATTTGCGGGTGTCTCTGTTTTGTGTTTGTGGTTTGTGGGTTGTGGAATTTGTGGGATATGCTAGGGTTTCATCATCGTACCTCAATCTGCATAACAGGAAAAAAATATTAAAATTATAAATTAAATAAAATTAAACCACACCAACGCCTAATTAGATATTATCACAATTGCAATCCATACCAACATAAAAAAATCCGAATCGGATAAAAGCACATACCAAAGGCTGTGGTAAATAGATGTGTGAGAGGGTCTGATGATAGATCCGCTCATTTCTGGATATCGTAATATATCTGCAATGATGAATTTGTGGGTTCGAGTGGATGTGGATGTGGATGAATGAAGCTGAATGTCGAAGGTTCGGGAATATAGCAGTTATTTCATTAAAAAGGAAAACCACAAATTATGGAATTTTTTATAGTGCTTTATATTTGAAGCTAACCTAATTCAGTAATCCCAAAATCATCAGCAGTTAAAACGGTTTCTAACGTATTTGCAATAGGAGGTCAACCTTCAAGAACATGGAAAATCAGACAAAAATGTTTATGAGGCTCAGACAGGGTGGGAAGCGAAAAAAGTGTAAACATCCGCGATGGCTGCAAATCTACTGATTTGCCTTGCCAACGCGCGGACAATCACAACTTTAGTCATATGTGCAGAGATCCATCACAGTTTCTAACAATCAGTGGAGCGAAATAATGAGATAGAACATTTTTCATGGCTGCAACTTTAGCAAGTTGTCTTGTCGCGCCAAATGCAAACGGCCTCATCTATAGTCCTCCCCACCCCTAGACTCATCGTTGCCTCGTGAAACCGAATGCAACACAGCATCAGCAAACACAAAGAAACATCAACAAAGCAGGTGTCAACCAATCGCACCATAAGCATAGATGCAATCCATGGCAGCAAATCTAATCATTTGGCCCGCTATGGCTGCAAATATAATAATTTGCCCTGCCATAGCTGCAAATATGATCATTTGCAACGCCAATATAAAAATCTCCCTGGCACAATGGAAACAACATCAATGTTAGCTTTGAACCACAGATAAGTAGGTAAGATATTCCCTAATTCTGAAGGTAAAGTTAACCACGCACCTAAATTGATTTTGGCTTTAGGTGAGCAACCTGAATTGGCAAGCGTGAAGAGCCAGAAATTTGTGATATTATAAGTATATATTAAGGGAGACTCAAAACTACGTCGTTTTGCCCTGAGTGAGGATGAATAGGATGGTCAACAATAAGAAACCGCTTATTTTCTCACTTTTCAGTGTCCAGCTTCTTATCGTTACTGGAGTATATATATATGTGTGTATAATGTGGCGTCCAAATATAGTATCAGGCTCAGATCTGTAAACACTCAATCCAAGCCCGGTTGCAAATCTAAAAGATTGCCTTGCCAAGAGCCAGGAAAGTTTATTCAGATTACATATTCATCATTGGCTGATACAGTTATGTATAAAAACAATTGGAAATAGAGGCTCAGATCTGTAAAGGCTATATCATTAAGAAACGCATAATCTTGCCATGTGTCTAAACAAAAGCGGTTGCACGATAGTAGGAGTGCCATCACGCCATCTGAACATACATGACACATGAGGAATCTGCTTCTTTTACCGAGCGCACAGATTCATCACAGCCACTGTAGATTAGATTAAAACAAAAGTACATATATACCCTGTGTCCTGATAGCAGAGTCAGAACAGTTGAGTGCATAACGCATGGACATTTAAGAAAATGTTAAGAAAATATCAATGATGGATGCAGACACCATGCAATGGTAGCCGCGTGAATAACTGGTGTCGGTACATCCATCACTGATATTTTCTCACATTTCAGTATCCAATTTCTTCATTAAAAAAAATCAAAACAATATATTGGTCAAGAATATAGGCACAACGAATGGACCAAAGGAGACACTAAGCAGAAGGCCAGAAAACGAAAGGCATGAATGGGCCGAATAAGACATGGAGCAGAAGCCCACAAAAAAAGGCGGGAAGCCCAACATCAAAAACGTCGTCGTTTTCGACGGTACATTATAATACTTATTATTATAATGAGGCTGATATCTGTAAACACTGAATCCGAGGCCAGTTGCAAATCTAAAAGATTGCCTTGCCAAGAGCCACGAAAGTTTACTCAGATTACAGATTCATCATTGGCTGATGCAGTCACGTGCAAAAGCACTTGAAAATACTGGCTCAGATCTGTAAAGCAAAAGCGGTTGCACAATAGTAGGAGTGCCATCACGCTATTTGAATAATCATATGAAGTGAACATACCTGACACATCAGGAATCCACTTCTTTAACCAAGTGCACAGATTCATCACAGCCTTGCAGCAATGGGTTACACAGGCAGCAAAGTAACTGAATAAAGCAACGTCCATGGCCATAGGCACAATCTTGGTTGGGTTGCCGACAAATGCAATAAGCATGGTTGCATACGTTTTTAAAGCATGCCATCCGATGCCTATTATGCTATTACACAGCTTAGAAGCTGCGACTGCAACCACAAACACAATTGCCTCGCCAATAGCTTCTATTAGAATTTTCCAGAAGTCGCATGTATATGCAATAAGCATGGTTGCATAACTTTTTAAAGCATGCCATCCGATGCCTATTATGCTATTACACAGCGTAGAAGCTATGACTGCAACCACAATCACAGCAGCCACTATTAGCCCGACATTAGAAAAGAACATCAATCAACAAAAAGTACAAACAAACAGGAAAAACTATATATATAATGTGGCGTAGGATATGACAATAACATTATCACACAGGAAGGAACATCACGTATAGTAAAAAAACAGTATCAAACAGCAATACACTAAACATTCATCAACAATGAAAAATCAAGTAACAATAACATTATCACATACGAAGAAACATCACGAAGTAATAAATCGTCAGTCACAGCCATCAACCACACTGTAATAGTTTCATACTCAACATTTATCAGTTAAGTAGCAATCACGAATCAAGTAACAACAGGTAAGTAACAGTTAATCAAAACAAAGATTTTGGTGAAATAATAATCAAAACAAACATTGGTAACACAAACAAAACCTAATCAGCTAAAAAAAAATCAGCTACATAATGAAAACAAAGATTTCTTACGAAACAAACACCTAATCAATTACAAAAGAAAAAAAAAAATCAGCCAAATAATGAAAACAAATAAACAGCAAAAAAAAAAAAAAAAAAAAAAAAAAAAAAAAAAAAAAAAACCCTGATGAAGTAAAAAAAACCCGCATCAACTGACAATAAGATTATCACACAGCAAGAAACATCACCTATAGTAAAAAAACAGTATCAAACAGCAATACAGTAAACATCCATCAACAATCAAACATTATCAACAATCAAACATTATCACATACAAAGAAACAGCACCAAGTAATAGATCGGTACTCACAATAGTCGTCGAAAACGACGGCAGCAACAAATTATGTCAAAACCCTAAACATAATCGTCAACAATTTTGGATCTAGGGTTTGATACAGCAGATCAACAAAAGCGAGTATAAACGCGGGTACAAAGAACCCCCAAAATTGAAGCCCTAATCATTTTACCTGATTTTCGGTGATGTATCAAAGCATACGTCGCCGCCGACTGCCTAAGATCTTCAGAGGAGTGTAGAAGCTTCAGGAGTATTAGACTGTTAGTTATACCCTAAACAACGGGCTAAAGAGGCCGGAGGGAAAAAATAGGCCGGAGAAGGCGATGATAGGGCTTAAAACAGCCCAACAATTGGGCCGGAAATTTGGCGGGAAAAAGCGGGGGCAAAACGACTGCGTTTTCATGCTCCCTTAATATATACTTATAATTGTGAATTAAGTTTTTGTTTGTATATAGCTTAATACTAAAAAAGCATAAACTTTCCTTAAATGCTCCTTCAACTAGCTTTTTGCTTTACAAAAGCGCTCTTCCAACCAAAAGAGTATGTTTGTGTTGGTAGTTTTTTTCTTGTAAAGAAACTAAAAGCTTTTCTACTTAAATAATAATAATAATAATAATACTAATAATAATAATAATAATAATAATAATAATAAAAATAATGATAAAAAAATAATAATAAATAAAAAATTATAAGCTTTGAAACCTCGGCGCCTGTTGACGTATGTGTCCGAATGGACTGAACCTCTCGGTTGGCCGGACGGAACAAGGAGCTCCGGAGTAATCCGGATGACCCCAAGGCCGTCCGGACACGTACAGGTTTAAAGCATGAGACAAGTGGCATCTTCTCTTGTACAAATGGAAGCTACAGATACCGCCGTCGCCGCCCAGGATTTACGGGATTATGTCGGGGACATGTTCCCTGAAAATCCGGCGCCGCCATTCCAGGTATCAAGGCTGAGTACTATAAATACTCAGCTCATTTACTACTCTCAACTAACATACAACCTGCATTTATTTCTTACCATACTTTATAGCCCTTCCGGAATACCAAATACTTACTCTCACACCGGAGGTGGGTCCTGGGATAACACCCGGGGCGAGCCTAACGTGTGCTGTCTTGTGCAGATATCCGGAAGACCTCCGATAGTCGGAAGGACCAACACCCAAGCTTGCCGGAAGAACCCTAGCTAAGTTCAACCGGAAGGCTATCTTTATTTGTTTGAAGCGGTTGCAAGAAATTGCTTCAACAAATTGGCGCCATCCGTGGGACCAACTGCTCGATCTACCTATAGTTCGATATGGCTGGACCTACATCCCAAAAGAGAAAAACCATGGAAGCCGAGGAGGAGTGGATGAATGTCCCGATCGGTTTTCCACCCATCCTTCCGGGAGATGTGTCGGATGGACCGTTAATAGTCGAGGCCGAAGTGGAAGGTTACACAATCCGAAGGGTCTATGTGGATCAAGGCGCTTCGGTCGAGGTGATGTACGAACACTGTTTCGAGCATTTGTGCCCTTCCATTAAGGCAAAGCTGAAAGAAACCAGCACACCGTTAATAGGATTCGCGGGGGAATCCATAAAGCCGTTGGGGAAGATTGAATTGGAAGTCTGTTTCGGAAGCCTAGGCTTGTCTAGCCGAACAATGATGAAGTTCGCCGTAATAAGATCCCCTTCTCCATACAATATCATACTAGGGCGCTCAGGTTTAAAGAAATTACGGGCCATCCCATCATTTATCCACTCGATGGTGAAATTCCCCACACCGAAAGGCATAGCAACCCTCACTACTCGGTCCGTAATTATCTCAGAATGCCGCAAGCTAGAAGAGGAGCAGATGGCAAAAAAGGAAGTCAAAAAAGAACCCAGTGAGGCCGGACTGGCGGATGCGGTAGTCAGAAAAACAGAAGAAGTTATGGTGCATCCGGCTTACCCGGATCAACTAGTTATGATAGGGGGAAACTTCTCATCGGAGTGCCGAAGATAGTTAATCACGCTCCTCAGAGACAACCGGGACGTATTTGCTTGGGAGCCATCCGATATGACGGGAGTTCCCCGTCGGATCGTCGAACACAAGCTCAACGTGAATGTTCAGGACCGCCCAGTGGCACAAAAGAAAAGAACTTACTCCGCCGAAAAGAATCAAGCTATAGCCAAGGAAGTGGAGGATTGGGTGAAGGCCGGAATAGTTCGGCCGGTGCAATACCCTACGTGGATCTCAAACCCGGTGTTGGTAAAGAAGTCCGATGGTAGTTGGTGAATGTGCATCGACTTCAAGAACCTCAACTCATCTTGCCGAAAGGATTATTACCCTCTGCCTGATATTGATTGGAAGATAGAGTCGGTTATGGGATTCAAGTACAAGTGTTTTTTGGACGCTTACAAGGGATACCACCAAGTACAGATGGCCAAGGAGGACGAGGAAAAAACAGCTTTCTATACCGAGCACGGGACATACTGTTATACCAAGATGCCGTTCGGTTTAAAGAACGCTGGGGCCACATACCAGTGTTTAGTGGATTCCGCCTTTCGGTCACAGATAGGGAGAAATCTTGAGGCATATGTGGACGATATGGTCATAAAAAGCAAAACCGAAAAAGAGTTACTTGCCGATGTAGCGGAGACGTTCGACAATCTGCGAAGGATTAATATGAAGCTAAATCCCAAGAAGTGCTCCTTCGGGGTAGAGGAAGGAATGTTCCTTGGATATGTGGTAACGTCCGAAGGAATAAGGGCAAACCCGAAAAAGACGAGGGCTATAGTGGACATGCAGTCCCCCAAGTCACTCAAGGAGATGCAAAGTTTAAGTGGTAAGCTAGCAGCTCTGAACCGCTTCCTATCCAAATCGGCAGAAAAAGCGCTACCTTTCTTTGAGACATTGAGGAACGTCACGAAAGAAAACCAGGACAAGTACCGATGGACAAGTCAAGCAGAGGTGGCCTTTCAAGAAATGAAGAAGATGATCCTAGAATTACCTTATCTGGCAACACCAAGGCCGAAGGAAGACCTATACGTATACCTCTCGGCGTCGAAAGGGGCAATGAGCGGGGTATTGTTACTAGAAAGAGAAGGGAAGCAGGTGCCAATACATTACGTTAGCCGGACATTACACGAGGCCGAACAAAACTATGCCCCCATTGAGAAGTTAGCCCTAGCCCTGCTACACATGGCCAGAAGGCTACGAAGATATTTCGAAGCTCATCCAATAAAAGTCATCACTGAGCAACCTATCAAGCAAATATTAAACAAAGCAGAAGCCTCCGGGAGGATGGTCAAGTACTCCGTGGAATTGGGGGCCTACGATATCACTTATATACCTCGGAGTGCCATTAAGGGACAAGTCCTTGCGGACTTCATAACGGAAATACCCGTGGAAGCATCGAGTCGAAGCATGAAAGAGGTGGGCAAGGAAATATGTAACGTCTCCAACCAAGAACCATGGATACTGTATACCGATGGAGCCTCCAGCAAATCAGGCGCCGGAGCAGGCCTGGTACTGATTAGTCAAGATCAAACGGAATACACTTACGCCATCCGACTGAACTTCAAAAGCACTAACAACGAAGCAGAATACGAAGCCTTACTAGCAGGGTTAAGAGTCGCTCGGAAAATGGAAATTCAGATGTTGGAAGTTAGAGTGGATTCCAATTTGGTAGCGAGTCAGATCAATGGGGAATTCGTAGCAATCAAGGATAACATGATAAAATATTTAGCCAAAGCCAAGGAATACGTTGCATACTTTAATCAGTTTAAAATCCGAAGCATCCCAAGGGGGCAAAACCAAAAAGCGGATATACTCAGCAAACTGGCGTCCATGGCCTTCGACCATCTGACAAAGGAAACCATGGTGGAAGTTTTAGAGAGGCCGTCGACGGAGGAGGAGATAGTCAACGCAATCGTGGAAGAGGAAGGGGAAAACTGGATGACCCCGATCATTCGATGCAAGCAAGAAGGCATCTGGCCGGAAGACCAAAACGAAGCTCGATCTCTTCGGATGAAAATAAACCAATATACTATGATAGACGATGTGCTTTTCAAAAAATCCTATTTAGGACCGATGCTAAGATGTGTTGGTCCGCTTCAAGCCAACTATGTTATCCGAGAGGTACATGAAGGAGCATGCGGAATGCACTCCGGACCACGATCCGTGGTGGGAAAGTTAATGCGGCAAGGGTATTACTGGCCCACCATGCACCGAGATACTAGGGAAGTGATTCGAAAATGCGACTCTTGTCAAATACACGCGCCTGTTCCGAGACTCCCCAAAACCGTCTTAACTTCAATAATGGCTCCTTGGCCCTTCTACCAATGGGGGATGGACGTTTTGGGTCCCCTGCCAGAGGCCCTGGGAAAAATCAAATTCGTCATTGTGGCCATTGACTACTTCACCAAATGGATAGAGGCCAAGCCGCTGGCCCGCACGACTGGGAAGGAAGTAAAGAAGTTTGTTTGGGAAAACATAGTATGCAGATTCGGTCTTCCCAAGGTGATCGTGACAGACAATGGAAGCAATTTCATCCATGATCCTTTCAAAAGCTGGTGCGAACGGCTGAACATAACTCAAATAAACACGGCCGTGGCACACGCTCAAGCCAACGGACTGGTGGAAGGAGCAAACAAAAGTCTGATGAAAGGGTTCAAGACGAGACTCGGCAGGGAAAGAGCCGGGTGGGTGGATGAGCTACCGAATGTCCTATGGGCGCACCGAACGTCACTAAAGACAAGCAACGGGGAAACGCCATTCAGCCTCACTTATGGTAGCGAAGCGGTCATACCGGCGGAGATAGGGATGCCAACTTTTCGGACCATGAAGGTCAGTGAAAAAGAAAATGGCGAGGAGACCTTCATGAATCTCGACCTCCTATAGGAACGAAGGGAAATGGCCGCAATACGGGAGGCGAAGTATAAAAGGAAAATCGAGCAATATTACAACCGAAGGGTCCATCCTGAGTCGTTCAAAGTAGGTGATTTTGTATACCGAAGGAACGAAGCTAGCAGGGTGGAGAATCAAGGAAAGCTAGGGCCAAATTGGGAAGGGCCTTACCGAGTTGTGGAGGCATACCAGACTGGATCCTATAAGTTGGAAACGATGGAAGAAAAGGAAGTGCCCCGAACTTGGCACGCTGTTAACCTCAGAAAATGCTTTTTGTAAACAACTAAAAAATGTCTAATGTAAACTCCCGAAAGGGGCTATTTGACTAATTTCAATGATAAGCACAGTTTACTTCAGTTAAAGGAAAGCTTTTGTGTTATGTTTTGGGCTTTCACATTATTCATTGTTTCTGAACATAATTAGAAAATGCCCCCCCCCCCCCGAGAGGTTCACGCCCTCCGGGGAGTGTGTGGTCAATGTTCAAAGATGGTTGATACCCAGAAAAGGGGTTGCCATAATCCTGGCGGAAAGGCTGAACCATCTGTAATATCTTGAACATAAGTAGAAAATGGTCCCTCCGAGAGGTTCGTGCCCTCCGGAGATCAGTGATCAATGTTTCTTTTTTCTGAACATAATTAGAAAATGCCCCCCCCCCCCGAGAGGTTCACGCCCTCCGGGGAGTGTGTGGTCAATGTTCAAAGATGGTTGATACCCAGAAAAGGGGTTGCCATCATCCTGGCGGAAAGGCTGAACCATCTGTAATATCTTGAACTAAGTAGAAAATGGTCCCTCCGAGAGGTTCGTGCCCTCCGAAGATCAGTGATCAATGTTCCTTTTTTCTGAACATAATTAGAAAATGGCCCCCCCCCGAGAGGTTCACGCCCTCCGGGGAGTGTGTGGTCAATGTTCAAAGATGGTTGATACCCAGAAAAGGGGTTGCCATAATCCTGGCGGAAAGGCTGAACCATCTATATAATTTCGGACACAAGTGGAAAGTGACCCCTCCGAGAGGTTCGTGCCCTCCGGAGAATTTGTGGTCAGTGTTCGGGAAGAAAAGGGTCATGCGACCAAAAGAAAAGTAAGCGAAACACATGAAATAATATGAACAAAATACATAAAATGTCAACAGCTTATAATGAATCAAGTGGCGTTACATCATTTTCAGACAGACAAAAAGCGCTAACAGTTGCGCAACCGGTTGATCATTACATTTGCTCAAAAAGAAAAGTGTATATATTAACAGCTCATAAACCAATCTAACGATCCGAAGCAAGTCAAGATGAAGGGCCGTCAGAAGAATCCGCGGGAGCAGGGTCAGGAAACAAATCCATTATCTCCGGAAGGGACATACCCGCAGCGTCACTAACTTTCGATACATACGGATATTCTGCAGAGAAGAGGCCATCGTACAAGGGGTCAAGTTTCGCCTCTGCTTCCAGATCCAAATCATCCACCCCGGCCGCAATCTTGGCCACATCTTCCGGATCACGATCAACGGAAATAGCTTCTAAAAACCCAGATTGTGAAGACAAGCTGAAAGGCTCGGCCAAGCGTTGTTTGTATTCATGGCTATTCAGAAGCCGGCGAACCATTTCTGGAAGGAATTCTTTCACAAGCTTATGGCGCTCGACTTCCGTCTGGCCTAGCTTCACAGCTATGTCCATCCTTTCCTTGAACAATTCGGTGCTGGTCCTTTTCTCGGCAACAAGTTTGCCTTTAACATCCTCCAACTCAACCTCCAGATCTCTGACCCTTTCGGAGGAAGACTTCCTCCCTTCATCCCTTGCTTTTTCCAGCTGAGAGAACCGAATTTTTAAGTCCGACTCCCTTACCAGGCAACCCGCATGCTCATGCTTTAGCTGCCGAAGCTCTTCCTCCTCTTGAGCTGCGCTTTCACACTCCGCATGAGCATGGCGTAGCTGTTGGTATTCTTTAAGAAGGACCTCATGCCGGCCCAGAATTTCAGCTTGGGTCGTTGCTCCTCGACCCAATAACACCCACCCCCTCCGGATAGCCGCCGGGTCGCCCATACTCTGAAAATGAATCTCCTCGCGAGGGGTGGGTAGGTTCGACATTAGATCCCTGCAGATAGCCGAGGAGTTCAAACGGTCTCCCCTCTTGACCGACCATTCCGGAACAAACAGCGCCGCCGGGTCACCTTCGGCCATGGCTTTAATCTTACCCCGACCAGAAGCGGCCACGGGAGCACCCCCTGAAAAGAACAAGGCGTCATAATCAAAGGCATGAAAGGAAATAGGTAACACAAGAGAAATAGTCGAACAGCTTACCAGCACGGGAACTCCCTTCAGTAAAACCTGCCCCTTCCGGACGGGGCCCAATGTCTTCCGGTCGGATTGAACGGAGGGGGGAAGGGTTAGGGATGACCTCAACATCCGGCGAGTCAGACCCTGGATCCTCCACGGGAGTCCTCCTCGTCCTTCTTCTTTTGACCGCTCAGGTCATTCCACCGCTCCCCTCACCACGTTCGGCACGCCTTTCGGCTTGTAAGGTCCGCCGAGTGGCGGCCTGCCTCTGCTTTCTCAGCTTTGCCGCGACAACCCGGCTATTAGCCCTCTCGACCTCCTCCTCCTCTGCCGTCAGTTCAGGTATATCGGCATTTGATGCGGCCGGGAGGGTCACAAATAGTGCACGATGCTCCCCCACGGCATACTCCTCACCTTTCGCCATGGAAGCATCCTGGCGGGCATCAGGGTTGATCAAATACTCAGACATTGGCACAACTGCAAAAAGAGAGAGCGAAGCGTTTAGATACAAGTATACATAACACGAATCGGCTAAAGGGAAAAGGAAGAAGGGCGCACCTCTGCCCTCGGAGTCTTCGAGAACGGCTCGGAAGCCTGGATGTTCCCAATGAGAAGTTAATCCCAAAGAATAAAGAAAGCCTCTCGGAATCTGAATGAGATCGATTATGTTGGCGGCTAACTTTTCGGCATCCGCGATAACAAACTCACCGTCCGGATAGGGATCCGAAATGTCAGAATCATTATGCCTCCAAGGCATAGCAAAAGGGATCGCCCGTCTATCTATCAGGAAAAAATTATTTTTCCAACCCTTCAACCCAGTCAGGATCTCTCGGAAACAAACCCACTTCCCCTTCCCACCTCGTTTCTCGAAGGAAAACCAGTGGCCCTGCTTGCTTAGCTTATAGAAGGCCCGAAAAAGCGGAGTGGTGGGAACAATATCCAAACTCCGACAGTACACCTCGAAGAGTGTAGCGCGATGCACACCCAGCGGAACCATCTGAGAGATGTGCACTTTGAAATACCTGATGACGCCCAGCAAAAAAGTAGAGAAGGGCACACTAAGGCCCCCCTCGTAAAAATACTCCAGATACAAACCAATGACATCTCTCGGCAATTGGTCCATAGTCATATCCGACGGGGGCAGTCTGGGACGCAGCTCCTCCGGAATGCCTGCGTCCGTTCTCACCATAAACAAATCCTCCTCACTCATCTGGGAGGTATATTTCTGGACGTCGAACTTAGGAAGATACCCTTCAGCCTCTTGGGTGTCTTCTTCATAAAGAGAAGAGGGAGAGTTCGACATGATTAACCGGATGGTAAACGAAATCATTCGGATATAATTAAGGGAGAATCTCTCGGAAATTTATAAAGAGAGCAAAAGTTACAAGTGGTAAAAAAATCGCAGAAATGACGCTATTTATAGGCAAAAAGAGAGAGAGTGAAACGACGTGCACTGTCAGCAAATGAGGTGGCGCTTCCTCGCTCGCACGATATATACATATACACGTGTTGACATCTCAGAGCCTCAGTAAAAATGGCGGCGGTCCTTAAAAAGAGGTAATAATGTTTTTTGGCGGTTTGCGCAGAGATCAGCTCTATGAATGCCGAACGGTCCAGTCCTTTCGGAACTAGTAAATTGGAACTTCCGGAATTTTACAAGTATCACAACATCGGCGAAACCGATATTATGATACTGGGGGGGACATGTTGACGTATGTGTCCGAATGGACTGAACCTCTCGGTTGGCCGGACGGAACAAGGAGCTCCGGAGTAATCCGGATGACCCCAAGGCCGTCCGGACACGTACAGGTTTAAAGCATGAGACAAGTGGCATCTTCTCTTGTACAAATGGCAGCTACAGACACCGCCGTCGCCGCCCAGGATTTACGGGATTATGTCGGGGACATGTTCCCTGAAAATCCGGCGCCGCCATTCCAGGTATCAAGGCTGAGTACTATAAATACTCAGCTCATTTACTACTCTCAACTAACATACAACCTGCATTTATTTCTTACCATACTTTATAGCCCTTCCGGAATACCAAATACTTACTCTCACACCGGAGGTGGGTCCTGGGATAACACCCGGGGCGAGCCTAACGTGTGCTGTCTTGTGCAGATATCCGGAAGACCTCCGATAGTCGAAAGGACCAACACCCAAGCTTGCCGGAAGAACCCTAGCTAAGTTCAACCGGAAGGCTATCTTTATTTGTTTGAAGCGGTAGCAAGAAATTGCTTCAACAGCGCCCTAACAGACCTAAGATAAAAACTAAAAAACGCTTTTAAGGAGTGTTTGTCTAAGATTATTTTGTGGGCTTGACCCAATAAGCATCTTATAACTCATGACGAATAAATTAACTTTTACTCAAAACTATTTTAGAAAAAATAAAGTTGTATTTTTCTACATGTAAACACGATCTCGGACAAAAAACGTCGTAGGTTCGGGTCTAAACAAGTTTCAGCTCGTTTAAATAAAAGGTCGTTCGTTGGTAGGGATGACTTAAACTGCGTCAATTCATTTTAGGTAGCTTTCAAAAGATAAAATTATGAGTAAATTACATGGTTGGTCCCTGTGGTTTGTCCAAAATAACAACTTTCGTCCTCGAAGTTTAAAGTTGCATTGGTAGTCCCTAAGTAGGTAAACAAATAACACCACAGGTCCCTTGGTTAAACTGGTATTAACTAGGTTAGTTAAAATTTACGGGTTAGCCCCCTTTGGTTAAATAGCGCTGCATCGTTAATCCTTTTACTTAACGGCTGTTATAATTTACTTAACGGCTGTTATAATTTACGTTTTCGCCCATTTTCTTTCATTTTCATACGTTTTTGTCCCATTTTTTTTACGTTTTCGCCCGTTTTGGTCCAATTTTTTAAAGTTTTCGTCATTTTTATACGTTTTTCGCTCGTTTTCTTACATTTTCGCCTGTTTTTTTTCATTTTTTTTTCGTTTTTCGCCCGTTTTTTGTCTTTTTTTTTTACGTTTTCTCCTGTTTTTGTCCCTTTTTTTCGCCCGTTTTGGCTCGTTTTTGTCCATTTTTTTACGTTTTCGCCCGTTTTTTTTTTATGTTTTCGCCCGTTCTTGTCCATTTTTTTTTACGTTTTCGCCCGTTTTTGTCCATTTTTTTTACGTTTTCGTCCATTTTTGTCCATTTTTTTACGTTTTCGCCCGTTTTTTTCCCTTTTTTTATGTTTTCGCCCGTTTTTGTCCCTTTTTTTACATTTTCGCCCGTTTTTGTCCATTTTTTTACATTTTCGCCCGTTTTTGTCCCTTTCTTTTACGTTTTTGTCCATTTTTTTACGTTTTCGCCCGTTTTTGTCCATTTTTTTTTGTTTTCGCCCGTTTTTGTCCTTTTTTTTTTACGTTTTCGCCCGTTTTTGTCCCTTTTTTTTACGTTTTCGCCGTTTTTGTCCTTTTTTTTACGTTTTCTCCTATTTTTGTCCCTTTTTTTCGCCCGTTTTGGCCCGTTTTTGTCCATTTTTTTTACGTTTTCGCCCGTTTTTTCCGTTTTTTTTATGTTTTCGCCCGTTTTTGTCCGGTTTTTTTTACGTTTTCGCCCTTTTTTGTCCATTTTTTTACGTTTTCGTCCGTTTTTGTCCTTTTTTTTACATTTTCGCCCGTTTTTGTCCATTTTTTTATGTTTTCGCCCGTTTTTGTTCTTTTTTTTACGTTTTCGTCCGTTTTTGTCCTTTTTTTATGTTTTCGTCTGTTTTTTTACGTTTTCGCCCGTTTATGTCCATTTTTTTATGTTTTCGTCCGTTTTTGTCCATTTTTTTACGTTTTCGTCCATTTTTGTCCCTTTTTTTTTTACATTTTTGCCTGTTTTTGTCCGTTTTTTTTACATTTTCGAAAACGTTAAAAAATGTGCGAAAATTTAAAAAAAAATGACAAAAACGTGCGAAAATTTAAAAAAAAATGACAAAAATGATGCGAAAAACGTAAAAAAAAAGGGACAAAAACAAGGCAAATAAATGTAGACAAAAACGAAACACTAAAAAACGTAAAAAAATAAAAATGGACAAAAAACGGGAAACGAAAAACAAAAAAAAAGGGCGAAAACTAAAAAAATGGACAAAAACAGGCGATAAACGTAAAAAAATGGACAAAAACGGCGAAAACGTAAAAATGAAAAACGGCAAAACGTAAAAAAAAGGACAAAACGGACGAAAACGAAAAAAATGAAAAAACGGGCAAAAACGTAAAAAAACGAACAAAAACGGGCGAAAACATAAAAAAAACAAAAACGGAAAACAAAAAAAAGAAAAAACAAAAAAAAAGGACCAAAACGACGAAAACGTAAAAAAATGAAAAAACGGGCGAAAACGTAAAAAAAAGGACAAAAACGGACGAAAACGTAAAAAAATGGACAAAAACGGGCGAAAACGTAAAAAACGAACAAAAACGGGCAGAAAACAAAAAAAAAAAAAAACGGGCGAAAACGTAAAAAAAAGGACAAAAACGGACAAAACGTAAAAAAATGGACAAAAACGGGCGAAAAAAAAAAGGACAAAAACGGCGAAACATAAAAAAAAAAAAAAAAACGGGCGAAAACGTAAAAAAATGGACAAAAACGGGCCAAAACGGGCGAAAAAAAAGAGGACAAAAACAGGAGAAAAAGTAAAAAAAAAGGGACAAAAACGGGCGAAAACGAAAAAAAAATGACAAAAAACAGGCGAAAATGTAAGAAAACGGGCGAAAACATAAAAAAATGACGAAAACTTTAAAAAATTAGACCAAAAAGGGAGAAAACGTAAAAAAAAAGGGACAAAAACGTATGAAAATGAAAGAAAATGGGCGAAAACGTAAATTATAACAGCCGTTAAGTAAATTATAACAGCCGTTAAGTAAAAGGATTAACGATGCAGCGCTATTTAACCAAAGGGGGCTAACCCGTAAATTTTAACTAACCTAGTTAACACCAGTTTAACCAAGGGACCTGTGGTGTTATTTGATTACCTACTTAGGGACTACCAATGCAACTTTAAACTTCGAGGGACGAAAGTTGTTATTTTGGACAAACCACAGGGACCAACCATGTAATTTACTCAAAAGATAAAATTATACTTGCATTTGGTTATATGTGTGATCCGACAACCAGTTTAACACATCTAAAATGCCAACTTACATGGATAAAAAAGCCAAACGGGCCCGCTCGCTTTCTCGTCTAACATCTATAACCCGTGTAACCATAGTTAAATATGTCATATTCAAACTATGTGTAAACAGATTAAAATTGACATGACTCGCCCAATTATTCATCTGAAAATCTTTCTATTTAATTATTTATATTCATATGTGTCATTTTACACAATGTGATTACAATTACATTATCAAACACTATCATAAAGGAAAACGAACACTCCTCACTAGGGGCGAGCACGGTCCAAAAACCGGATCAGACCGACAAAAACTGGACCGGACCGAAAACCGATTTGACCCAAAACACCGAACCGGGGACCGGACCAAAGTGTGTTCGATCCAGCTTGGTCGGTCAGGTTCATTGGTCGGTCCGTTCCAACAAAGCATATTCATGGTTTTTTTTTTTTTTTTTTTTTTTTAACCGGACCGAACCGAAGACGGGATATGAGACCGATGACTAAACCCAATTCAGCCCGGTTTGTTGGTTTGGTACGGTCCATCGTCTGTTATGCTCATCTCTACACCTCACGGTTCGTGCTAAAAGTTTTGTACACACCCTAATGTTAAGTGGGCCACCATTATCCACTTGTAACATCCATCTCATTTCCCCAAGTTACCAATTCGTAGACTTGCCGCTAGCAATATTCCATTACACGTCCCGAACACTTTCCTTATTTGACATATTCAAGCGTAAACACTTCAAACACTTTCCTTATTTGACATATTCAAGCGTAAACACTTCAATATAAACTCACCAAAACATGAACCATAACCAAAAAATCCAAACTTATAATTCCATATTTACAAAACCACCCCCTCAACTATCACCACCTTTACAATGTCAGCCCAAACCAGCTACCCGAACCTACCATCAGCCATCGTCAGCCCACACTTCTTAGCACCATATCCTGTCGCTCTAACCATCGTAAGGAAGCTCATGTCGTTATCTCATGGTAACTTTGCAGTAACTGATGTTAATGGTAATGTTATGTGTTGATACAAAAGTTGGGCGTTCCTTGTGAGGGCTTCTATTCTCGTACCAATTAGATCTTAATGCTGGGTGGAACCTGCGCACTAAGAAAAAGAACCAACACCGTTAGGCTTATCGAGGGATTGTCTCCCCCGATTATCCTCCGGCGTGAGAGTAAGTAATCGAATTTTAGGGTTTAGTGAAGAGTTAGGGTTTGAATGAAGTCGTACCTTTACCGAGGGCATGGGTGCCCTTTATATACATATGAAACCCTAGTAGGTTTCATGTTCCCTACTCCTCGGCGTATTCGCCGACCTTGGATATTTGGTGTATATCCCCTTTATTTAGGAGATATTCCAAATCCTATCCGAAAATAGCTTTGGGCTTGGGCCTTGTAGGCCCAAACCGTATAAGTGGTAGTCCATTAATTGCCGTAGCGGCCCATACGTGGTGGGCTTATATATTAGTATTGTTTACTAATCGGGTCCGTGGCCCGGGTGTAGACTATATGTCATCATGTCCCCCCAGTCTAGTGTGCGCAGGGTAAAACCTGCGGATGCTAGACTAAAGACGTGTCGAAATTATTCCCCACGCGTACGCGGGAAGATTTCAAAAATTTACCGCCAACAACGCACGTATGATGTATCTAGTCCAAAAAAGGTGCAATTCGGGTACCTTGGGAAGTGGAGAAGTTATCCACTTGCCCTGTACCGTCAGCTCTCCCATCCACACGATTCGAGTTAGTGGGATACACGTGTCAATCATCTGTGGTGGGTGAAAAACTATATAAGCTACCGCCTCCCTTTACTGTGATATCCACAGTAAAAATCATATTTCCACCAGTTTTATATCTTCCAATCTGCTATCAAAGAACGATAATCCGAAGGTAATAGCGCGTGCGCACATTCGAAAACACAAAATGGTTATTCAACTTCAGGATTTTACTTCTGACATAACCGAAGATGAACTGAATCAGTTCACCTCGGATTATTTTATCCCTTATGATCTGCACCCAGAGGTGCCAGGTCCAAATGACACCATCGCGAATTTCCCCGATGGGAAGGTGGGGCTATATACGCGCTTTTTCGAGTGGGCGAATCAGCGCGTACCCATTTCCGTGCTCTTGAGTGATATACTCAATTATTACGAGCTCCACATCTCCCAATTGCACTGTATTGGTGCTGGGAAGATCGCCAATTTTGAGGTGAACTGTCGCTTGTTAGCGATTCACCCGACCCTCCAATTATTCCGCGCGTTCTATCACGCGATGTGGTCAAATGGGTGGGTTACCTTCGCGAAGCGCGTAGGCAAGTTACAATGCTATGTGAAGAAGGTGGATAAACTCAAGGACTGGAGGGAGAAATTCTTCTGGATTGACGCCGCCGTCTTTCCTTCCCACTTTCCATTTTACACCCGTGCCACTCTGCCCAAGGATGAGCGCCCCCGGAGACGTGGTATAACGTCGATCATGCGGCGCTCATTGATGAGAACCGTATTCCCATCAAACCGTATCCGGAAGCGTTCCTGGTGCATATGGGCATCAGTCGCAACTTCTTCGAGCATGAGACAGAGGTTCCCACATTCTTGAATGCGGATGGCACGGGTGGGTGCTCCTTCTGTCGTTATTAATGTAAGCGTTTCTTCGTTTTCCATACTTTATGTAACTTGCTTTTCTTTGTCTACTTTATTGCGCAGAGATGGATCTTTTTGCGGTTGTTAACTTGGAGAATCCGCGTGCCGTAGCAGTGGGGGTGCGTCCTCTGGGGGATGGTGAGCAGACCATTCTGGAGGCAACGGCAGGGCGTGTCGTGGACTTGGTTATCCCAGAGTCTGAGGGCTCCCCTAATGTGGTGGCAGCTGAGCCGCTGCAAGAGGTGGCTCCTCCTGTGCAGCAGGGTCCTGACACTGCGCAGTCTCCTCCCAGCAAAACGCTTATTCATTTAGAGGAGACTGACAGTGAGATGGAGGAGGGCCCCCGACTAACGCGCAAGAGGGCGCTTAGTAGTGGTGCTGAAAGTTCTTCCAAGAGGCCGCGCACTGGGGTTGAGAAGAGCCCATCTTTTACTGAAGTGCAGATGGAGTAAGTGTCGTAGTTATTAGTTATGAACTTTTGTCAAGTTATACTTTATTCTAACTTTTGTTCCTTCGTGTCTTCAGTGTGGATGCTGAGAAGTCTGGTGGAGGTACGTCTACGGCTGAGATGGAGAAGGACGTGTCCTCGTCTCCTACCCCCATGTAAGTATTTTTTAGCGATCTCTTAGGATTTTGCGTATACTTGACTGTTATTCGTGCGCTAACCTTGCGTCTTGATCTTTTGTGCAGTGAACAGCCTATGGAGGACGCTGGCGTTGTAGATGGAAGTGCGCCTCCCAAGGCGACTTCCTCTTTGGATAAGGCGCCTTCTCCCAGGGATATGGGAGAGGAGTTAAGTCCATTTGACTCTGCGATGGAGGAGCTGGCCTCCATTGCTGTGCGCCAATCTGAGCTGGTGGCGCAAGCCAGGGTGCACCAGTCTGAGGAAGTTTCCAGGCTGCAGGCGCAACTAGCGTCTGTGCAGGCTGAGTTAGCAAGCTCTAAAGCTGAGCAGCTGAGCTTCAAGGCTAAACTAGAGCGCGCAGAAGCGTCTGCGCAAAGGTTGGGGGAGGGGAAGATGTTGGTGATGGCTGAGCTGGAGCAGGAGCGTGCTGCTGCGGACCTTCAGAAGCGAAATTCTTTATGGGCGCTGAAGTACTTGCAACAGAATAGGAGCAAGCACTTTGCCAATATTGAAGAGTTCCGTAGACGAGTGGAGCTTGCGCTGAAGATGCAAGAAGAGAAGCTCCGCAAGCTCAGCATCGAATATGATGAGGAGCTATACCCTCATATGGTTCAGTCCGTAGCTGAGCGCAGGTACATGCCGCTTCTATCTCTTTATAACTTATGTATATTTGAGACCCTTATTAACACTTGTGTTATTTCGTAGGTGGTTGATCAGTCATGGTCTTCGCCTGGCCGCCATGTGTACGCTGGAGCATCCCGAGGTTACCACGTCCTTTGGCAAGGTTGTGGAATGCGCTATTGCACATGGTGAGACCTTGGCCGCAGACAAACTTGCTGAGGCCAAGTTGTTGACCGTGCCGCTTGCGGAGGTCCCTGGGTACAAGGCGGATGCCCGAGCTGAGCTTGTTGCTGCTATGGAAGATTTAAAAAAGCTTGAGCTTCCGCATATCGCTCGTTTGGAGCGTGATCAGGATCAGCCTATCAGCGTGATCATGGCGGGGCTCACCCTTCCCAGGCATCTGCAGGATGGTGCGGATCAGCAAGTGGACTTCTACTTGAAGCCTGATGTAGCGCAATTGAAGGTACCCATTTTTGCTCAGCCTCGTGACATTCTGAATCCTTTCCGTATTGAGAAAGAGATTTCTTTGCAAAGGTCGCTAAATGCTCATGCTTCCAGGGTCGCAAGAAAGAAAGGCGTGAAAGGGAAGGCCATTCTATGCGGCATAGGCGCTGCGCATCAGCCTAGATCCGATGGGGTGCCTGTTTCCGTGGCCACTGTTTCCCTTGATGATGCAGGGTTGTTAAAGCGGCTCGAGGATGCGAAGGAAGCGGCTATGAGTGGGGGCTCTAGCCAGCTAAGGCGTACAAATAGCATTTAGCTTTTTTGTACAAGTCTTTTGTAGAAACGTATTTCTATATATAAAGATTTTGCTTTTGTACTTAGTGTTTTTACAACTTCCAAATACTTATGCTTTTGAACTCGTAGTTCGTATGTATCTTTGCGTGAAGATATCTTTAATTACCTAAGCGTGCTTAGAAAAGAAAAATTATCATTATGTATGAATTTTCTTAAATGAGGACCGTAGTCGTGTATTAAATTTTTCCAACTTAATGAAAAGGAGAGAGTCATAGTCGTCTATGTATTTTTGTAAGTTTACTTATCGTATCGTACTTTAAGGAATCAAGGGTCTTGATTTCCTGAGTTGTTAAACGCGCACAGTGTGCCCTAGTGCGCATCCGTCGTGGGATGCGTAAGGAACTTGCGCCAACGTCTTGAGCGCAAGGTGTTTAACAAGGATTCGTGATCCAAAGTTGATGGGTTTGCAACCCTCTTACTCAACGAGTTGTTTATTAGGTTTACTCATCCTTTCTGCCATCGTGGGTCTTAGTGTGTGCATGCACGCCATGTAGGCAAAATTATAACAATATTGAAACACGATAATGAAAGATGCAAACAATAAAGTTAAATGTGTTATGGAGTTAGCTAGAAACCATAACGTTTTATTAATACTTGCAAGTTTTAAAAGAGAATACTTATCTAGATAATACTTAAAAAATAAAATTACATGGATCTTTATTGGGGCACTTTCTAAAGTGCGTGAGTGTCCATGTTGGGCCGTAGCCTGCTTTAAAGATAGCACCGCTTCAGGTTGCGGACGTTCCACGTTCGCTGTAGCTCATGTCCGTCCTTGTCGCGTAGCTTGTACGCTCCATTTCCAAGTGCTTCTATGACCTCGTAAGGTCCTTCCCACTTTGGTCCTAGTTTACCAGTGTCTTCTGCGCGGCTTGAGTCGTTTTCGCGGTATACGAAGTCACCTGGTCTGAATGACGTGCTGCGTACTTTGGCATCATAGTATCCTTTCATTCTTGACTTGGCTTTCTCTTCGCGTATTGCTGCGCGTTCACGTCGCTCTTCCAATAGATCTAAGTCTATGCGCCGCTCATCATCATTGGTTGCCACATTAACTTCCGCAGTGCGGATGGTTGGCATTCCAATTTCAGCTGGTATTACAGCTTCTGTCCAATAGACCAAAGAGAAGGGAGTGTCCCCGTTACTAACCTTGATGGTTGTTCGGTGCGCCCAGAGAACATGTGATAGTTCTTCTACCCATCTTCCTTTGTGTCTGTCCAGGCGCGCTTTGATTCCTTCACCTAGGCTTCTATTTGCGCGTTCAACCAGACCATTGGTTTGTGGATGAGTTACTGATGCAAAGTGTTGCGTGATGTTCAGCTGTTCGCACCAATCTTTGAACGGGTTATCACGGAATTGTTTTTCGTTATCTGAGATAATTTCACCAGGTAATCCAAAGCGACATACTATGTTGTCCCACACGAATCGTTTTATCTGGTTACCTGTTATGGTCGCTACTGCCTTTGCTTCGATCCACTTAGTAAAGTAGTCTATTGCCACAATAAGGAATTTCAATCCACCTGCGGCAATAGGGAAAGGTCCAGCGATGTCGATACCCCATTTGTGGAATGGCCATGGCGATGTAATAGGCGTTAGTTCATACTGTGGTCGGCGCGGAATGGGTCTGTGAACTTGGCAATCACTGCACTTCCGTACCAAGTCTCGCGCGTCACGGTGCATAGTTGGCCAATAGTATCCAGACCTTAGTGCGCGCGCTACAATGGACCGTGGTCCTGAGTGCATGCTGCATGAGCCTGCGTGGATCTCTCGAAGTACATAGTCTGCCTGGAGAGGTCCAACGCACCTGAGCCATGGTTGTAGGAATGAGCGTCTATATAAGACGTTATCTCTAAGCTCGAATCGCTGCGCTGTGCGCCGGATTCTTCTAGCTTCCTTCTGTTCTTGGGGGAGTATGCCCTTACTAATGAAGTCAATGATTGGTGTCATCCACGTAGGGCCTTCTTCTTCTATCACTGTGGATATTTCCATCTCTTCGATTGACTTATTTTTCAAGGTTTCCACCAATACTTGTTTCGATAAATGTGCGAAACTGGTGGATGCAATCTTGCTCAGCGCATCTGCTTTCCTGTTTTCACCCCTGGGAACCTGCTTGATGGTAAACCTATCGAAGTTCTGGATCAGAGATTTGGTTTTTTCGAGGTATTGGATCATGTGTTCCTCCTTTGCTACATACTCGCCTAACACGTGGTTAGCAACTAGCCGTGAATCGACGTTCGCTTCTAAGTTGCGTGCGCCCATTTGAATTGCGATGCGTAACCCAGCCAGGAGTGCTTCGTATTCTGCCTCGTTGTTCGTGGCTGTGAATTCAAAGCGCAGAGCATATGTGAATTCAGCTCCTTCTGGGTTAGTGAGAATAAGGCCACCTCCTGATCCATCTACGCATGAGGATCCATCAGTGAATAGGATCCATGGTTCTTGAGGTTCCCCCTTGCTTGTCGCAGGTGTAGTGTCAGTATCCGGCTTCTCGATGATGAAGTCGGCCAATATCTGCCCTTTAATTGCAGTGCGCGGTCTGTATGATATGTTATGCTCACCCAGTAAAACGCTCCATTTTTGTAGGCGTCCCGATGCGTCGGGTTTCGAGATAACTTGTTTGATGGGTTGGTCTGTGATAACAGCTATTGGGTGCGCCTGGAAATACCTGCGCAGTCTTTTTGCTGCAAATACTAAGGCTAGGACCAACTTCTCCATTGCAGTGTAGTTAATCTCTGTCTTTTTGAGCGCCTTACTAACAAAATAGATGGGTGTTTGGACAGAGTTCCTGTCAGTCAGTAGTACTGCGCTGACTGCTCCCTGAGTCGCAGATAGGTACATGATCATCTCTTCCCCTGGTCGGGGCGCGACAAGCTTTGGTAGGGCTGCTATGTGTTGTTTGAGCTGTTGGAAGGCCTCTTCTGCTTCCGCGGTCCACCTGAAGTCTCCCTTTTTTGTGCACTTCTTGAGTGTTTTGAATAGGGGAAGTGACTTGTCCGCTGATTTGGATAAGAATCGGTTCAGTCCGGCTAGCTTGCCGTTTAGTGACTGGACCTCCTTCAGTGTGCGCGGTGAGGGAAGATCAATGACTGCTTGAGTCTTTTCTGGGCAAGGCTTGATTCCATCGGGTTCTATTAGGTACCCGAGAAACATGCCTTCTGTAGCGCCAAATGTACACTTCTTGGGATTCAATTTCATGTTGATTCTCCTCAGTGTTTTGAACGTTTCCTCCATGTCGCGCACTAGTTCTTCCTCAGTATGGCTTTTGATGACGAGGTCATCGACGTATACTTCCAAGTTGCGGCCTACTTGTTTCTCGAACGCAGTGTCTACCAATCGTTGGTATGTTGCTCCTGCGTTCTTTAGGCCAAAGGGCATCTTTGTATAGCAATAGACCCCTTGACTTGTGTGGAAGGCCGTTTTTTCTTCATCTTCCTCCGCCATTTGAATTTGGTGGTATCCCTTGTATGCGTCCAGGAAGCATTTGAAGGGATATCCACACAGAGATTCGATCTTCCAGTCTATCTCCGGTAGCGGGTAACAGTCCTGTGGACATGCTTTATTGAGGTCTGTGAAGTCTACGCACATTCTCCAACTGCCATCGCTCTTCTTTACCATTACTGGGTTGGAGAGCCAGTCATGGTAGTACACTTCCCGCATGATGCCTGCGTTTACTAGTTTGTGTACTTCTTCCAGGATGGCTTTTGCGCGGTCTGGGGCTTGTCCGCGCTTTTTCTGTCGTATTGGAGGATATCCTTGTCGGATTTGTAGCTTGTGTTCCGTGATAGAACGTGGCACTCCTGTCATGTGCTTTGGCTCCCATGCAAAAATATCTAAGTTATTTTGCAAGAGTGCGCATATAGCTGATTTGCCTTTGTCAGACAGAGACCCGCCAATAGATACTTGTTGATCCGGGTAGTCAAGGTGGATGGCGACCTTTAGGTTTGGGACTTTGATTGCGCGCTGTTCTGGAGCATCGCTTACGTCGTTTTTCACTACGTTGCATTCTTTGGGTGGTATGGTGGTATTGTAAAGAGTGACAATACCTCCTTCCACTGGGAACTTTAGCATCCCGTGCGCTGTGGATGGCACGGCGCGGATAGATGATATTCCAGGTCTCCCGATGATGCCGTTGTACGGAGAGGGGGATCTGATTACCATGAAGTTCATCCAGGTGACTGTAGAGTGTGGTTTGTCACCAACTTCTACAAATAGACGTAATTGCCCCATGGGCCATATCTTCTCCCCTGTGAAGCCAGTGAGCGACGTTGTGGCTGGGATCAACTGATTCTGTATCTCAGGTCGTAGCTTCTTGAAACAGTGTTCATATATAATATCAGCGGATGCACCTCCATCTACATACATGCGACGGATGTCATGACCCCCCGTATGTATTTCAATGGTAAGTGGATCCACTACTGCGTTGTTCGTAGTCAGGGAGGGGAAAGAAATTTCATTTCCTTTAGAAAAACGTTGACTAACTTTCTGTCTTGTCGTACGCTGCCATGGCTGTATCATGTAGATGATATCTGCCTTTTCTTTTGATGTCTCTTTCTTGGCCCCTGGTTTTGGTTTGTCTTTCCCTTCTCTGATGTTTTTTACTAGGTGGTCCATCTTTCCTTCCTTTACCAATTTGTCGATCAATTGGCGCAGTTGGACGCACTCGTTGGTTGTGTGGCCTTTCTGTCCATGGTATTCGCAATAGCCATTCCCTGTGCGCCGATCCTCTGGGGTGCGCATTGGTGGTGGTTTCGGGAAGTTAGCCCCTTCCGTCGCGAATATTTCTTTTGGAGTTTTTGTTAATGGGGTGTACTTGTCGTTTCCCCTTCCACCGCCTTGAGTGCGATAACTCCTATTACGATTGCCGCCCTGGTCATTGGATTGTCTCCTTGACTCTTCTTGTGGCCTATGGTTCGAATAGCCTTTCTTGCTATCCGCAGCGGCTTCTTCTCCTTGGACGAAAGACCTCGTGCGCTTCATGAGTTCGTCGAAAGTTAAGGGAACCTTATCGTTTAACTTTTTTATCAAATCTGGGTTATTGATTGCATTCATAAAACCCGATATTTTTAGTATCTCTGGACACGCTTTGACTTTCATGCATTCGTCCTTAAAGCGTTCCATGAAAGCACTTATGGGTTCCCCTTGTCGCTGTTTAACCCTAGCGAGTTCGACAGGGTTTTTGGCGCACTTCTTCCTTTGAGTAAAGTTTAAGCGAAACGCCTTGCGCAACTCCTCAAACCCATCGATGCTTCTACGTGGAAGCTTGCTAAACCAGTTGCGCGCATTCCCTACTAATGTAGAGTTGAACATATGGCACCACACAGGTTGTGGCCAATTTTCGATAGTAGCTGCTGATTCGAAAATTTTTAGGTGATCATCAGGATCACCTGTCCCATCATATGTTTTGACGTTAGCAGGCATGCGCCTTTTCTTATTCTCCGAAAAATCGCTGATGCGCCTAGTGAACGCATCAACCTTTTGGCGACGCCAGGGAAGAGACATGTCTTCGTCTTCCTGGTCGCGGTATTTTCCTCTTGATTTCCAGTGTCCAGTCTCGCTGTCCGAGGAATCTCTTGAAGATGAGCGAACTCTTTTGTGACGCTTGCGTCGACTATCATTAGAGTCTGAGCTTGCTCCTCTGCGGCGCTTGCGCCGACTATCCTCAGAATCAGAGCTTGAGGGGCTTTCACTTGGGGAGCATCGTCGCCCGAGCCTGTCTTGGATCCTGCGACTGCCAAGCCTAGCGTGGACATTGGCGCGCCGCTCCCCCTCTTCAGGCTCTTCCAGATGTTGAAGATCGGCTGTTTCATCATCCATAATCCTCCTTCCAATCCTGGTAAACACTGGTTGTTTGCGACTATCCTTCTCGCGTCTTTCCAATTGGTAGCGCGTTGGGGACGCCTCATGCTCGGGGTCGAAGTTGAGTCTGCCGTGCAGACTTTGGCTTGACCTCTTCTTTGCCTCCTCTCGCATGAGCGCAGCCAAGGCTTCGTAATTTTGAGAGACAAAGTCGCTTGGCGCCAATTCGGAAGTGACTCCTTCTAGCGCGATGGAGTCTGTTTCCAAGGCAGGATCCTTGTTTCGGATAGGTGCATTGGGAGGTTCAGTGAAGTTCACTTCTGGCATGGTAAGAGGAGTGCGCTCCAGTTCTACCGCGCTAGTACTTGTTGTAATAGCGGGGGTAGTCGTGGTAAGCGATTCCACTGTAGGAAAGACCAGATCTGAATACGCTCCTAAGCTTCTAGGCGTGCTGGTTGTCCCAGGGGCCTGCTTAGGGGGCGCATCCGCTTGATGCTTCTTCCCTAGTGGGTCATCATGCGCTTTCTTCCCATGCGGACTCTTGTGACTTCCGTGTTTCGTCATTCTAGTTCTTGGTAAAACTCTTAGTGTAGGGTCCCACGGATGGCACCACTTGTTGATACAAAAGTTGGGCGTTCCTTGTGAGGGCTTCTATTCTCGTACCAATTAGATCTTAATGCTGGGTGGAACCTGCGCACTAAGAAAAAGAACCAACACCGTTAGGCTTATCGAGGGATTGTCTCCCCCGATTATCCTCCGGCGTGAGAGTAAGTAATCGAATTTTAGGGTTTAGTGAAGAGTTAGGGTTTGAATGAAGTCGTACCTTTACCGAGGGCATGGGTGCCCTTTATATACATATGAAACCCTAGTAGGTTTCTTGTTCCCTACTCCTCGGCGTATTCGCCGACCTTGGATATTTGGTGTATATCCCCTTTATTTAGGAGATATTCCAAATCCTATCCGAAAATAGCTTTGGGCTTGGGCCTTGTAGGCCCAAACCGTATAAGTGGTAGTCCATTAATTGCCGTAGCGGCCCATACGTGGTGGGCTTATATATTAGTATTGTTTACTAATCGGGTCCGTGGCCCGGGTGTAGACTATACGTCATCATTATGTTTAAAGTCAAAGCTAAACATTTTAGTCTTCGTGATCGTCGTGTTTTGCTTGATGCTAATGGTGTTGCTGTCCTTTCCTTCCAAAAAAAGGTGGGTTTTTGTTTGTTTTTGATTTGGTTGATTATTTGATGAGATATTTGAAAATATGTAAGTTTGACTTTTTAAAAGTCAAAGTCGGATATCTATGACCAGTATTGGCTGTTTTTAATTTGATTTAGTTAATCAGAACGATTATGGGTCTGTTTGGCAAAAAGTGCTGGTGCTGGTGCTGAAAAAGATTAAAAATGTAGCCTTTTTTGTAGCAGTGTTTGGCAAATTAGCTGTAATTGTAGATTAAAATTATAAAATGATGTAATTGGACATACAAATAACAAACCCAATATGAATAAGAATAGTAAATAAAATTATTGATATAAATCATAAATATGTAGCATTGCATGAAAATCCATGTAAAAATAGAAACAACGTTAAAATGATGTTAAATTATCATCCACGATGCGCATTTCATATTGAAGTAGCAATATCGTTACGCATCTGCTTCATCTCGTTAGATGCTCCTTCAGAATTGTTTTCATTGTTCGTTTCATGAGTATGAACATCGTGAAGTTCATCTCGTGGTATATAATCCGGATTGTCGTCCATCACCGTAAACATCATGTCTTCTTGTGAGCTGTTACGTATGTAGTTATGTAAAGCAAATGTAGCGATAATAACATCAATCTGAGTTTGCACGCTAAATTTAGGCATTCCACCAAGTATTTTCCATCGTTTCTTTAAGACTCCAAATGATCTTTCAATATAACTCCGTAAAGATGAATGCTTACGGTTGAAAGCTTCTTGCATGTTGTTTGGTGGCTCATATTTAAACTCAGATTGATGGTATCTTGTCTTGGAATATGGAACAAGATATCCGTTTCTATCGGGATATCCTTTATCTACCAAATAGTATTTACCTGGTAAAATAGTTAAGAAACAAAATAAGTAATTCTACAAGTAATATAGAAATATTTACGTAAATAATATATAGTTACCTCTAGGTAGTTTGGGAAAGTTCATTAAAGTTGTGTTGATAGCGTGAAGAAAAACTCGTGTATCATGTGCTGATCCTTCCCATCCCACAGATATAAAAGTAAAACACATATCAAAATCGCAAGTTGCCATTACGTTGAAAGTAGGTACCCCTTTTCTACCTTTATTGGGTACTTGTTGATTCTCTGGGATACATGCTCCTATGTGTGTACCATCTATACATCCAATACAATCCTAAATACAAATGAAATAGTTTAAGTCTTAATAAAGGTGTGATATGTTAAAATTATATTGAAAAAACATACAATTTTGTACCTTAAAAAAGGTGGGTTTGTTTGATTTTGATTTGGTTAAGTGATTGTTGAGATATTTGAAAAAATGTTAAGTTTGACTTTATAAAAGTCAAAGTTGGATATTTGTAAGTAGTATTGGTTTTGTGATAATTGGATTTGGTTATCATGAGTAGTATCACTGATTCTATGATTTTGGTTATGTTAAAAGGCATAGGCGGTTTTAATAAGCAATACTACCAAACATACTTACACTCTGTTCTAGAGTTGTATTAAGAAGTGAAAGTGAAAGGAAACGGAGTAAACCAAAAATTTTATGTGTTCTCAATTTTTTTAAGAAATGAAATGGGAAGGAAACGATGTAAAGTGAATGGTTTTCTTTGTCCCAACTTTCATCCCAAATATGGGATGAAAGTGAAGGAAAGCGAATAAAGACAAAAATCAAAAGAGTTAATGTCAAAAAGAACCTTTGTGTTTAGTGTGTATTTATTATGGAGCAAGATTATAATAGTAATTCCACAAATATAAAAAGTATAAAATGGGACCACCTACTTTCATTTACTTTACTTTACTATAAACTAAAGAACATGCAAAAATCTATAAACTTTACTTCCACTCTTCCCTGTTTCTTTACATTGCATTACTTTACTTTACTTACCTCTTAAAAAAAAACTCTAGAACAAAGTGTTAAAGTTTGCTGAAAATGATGTAATAGGTATTTTTACTATCGAAAAATGATTTGTATGCCTAAAACATGAACCTAAATTTAGGCTAACGTATGTGTGAGTTGATTGATGTTATAAAAAGGTGCTCAGTGTTCACAATAGATGGGTAGTATACAGGGGAGATAGCTCAGATTCGAAAGACATTATCTTTTGTGCCAAGCAGTCGTCTTTGATCCAATTCAAGACATCACTTGATGTGTTCTTGGGGTCTAACGAAAAAGAAAGTGTTTGCGACTACAAAGTCAAAGGCAGCTGGTTTGATCGATCTTGCACCATTTATGCCGGTGAGAGCACCCACATCGTTGCTCAGGTAATCATTATTCTTGATCTAAAATTTGAGTTTTTCACTTTGGTGAGTTTCAAGCTTCGACACATTTCTATAAAATGACCCGTTGGAACAAAAATAATAAATAAATAAATTACTACTTTGGGATTATGTACTAAGAATAAATGGTTACTAAATGGTGAAATGCAGATGCACAAGAAACACTGTTCAAAGCGTTGCACTTGGAAAGGACACATTTGCTGTGACGGTGTATCCCAATGTAGACTATGCTTTCATTGTTGCCCTTGTCGTGATCCTCCATGAAATCAACGAAGAGTAAAATGATGTGGAATAAATCTGCTCTGTAACATAGATTATCAAAGTATGCTCTTGTATTATATGTAATATTTTAAGTTTGTAACATAACACGAATGGTGATATCTTGTTTTGTAAACCATATGGTGATATAGTGCTTATCGAACAACTTCTATTATGACTCGATGGTTGTTGATCATACTTAAATGACCATGCTTAGATTTAGTGGCAACTCAATTAATTTATCTGTGCATAACGTATCACCTGTATGTTGAACATGCTAAGATGGAAGATTGGGATATATAATCTTGCAGAACACATGGTTCAAGTTATAGAGAAGCTGGCCAAATACAAATCACAAAAACCTAACAAGTACAAAGAATATGACCAAAACGATGTTAACGTGATCAAGGAAGCTACAAGCTTGCGATTAGAGCTCACCGTCAGAATCAAAAAGTAGATGTGAATAATTCCATCAATTACCCGTATATATGAAAATTATCCAATTACCACAAGGAAAGTATACTGAATAGGGTCAACACTAATACTCAAGGTGTTGCCACCAGAATATTAATAAACCACGACTAAAATTTACTCGCTAAGCCTCCCGGCCCCTCCCTTAATTGATGCAGAACGACATGTAGCTAATCAACGAAGCTAGGTATGAATAAATCACTACTCTAACAAGTAAAAATACAATACCAAATATGGCTTCAAACAAGATTAGCTCTGAACAGACTCACTAGTACTGCTAATGGGAATCACATAAAACTAAAACTTGCACAAATTACCAATATACACAGGGCTAAGACACAGGATAATCAAAAAGGTGCTAAATTCAGCACTATTGAAGCCAATGTTAGGCAAGGACTAATAAGACACAGGTGATAATCATGGATCTGTAAAAGATTAACATGATCCAAGATACTTTCCTAGAATCAAACTCCTTTAATTTGTTATATTTCTAATGAAACATTAATAGTAATTTCAATATTCTCACTAGGGATATGAACAATACATCATCAAATAACTGAATAACTTGGTTCATGAGGATACATCAAAAATAAATGCAGACTTCCTAGAATCAAGCCCTTTATTGTTTAATTCTAAGTGAAACATTTAGTAGATTTCACATTCGAACTACTCATCATCTGTCCTTGTTCATGGGACAAAAAACTAACATGCACTTACAATTTTAACTTCAGCATGCATGTTCACATCCAATGATGATTAAACAACATATTCAGAAGTAAAGTAAGAGGATATTTCAAGCCATTCGAAGGTCCAGCTCTCATCCTCGTTAGCGAAGGGACAAAAGGAAACTGAAAACAATGAAATTATATAAATTAGTTCAGGGGAGAATACGCAAAAGGTCGACTTACCAAACCTCTCCAAGATTGAGATCTACCATGCATTGCTTTTAAGGTTCTTCGTCAAACTTCGCCTTAAGTTTGGGTGTACTAGGTGGTATCATGGGCAATGTAATGGTGTTTATAGCGTTTTTGTGTTAAGGGAGGTTATATATCATTTTTGAGTTGTCTATGGTTTTTACCTTGTCAGGTTGTGGCTTATGTTTAGTATGTGGTGTATTTTTAGGGGTCTCTAGAGTGGTTCGTAGTTGTGAAGGCGTTTCTTCATGTCGCTTAAGGTTGTGTTAGGTGTTTTTTTGTTAATTATCTTTGTGGTGTCATTGTATTAATTTCTAGTGTCTCGCTAGCTTTTTTTTACTAATTGTGATTTTATTAAAAAATAAAAATAAATAACTTTCTAGGATAAAGAAAAGATAATCCTTTTACTTATATTACACTCAAAAAAAAAAAAAAAAAAAAAAAAAAAAAAAAAAAAAAACACCTCGGCCATAAGCTTTGGTGAGGGAATGTATAACACAAGGGACGGTGCCTATAACTTGTTATAGGGGAGATATAATGGTATCCTATAAGAGAGCTAGGTGCAGCTGGGTGCGTATAACTGATATAGGTGCCGTCACGTCAACTTTTACCTTATAACACAAAACCAAAAAACACATTCCCCAATAACATTCCTATAACACACCACCAAAAAACCCTACTCACTCACAAATAAAAAAAGGAAAAAAGAATGCTCGAAAATGCCCATTAAAGAAATAGTGGTGGTCCTATAACATGAAGGCATGGTGCAACTATAACATGCATGGCTGTGTTATAGGAACCAAAATTGGTCCTATAACATGTTATCCACCATTGCACTGTCCACTCTAACTTTTCATACCGTGCCTAGTTAGACTTATTTATGAATTGGATACTATATGGGTGTGTTTGGTATGTGGAAATCGGAATTAAGTAATACTTTCATAGGCATTAAACAAGTAGGGTTGGATCAGTTGGAAAACCTTTTGCCTCTCAAACGAGAGGTCAAGGGTTCGATCCTCACTCCCTACAAAAAGGCCAGGGTTCCTTTTCTACCTTTGGTAGAGCCGGAAGCAGCATCTCTACCTTAGGTAGGGGTAAGGCTGTCTACGTCTCAATCTCCCCCATACACCGTCTTCGACGGTATTGGGACCCATAACCCGTGGAAGACGTTACTTTTTTTTTTTTTTTTTCATAGGCATTAAGGATGTTTGCTTTACTACTATCACAATCAAACTATCATTTTATAGTCATAGTTCCATTGAAGTGGGTAGAGGTGAGTTTTTTAGAGATTCCCATAAGTCCCTCTACTTTATTTACTCCCTCCGTCCCAATTTTATTGTCCCTCTTTCCTTTTCCGGTTGTTCCAAAATTATTGTCCCATACCAAAAATAGAAAGTGAATAGAAAGTGGAGTTTGGTAAAGTTTACTATATTACCCTTGGTTGAAATTAATATTACAAACTTTAAAGAAGTGTTAATTAATTGGTTAATGGTAAACTTGGCATTTGGCAAAAAAGTAAGAGAGATAAAGCAGTATTAATTATGTTTTTCTTAAACTGTGTGTTTTTTGTCGGGAGACAATAATTTTAGGATGGAGGGAGTATTAATCACCGCATAAAATCATAAATGGGCCCACTTTAATACTCATACCATATTAACAAACCAAACAACAATATCAACAATAATATATTTATTTTCATTTCACCCTATAATGATAGCATTATTGATAGTGATTCCTTATAATAAACCAAACGCACCCTATGTGTGTATGAATTAAAAAAATATATATATAATAGGGTTTTTTTTTTTTTTTTTTCATTTTTTTTTTTTTTGAACGGCAATATATTAAAAATGCACTAGCAAGAAGCTAGAAAAAAATAATTACAATAAAATAGTACATGCTTTGATCGGGTTATCAATCCAATCAAGCAAATACGGCTTAAATTTCCTATTCCTAGTAAGACCCCATGAATGTGAGAGGATTTTAATTTCCTCAACAAGGGTGTCTTGTCTAGGAGGTTTCAAGTCGAAGCATACCCGATTACGGTATCGCCATATAATCCACAAGGTAGTTTGAACTACCGCATTGAAACATGTCTTGTATTGCTTGTAAAGAGCTACCGAGTCCCCCCAAGAAATTAGGTCCAGCAACGTCTTAGGATAGTCATCCAATCGCCACCAAATTTTCACCATAGACCATAAGCGTGCAGCCAATGGCCAATCAACGAATAGGTGTTGCAGCCAATGGACAGCCAATATACTTGGGTTTTGTATATTATACTTTTATCATAAGTGGGCTCGACCCAATTATATAGATTCATATAAACCTAAATAAACCCTAGTGACTAATAGTAACTAGTTAACTACGATCCCAAAATAAACCTCATTTCCAAAAATCACAAATGGTGATGAATCCAATCACCATAGTCAGCTCTCGCTTCCTTTCTTCCGATCAGTTAGACCTAAGAATCGAAAGAAAACCGTTCAGTCTCAGTCAAGGAGACTTCACCGTTACTAACGCCGATGGTGGGGTTATCTTCAATATTAAACAAAACTCTTTCAGCCTATTTGGTCGACGAGTTATGTTTGATGCTGCTGGCATTCCGGTGTTGTCATTCCACAAAAAGGTTTCGACATGTTCATACATATGAATTCTTTCGTTATCTGATTTGATTTAAATTATTCTAATTTATATATTATGTAACATGGATATGCTAATATACATATAATAATCATAAAATCAAAGTGATAAATCTATCAATCTCATATATGAAAACGACCTCGTGATCATGACGTAGCTACTATACTACTTACAAGGAAAGTGTAATTTCGAGACACATTTGAAAGTAATTTTACTATATCTGAATTGTAAACTTATAATTCTAGCTAGCTAGATTTTACTAACACTTTAATGAAAGGGTTTTTACCGACCGCGTATTTACTAACACATGGACTATTTAATCAGACTTATGTGAAATAGGTCAAAATATATCCTCCCTCTTGTCTTGCTCGTCGCATTAGCTTATATGTGTAGGAATATATGAACTTATGAAGAGTTAACAATTCAGGGTGACTTATTGGTAGAAGACTTGTGACTATCATCACTAATATGTCTCAAGTTCAAATTCTTTGTGATTTAAGATCATTTGAGGACCAAACTTTTTTTACATACCAAGGGACTAATCTCCACCCTCCATCTTTATTTGATCTAATGGATGAGATTAATCCCAACAATTTAAAAAACCCACTTTCATCCTTTTTTTTCAAATATTAATATCTTTCAAACCGTTAATCGTTAAGCGAAAAAAAATATGCCGTTACGACGAGCATTTAATTATCTTTCTATAGATAGGCAATTTGATATATTTTCGACAATTTTTTTTTTTTCATTTTTTTACGTTTTTTTTCGTGGCCGAAAAAATCATATATGATATATATGATATATCATATATGATATTACATATCATATATGATATTATATGTAATATCATATATGATATATCATATATGATTTTTTCGGCTACGAAAAAAAACGTGAAAAAAATGATTTTTTTTTTTTGTCGAAAGTATATCAAAATGCCCGTCTATAGAAAGATAATTAAATGCTTGTCGCGATGGTGTAATTATTTTCGCTTAACGATTAACGGTTTAAGAGATATTTAAATTATAAAAAATGGGTGAAATATTAAATGCTTTTAATCTCAACCATTGATTTCTTTTTAGATGGATGGTGGGGATGAGTCCCTTGGTATGTGAGGAATGTTTGGTTTCTAAAATAACTCGACTCATTCTTTGTGCAAACAACCGTAATGCCTTCCCAAGAAAAACGGAGGGCTTTAGTGGGCCAAAACTTTGCAAACCATGTTTACCAAAAAAAAAAAAAAAAAAAAAAAAAAAAGCATTTGAAGAGTTTTGTGAGTGAATATTAACTTGTTTGTGTAACTTTTCTTTTTAACTAGAATGACACTTTTTGGTCTATATATTTTGTCGATTAATTTATTAGCACTTGTGTGGTTATTTTAAGCAATGTTTTCTTATTGATTTAAAACATGCTGTGGAGTTTTCTCCCTGGATGGGATGTATTCAGGGGAGATTCCAACGAAAAAATCTTCTGTGCCAAACGATCTCCTTTCTTTCCGATTCTAACATCACTGAATGTGTTTTTGGGGTGTAATACAAAAGAAAATTTTTGTGACTTCAAAGTTAAAAGTGGATGGTTCGATGAATCATGCACCATTTATGCTGGAGATGATACAACCACGGTTGCTAATGCTCTGTTCTCGAGTTTTTTTTTTTTTTAAGATGAAAAGGTAAGGGATGAGAAGGGAAATAACAAATATTGGTGTTCTTGAGTTTTTTTAGCTGGAAAGATAAGGGACGGGAAGGGGTTAGGGAGGGAAGGTATGATTTTTTTTTTTTTGTAGATTTGTTCCTTCCAAAATTGGGGGATTAGAAAAGGAAGCAAGTTATTAACATCATGGGCTTGTGTTAAATTCTAATAATATCCTTTTTTTATGCATAACTGCTCGAAAATTTAATCAATTACGTTGATTCATATGTGCCCTTTTGTTAATAATCATTTCTTGTCTTTTTGTAACCCCACACATAATAATAAAAGAGCGGTATGTGAAATATAATTGGTTTGATTATTCATTTACTGAAAAATTACAATATATGATCCCTTTAAGTCATTCAAGATGCAAACTGAACTATGTTATGCCTCATAAACTCAACAAACTCAACAAAGGCCATAATGGCTAGATACTAACGTCTAACAATGTTCTCAAATCGTACAAAAACTTATTTATTGTAATCCGATCCATGTGAATAATCGAGCAGCAAGAAAATCGTACAAAAAGTTATTTATTGTTGCCTTATATATAGTTTCAAGGGTATATTAGTAATTTTGTTAGCTTCTATGTCCTTTCATTTCTACTTTAAATATAAACTCAAAAACACAAATGGCAATAACCACTTTCTTCACAATGTCATCCCTTCCTTTACCCTTCCCATTCCATCCCCTTCCATTCTTTAAAATTTAGACTCGAGAATAGAGCGTAAGGTAAATAATGGAGGTGCTTGTTGCTTATTTTACGGACTTAATAGCTTATTTGTTTATTTTGAAAAAACTAGTTAATTGAAACTTTTGGATAAGCTTTATGTTTATGGGTTTATTTAGGGGTTTGATAAACTGTTTTTGCGTGTCTTTATTTTGGAGTGCTTAAGTTTATTTCCTTTGATAAAATTATTTTTGATCATTTTAATTACAAGCATAAATTAAAGTAATCCAAATGTCTATTTGTTAGCAATTATTTTATGAATTGCAAAAGTGATGGTCATTAGTTTATAAGAACTTATGTGTGTAATGTATTATGTAGTTAATATTGTGGGCTAGTAGTATTAGTTTAGATAAAGTCCAAGTGTATAAGTGTGATACTTATACTAGCCCACATGAAGTCCATGAAAAAGCCCACCAAGCCTTTTGGTTGGCTGCTTTGTACGTATAAACACACACACACTTATCTCTTGAAAAAGAGTGCCTCATTATTCAGAAAAGAGTGTGTGTGTGTGTGATAGCAAAAACCCTCTCTAGTCTTTGTATTATTTCATCTTTGAATATAATCATTTGACTAGTAAATTTAACTACATATCTCTTCATGCTCTTCATCTATGTTTATGTGAGTGTCATCATCTCTTTGTTCGTATGATAAAGAAAGGATTCCTAGTCTAACAAGTGGTATTCAGAGCCTATCAACAAGGTAGGAGGTAAGATTGTTCGGTTTATGTTTAATGAAGACCATCTGTCGTGGTGTTTAGTTGCTAAAAAGGCCACGAAGTGGGTTTTGTCTTTTGGAAATCGAATGGCAACAATCTTGTATAAGGTTGTGTTGGTTCTTGGTCTTGCAAGTTTGTGATTATTTTTCACTTTCATATTGAAAAAATATGCATTCTAAGTGATGTTTTTGGTGTTCTTAGTTCTTGTTTGATCGAAAAAGTCTAAAGGAAGAATCACTTTTGTGTTATTGAATATTATATTTGTAATATCTTTGATTTGATTGGTTCAAAGTTGGTACAAGTTGGTGTAATTGGCAGGAATTATAGCAAAGTGGGTAAAAAGTTGTCAGGGAAGCAAGATATCACGTGGGAGTGAACTCAAAAGTCAATAAAAGTGGGAAAAAGCCACTGCTGTCGCATTTCAGTTTCTGTCGCTATTGGCATTTCAGTTTCTGTCGCTATTGGACACTGCAAGTTCATAATTGTCGCAGTTCATAATTGTCGCAGTTCAATTATCGCAGTTCAATTAGCGCAGTTCAACTATCGCAGTTCAACTATCGCAGTTCAATTGTCGCAGTTCAATTGTCGCAGTTCAATTATCGCAGTTCAATTGTCGCAGTTCAATTGTCGCAGTTCACTGACTTTTCAGCAGTTTTCAGACTTGTCAACTTCAGTCCCTGTACTTTTCAGCAGCCTTTGGGAACTTCTAGAATTGGCAGTTTTGGCCCTCGTACCTGTGTGAATTGAGTTCAAAGTTAAATAACTTTTAAGGATTTGATTCGAACGTAATTTCGTCAACTCGAAAGTGAACTCGGTATTTTAACTCTTGTATTAGAGTGTAAAATACTTCGACAAACAGATATCTACTCTCTTGTATTAGAGTGTTAGATTTTATATAAATTGCCAATTTATATAAATTGGATATATTTCTATCTGAATTGACATTTTGCCATAATTTTTATAAATTGTGGTCAAAATAGAAATTTCTATAGAAATTGTCAGTTTATCTAAATTACAATTTACATAACCTTTGTCGAAATTGTAAACTTTTGACTTTGTCTTAATTATACTCTAATCAAATTTTGTAACTTTATTTAAATTTGTTTCGTTCATTTAAACCTACAACTTCGACGATCATCAACATCAAACAAGTTTAACCGTCAACAACAACGTCTCCTACTTTGTTGCAAAGATCCTCAATCCACTTTATCATACACAAATTTTAAAGATGACTACACAACAAGACATTCATGCCGCAGGTTCAGAAAACCGACCTCCAATGTTAGAAAAAGGTGGTTATCTTCCATGGACGAGTTGTATGAGAAGATACATGAAAACCAAGCCTAACGGTCAAGGAAGACTCTTGATTAAATCCATAGATGAAGGTCCATTCAAGCCTCGTAGGGTTCAAGTAACAGCTGAAGATCGAACTTCAGAACCTCCCGTCGCAGCCACTTACAAAATCCAAGAAGAAAAGGATTATACGCCAGAAGACTGGAAGCAAATTGAAGCTGATGACATGGCAATGCATTTAATCCAACTCGGTCTACCACAAGAAATATTCTGTGCTGTAGATAGTTGTGAAACTGCTTATGAAATGTGGGATCGAGTTAGACGGCTTTGTTATGGTACAGATATCGGTAAACAAGACATGGAAAACAAGCTTCTGACTGAATGGGAGAAGTTCACATCCACACCAGCTGAACAGATTGAATCTTACTACACACGGTTTTGTACTCTAATGAATGAGTTGATCAGACACAATTTGTCACCTAAACAAATTGTTCAAAACATCAAGTTCATCAACAACCTTCCAGAAGAATGGGGACGATATGTTATTATTGTCAACCAAACACAAGACCTTCATAAGGTGAACTACGATCAACTTTATGACTTTCTCAAACAAAACCAAGCAGAGGCAAATGAAGTCAGAAAAGAGAAACAAGCAAAGCAACAAGATCCTCTTGCACTCATAGTCCAATCACCTACACCTGCAACAGTAAGTGCACAACCATCATCATCATCATCCACTCAGCAATTCATGCAACAACAGTATATTCCACAATCACCATTCAACCCACAACAACAACATGTAATCCCACAACAACAATACCCGCAACACCCAGATCAACATGATCAGGATGAGTCAACTGATGCTTTGACTCAAGCCTTTGCCTACCTATCAAAAGCATTCCAAGGACGTTACTCCACACCCACCAACAACAATCAACGAATCTCATCGAACACTCGCAACAAGCAGTTTGCACAGCCGAGTTTCAACATGGGACAACAAGGTCAGATGGTTGGGGGATATGGGAATCAGCAGGGATATGCTCCAAGATTTCAGATGGGTAATCAAAATGCAGGGCAGTATGTTGGTAATCAGATGGGTCAGTTTGCAGGGAATCAGATGGGTAATGCTGTTGGTAATCAAAGGGTACATAATGCTGTGAATCAGTTTGGGAATGTTGCTCAGGGAGCTGGGAATAGGAATCAGGGTAATATGATGAAGTGCTTCAACTGTCAGGGTATTGGACACATGGCTAGGAACTGTCCAGACAAGCCGAATAAGAGGGATCCAGCTTACTTGCAGAAAGCATTAATGTTGGCAAACAAGGAAACGGCTGGGCTTCAGTTGAGTGCAGAAGAGAATGACTTCATGGCTATTATGGATCATTCTGAAGATCAAGAGGAAATCGATGCAAACTGCATTTTTATGGCTAATCTTCAGGAGGCAAAGTACGACACGGATTCAGAAGCACCTCCTGCTTTTGACATTAATGCGGTTTCTGAGGTACAACCATATGCTACATGTCACAATAATGAAATGTTTGATATGTCACCTCAAAATGAACAGTATCCTGAGACTCCTAATCTCATTTATGATACATACATGGACGAACCAAGTTGTAGTAATACTAATTTGGTAACTCCAGATATGGATCCTAATGAAGAATTTGAGTCACAGCATACTGATAATGATGAGGAAACACGTGCTATGTTTGAATCATTATTGCATAATTGTAGTATTGAAATTGAGAAAGTTAAAACGGTCAATCGCGAGGTTAAGGCCGCGAATGAAAAATTGACCGCTGAGCTTGAGAGTTATAAGGTGAATGCACAAGCTTTTGATTTTAATAACGATCGACAGTCTGGACTTGAAAATAGTTTAAGAGATTCTGTTTTAAGAGAACAACATTTGCAAATCTAATTTGACACTCTCGATGTTAATTTGAACAACAAAATAAAATCCTTAAACACAGAAATTTCTGAACTAAACAACCAACTTTCAAAACAAAAATCAACTTATTCTAATCTTGAAAAAGAAAAGAAGGAGTTGAATGAAAGGTTTTCAAAAAGAGAAAAGGATCTTCTTAAAGAGATCTCTGACAAAAAGGAAACCATTGCAAAGTTGGAAGATTTGCTTGTAAAAACGGGTCATTCTGCACAAACGATTAATTTGTTAATAAATGATAAAAACCCGATTTTACATACGCTAAAGAAAACGGCTATCGGTTGTGAAAACCCTTATTATCTCAAGAAAGCTCAGAAAAATCAGAATGTGTTATATAATGGTAGTGTGCTAAATGATAATCATGATCCGATTGAGATTTATGATTCGGATGAAACGATTGAGCGTACTAAAAAGAGACGTGTCAAAATGAGACAAATGAACCCAGAAATTCAACCAATTGATTATAACCAGCTTAACACAAAATCTGGGGTTCATCTTGTTAAAAAGGAGTCACCTCTGTTTTTTCAAAAACCAGTGGTTTTCACAAAACAAAAAGCTGTCTCAATTCATCTGTCTAACATTCAACAAATGGCATCTAAAAACACTTATGATACAAGTGCAGCTAGACTATATTTGGTGGATCTTAAACAGAGAATTGAAACACTTCAAAGTATTGTGGCTTCCAAAACAAACAGTCAAAAATTTGAATGGTTTTCAGGTGTTCAGGATGAAATTAAAGAGATTTTTGAATCGGAAATTAATCCACACATTTCTGCAATCTATGCGGTTGTTCAAAATGTGGAAAATAATCTTTTGAAAGAGTCAGCAGAATTTGTTAAGGACCACAAATCCTTAGTGAAGGAAGCAAATGAATACTTGGAACACATAAAAGTTTTGGAACATCAAAATGACTCTCTCTCTTTCGAAGCTCTATCGACCGATATCATGTCTATTATTTTCCAAACATATCTGTTGAGGATGATGAAACACTTCGAGCTGAGACTTCTCAAATTGTTGAAAAATATGAAAAGGCGCTTTTGAAACTTGAAAAACAAAATTGCACATATTTTAAACAACTTGATACAAAAAAGGAAGAATGCAAGTATGACAAATTGTCGTATGAGCGTTCTTACAAAAATATGCAAGATCAAATCAATCTTTTGAAGTCTCAACTCGCAAGTCAAAAAGGGCAGGGTGAGGAATCTACGGGTATTGCACCATTAACCCCCTTGCCTTATGAGAAACAAAAAGGGAAAGCTGTTGTCAAGAACACTAATGTGATAGCACCTGGCCTTTATAGGATTAGTCCCACTACTGCGTCTGCCTCTACATCTAAAACATATAGGGCGATAAACAAAAGTATTAAAGATAATCCAAACGAGATTAGGACTGCTAAAACAACATCTCAGGACAACAACATAAATTCTAATGAGTGTGCCTTACCTTCTACAGGATTAGAAAGCAACTCTAGGAGCAGAAGACAGACTAGGAGCAATATCAAGAAACCTAGTGTCCCACCTGTTTTTGAGAATGCAAGCAAGAAAGTAGAAGAACACCCTAGGAATTTACCGCTTCCCAAGAAGAAACATGTATCATCTAGTTGTAATGATAAGACTCCTGTTTCTAATGCATGTAATGATTCTAATTGTTTAATGCAAAAGAAATCTTTGTCTGTAAATGCTTGTGATGATAATGTTTCTAACAATGTGAAAAAGAATGATATGCCAGAACAGAAAAAGGGTCCTTTTGTAACTAAGGCTAAGTCTAGATAAATTCGAAGACTTATTGCAAAAGCTAGGAAAACAACTAGCAGCCTATTACCTAAGGATCACATTAAGTTTTGTGAATGGAAACCAACAGGTAGAATGTTTGCACCTAAGAATGGCACAGTAGAAATAGTTCCCAATGCATCAATGGAAACCATCTCTAAGTGTACTCCACCTGTTACATCTGACCCCTTGGAACCAAATGTTAAACGGTTTCCATATACAAAATCCTCTGTTCTTTGCAGGTCATTGAAATTTGTCTTTGGATCGTCGACTCGGGTTGCTCCAAGCACATGACCGGGAATCTGAAGCTGCCGATCAATTTTGTGTGGCAGTTCATGTGGACTGTACGGTTTGGGAATGATCATGTTGCAGCTATTCTGGGTTATGGAGATCTTCGGTTTGGAAATTATCTGATCACTCGGGTTTACTATGTCGAAGGGTTGGGACACAATCTGTTCTCTGTCGGACAGTTTTGTGATGCTGATTTAGAGGTTGCATTTCGGAGAAACATTTGCTTTGTCAGGAATTTGGTTGGGGATGATCTCTTAATTGGGGATCGCGGCACCAATGTTTATGCAATTGACATAAACCAAATGGCCTCTTCATCACCTATTTGTCTCATGACCAGGGCAGGCGAAACAAAATCCTGGTTGTGGCATAGACGTTTGTCCCATCTGAACTTTGACACGATCAACAAGCTTGCCAAAGACGGCATCGTCTCCGGTCTTCCTAAATTCAAATACACCAAAGAACACCTATGTCCATCATGTGAGCAGGGAAAGAGCAAAAGAGCAACATATAAACCTAAACCCGTACCTAGTTCGGTTGATAGGTTGCATCTGTTGCACATGGACTTATGTGGCCCGATGAGAGTTCAAAGCATCAATGGGAAGAAGTATATTCTTGTAATTGTTGACGACTATTCAAGATATACATGGGTGAAGTTTTTGAGATCAAAAGATGAAGCACCAAGCACTATCATCACCTTTGTGAAGCGGATTCAAGTTCTACTTCAAGCTCCAGTTAGGATAGTAAGAACGGATAATGGCACGGAATTTGTCAATCAGGAGTTAAGAACATTCTATGAAGAAACTGGTATTACTCACCAGACATCAGCTGTTCGAACTCCACAGCAGAATGGGGTAGTTGAAAGAAGGAATCGAACCCTTGTAGAAGCTGCTCGCACTATGCTAATTTATTCCAGTGCTCCGTTATTTTTATGGGCTGATGCTGTTTCTACTGCTTGTTTTACTCAAAACCGATCCCTAATCCATCCAAGATTCAATAAAACCCCATACGAACTTGTCAACAACCGAAAACTGGATATTTCTTACCTTCATGTATTTGGCACTTTATGCTATCCAACAAATGACAGGGAAGATCTGGGAAAGTTGAAGGCTAAGGGTGATATTGGAATCTTTATTGGGTATTCTGAAAACTCGAGGGCATTCAGGGTGTATAACAGGAGAACGAAAAAGATCATGGAGTCGATGAATGTGAAGTTTGACGAAATTTCACAAATGGCTTCTGAGAGACTCGCTCTAGAACCTGTGCTTAACCCGATGACTTCCGGACATATCAGTTCGGGACTCGCACCTCAAGGAGCTCAATCAATTCATGTCGAACAACCCACAACTCAAGAATTGGATAATTTCTTCGAGTTCATGTACGATGAATACTATGGTGGCACTTCGAAAAATGCATCTGACCAACATTCCGCTGCAACCACTCAACATCAACAACCACCACCAATTCCACCAAATCTAGATGCATCCACAACATTCGAAGCTGACGCACCAACTCCCTCGACATCAACATCATCTACATCTACTCCAGCAACTCCATTCATTGAAATTGTTCTACCCAGAATTGATGAGCAAGAACAAAATAATGCTGTGATAGACGAAGAAGTCTTTGAAAACCCGTTTGGAACGGAATCTGGTGAATCATCTTCCAGATTACATGAACTGTCTAACATGCATTCAAACAGTCCAAGGTACCCTTCAACTCTACAGTGGACAAAAGACCATCCGATTGAACAGGTTATTGGTGGACCCTCAAGACCAATTCAGACGAGAAAACTACTTCACACCGATTGCGACATGTGCATCTATGTCTGCTCAGTCAGTCTCATAGAACCTAAGAACATTCGGGAAGCAATGGCAGATAATGCCTGGATTGAAGCGATGCAGGAAGAACTTCTTCAATTTCAAATCCATGACACCTGGGATTTAGTTCCAAGACCAATTGACAAACTAGTCATTGATCTTAAATGGTTATGGAAAAACAAAAAGGATGAAGAAATGACTGTAATTCTCAACAAAGCTCGTCTGGTGGCAAAGGGATACAGACAGGAAGAAGGGATAGATTTTGAAGAGTCATTCGCACCAGTTTCAAGGCTTGAAGCAGTCAGGATTTTCTTAGCTTATGTCGCTCACAAGAACATCACGGTTTATCAGATGGACATCAAGACGGCGTTCTTGAATGGAACTCTAAAAGAAGAAGTGTATGTGAGTCAACCAGACGGTTTCGTTGACAAAGATCATCCGGAATACGTCTACAGGCTAAAGAAGGCAATCTATGGTTTGAAACAAGCCCCACGGGCGTGGTATGACGAGTTATCATCTTTCTTGTTGTCAAATAATTTCACCAAAGGAACAATTGATCCAACCTTGTTTACAAGAAAATACAAAAATGACATTTTGATTGTTCAGATTTATGTGGACGACATAATATTTGGGTCCACTAATCCGACACATTCAAAACATTTTGAAAATCTCATGAAAAGAAAATTCGAAATGTCCATGATGGGTGAATTAAAATTCTTTTTAGGCTTACAAATTCATCAATCCCCACGTGGTATTTTTCTTAATCAGGCTAAATACACTAATTGCCTTTTCAGATGCAGATCATGCTGGATGCCAAGTAACAGCGAAAAGTACATCAGGCGGAGCGCAATTTCTGGGAGAAAAGCTAGTAGGCTGGTCGTCAAGAAAACAAGATTGCACTGCTTTATCAACAGCAGAGGCCGAGTATGTGTCTCTATCTGCGTGTTGTGCTCAAGTCCTTTGGATGAGAACACAACTCACAGATTATGGTTTCTCTTTCAACCGCATACCTTTGTATTGCGATTCAAAAAGTGCCATAGCCATCTCGTGCAACCCAGTGCAACACTCGAAGACCAAGCATATTATAGTCCGCTACCACTTCATAAAAGAGCACATTGAAGAGGGTACTGTTGAATTGTTTTTCGTGAAGACAGAATACCAACTCGTCGATCTATTTACTAAAGCCCTCCCAAAAGAGCGGTTTGAAAACTTAGTTCGTCGAATTGGAATGCAAAGCCTAACTCCCGAAGAGTTAGAACGTCTTCTCGAATCTCCTTGATTTAAATATCAACAAGCTTCGCATATAAATATTTTTGTAAATATATACATGTTAATACCTATACTGTAAATACAGAAAATTTCAAAAAGCCATAAAAAAATATATAAAACTCAAAAACCAAAAATATTTTTCTCACGACATGTCTCTCGTCTAATCAATATTCTGTACGTACTTAGAAATGTCGTTCAACAATGATACGGGTATTTACAGATGCTTGAGCGAGAGTTACTTTTTATGTTTTTCTAAAACATGTCGTTTCTCAAATTTTTCTTCATTATGGTTTTCGTGCATTTCAGTACGAAACCCGCGCTTAACCCAATGGCTTCGGAACATCTCAGTTTCGGACCCGAACTTCAAATAAAGGAAAGTGTTGTGCAAAACCAATTTTTTTTCTAACACTTATCCTTAAAACAAATGAAGATATTTCTCCTTACATATCTTCAAAGATTTTCAAAATCTTCTCTATCTTGAGCACATTTTTCTTCAAGATTTTTCAATAAGATTTTTCCAAATCTTTCATAAAGTGCTCAAGATAACTCCCTCCTAAACCCTTAAAACTGCTTTTAAACTAAAATGTTTAACCATATGCTTTGTTTAAGGGGGAGTAGAAAAACAAAAATGTTACAAATTTCATGCTAAAATCAGTCCGTCTCCCCACAAAAAGTCTCATTTTAATCAACTGTTTTCAAAAATACCATTTCATGCTATTTTTGAGGGGGAGATTAGGAGTTTATTATAAATATGGGGGAGAGGACGTGATTAAAATGTGATCTAAAAGAAGTTTTATCGTTTGAATCTCAAAACGAGTTCTTCAAAAAGACTCAGCATGAACCCTCGAATTGACGAAACTAACTGTCCGTTATCGAAAAGACTAGTCCAGGACGGGTAATAATTTCAAGCTGGTTTACCAGTGATGCAAGCGTGTCTCGCAAAGGACTTGTCTGAGTAGAATGTACCAATTCGAGAGATGATCTTTGAAATATGACCAGGACGGGTAATAATTTCAAGCTAGTCTAACTAGTGATGTAAGCGTGTCTCGCGAAGGTCGTGTTCATTGAAAGTCGATCATTTCAAATGTGCGAACTCTACCCAACATGTGCAATTTATTTCAAAAATGCATGAGCACATGTGAAGGGGGAGTGTTTCAAAAATAAAAAACTCTCGATGTGTTATCAAAATGTGTTTTCTCATAAACACGTTGAGAGATTTTCACAAGGTTTAATGGCATGTGACAAATAATCTAGGATAATCATGGAGTAATAAGGTGATTATGGTTAGGTTATGTCCAATGATCCGCCAGAATCGGAGGGATCTACCCAAGGACAATTCCAATAGCTTAGCATTAGAAGTCCTTAGGTATGATTGAAAAAAGGAGTATAATGGGAAAGGAGAAAGAAGGGGTTGAAGAATGAAAAAGAAAAGTTTTTGTAAGGGTGAAAAGAAATAGCCCTCCATGAAAACTTAGGTCAGAAACCGGGTCAATACATCTGCTATCAGTATTCACTAAGGTGATACTGGTATTGAAGACAAGACGTCATGGACCCAGTGACGCATTTGCACCACCCCTCCTATCCACTCAGATATCTCTCAAAAGATATTTGTTTCATTTCTCACGGAGAACACTGCATAATCTATCGACCTCTCACTCCGAGAAGTGTTGATATTGAAAAGGTGGCACTCTGCTCCATGCCTCCGACGACTAAAATCAAAACGCACATTATTGAGTCTAGAGACATGAGATTCATCAAAGATCTCTTAGGAACACTTCCTATGCAATACACTTGTGTTCACTCAAAAGGATACAAGTTGTATGAGTCTTAATGAGATCCAAGGATCTTGCCTCACGACATGATGGTCGAAGGATGATTTATTGCTAATTGTTTTATGCAGGTATCGATGGAAGTCCATCCACCATCATCATCTACTAATGACGAAGCATCTGGAATGAAGGAGTAGATCAAGGCAAGAACGACCAAAACACGATTCTTTAAAGATCACAGCGCATGAAGGAACATTGAATGAAGACTATTTTTTGCATTGACACATAAAGTTCAAGTCATTGAAGACGACAGAACAATCACGGGATCATCATTTGAATGACCATCCCTTAGGGGGAGATTGTTAGCAATTATTTTATGAATTGCAAAAGTGATGGTCATTAGTTTATAAGAACTTATGTGTGTAATGTATTATGTAGTTAATATTGTGGGCTAGTAGTATTAGTTTAGATAAAGTCCAAGTGTATAAGTGTGATACTTATACTAGCCCACATGAAGTCCATGAAAAAGCCCACCAAGCCTTTTGGTTGGCTGCTTTGTACGTATAAACACACACACTTATCTCTTGAAAAAGAGTGCCTCATTATTCAGAAAAGAGTGTGTGTGTGTGTGATAGCAAAAACCCTCTCTAGTCTTTGTATTATTTCATCTTTGAATATAATCATTTGACTAGTAAATTTAACCACATATCTCTTCATGCTCTTCATCTATGTTTATGTGAGTGTCATCATCTCTTTGTTCGTGATGAGGCGAAAAGTGTACCGCTTTTAAGGGGTCATTTAAGCCCGAAATCGTATTTATTTGATCAAATATTGCCCTAAATCGTTCCTTTTGTCATTTTAGGTACTTTTGAGGAGAAATCTGGAAAAGGAGGCATTTTGGACGTTTTTGGAGCATTAAAGTGAAGAAAACGGCAAAGTCTCAAGAATCGGCTAAAAGTTACTCTTGACGGCGTCACAATTAACATGGGACGGCGTCATGCCTTGGCAAGAAAAGTTGGATGTGAAATTTACTCATGACGGGCCAGTGAGTTTGCATGAGAATTCTGACGGCGTCACGCTTTAACTAAATCAAGGGCGTCACGGCTTAAATCATAAGGGGACGGCGTCACGTTCATGATCCGACGGCGTCAAGCCTTGATAAGCCAGAATGGATTTTTGAAGAGCTAAAGAGGGACGGCGTCAAGATGGTCATCCGGGAACCCTAAAAGCGGCGAGGTGACGGCGTCACAATGCATAAGGTGACGCCGTCAGATGTCAAAGTCTATATATAGTTTTCTAATTTTTTGTCATTAAGGGAGAGCTTAGTGTGTGGAATTTTGGGATAAAACCCTAAGACGATTTTAGCTACTTTTTCAGGGCTTTTTGCCTTGAGATCTTCCATGTTTCATTGAAAGATAAGTTATCAATTAATCATTCAATATGTCTATGTGTTGTTTGATTCTATCTTATGCTTGTCTTTTGTTTAACATGTTAGGCTAATTTTATCTTGTGTTTGCTTAGATCTAATGAAACCTAGCTATTGATTATTGGTTGTTAGTGTGTTATTAGTTGTATTGGATGATTGTTTATCTATGTTAGGCTTAAGAAAACTGGCTAACTTCCTATTCGGTAACTTGCTTGAACGTCTTAAGAAACATGAACCAAACGCGTACTAAAGGTTTTTATGGTTGTATTTAATGCACAAGCGAATTCTAGTGATCCCATGTTAGGAGCTTCCTAGCCGGCTCGACATAGGAGTGAAGTAGGAGCTTGTAGAGTTTGGGGAAGTAAGTACGCCACCCCACGAATGGTATTAAGGAATACACCCGTCATCCACGCGACTAATACACACTAATTAACCGGTAAAAGATAGTTAGGGAGTAAGGAAATCTAAGTAAACACATTTCTCTACACATAAGTTTCTCACCACTTTTCATTTTTGTTATTTTATTTTATTTGCATTTGTAGTAATTTGGGTTAGTTGACTAGCAACTAATTCCGCCCACTCCTTCAAAACCCGAGATTTTACTTGCTTTTATAAATTATAAAAAAACATAAAAAGAATCTTCCTCAACCCTTAGACCTAATTAGAGTAGCCTTTCACACCTAACGAACACTATTCCCTGTGGAGAACGATCAATCCCCCGTACTTACCACTACACTATACTACATCGGTCAGGTACACTGCCTGGTGGGGTTGTAAGCCTCTTGAGATCCCTCGAGAGGTAAAACCTGTTGTAAGGTTGCAAAACCCACGCATCAAGTTTTTGGCGCCGTTGCCGGGGAGTAGTTATTGCTTAGGTTGAAATTTTATTTTTATTAGGTCTACTCACAAGATTCCTATGAAGTGAGATATTTTCTTTTTATTTTGTAGCTTTCTCGTAGTCTATCTTTTCTTTGTGATTTTGTTTGTAATTTGCTTCAAATGGACTTTTCACTTAGATTTCTAAGATTGCAAGATATGGTTGAGTGGCTAGAACACCAAGAAGTTCAAAACACCTCATTTAGAGACACTTATGAATCATATGAGCCTTCACCTAGGATAGATTCTTATGAACAACCTCCATGTTTAGGATCTTGTTTTAGCGAGGCTAATAGGAAAAGCGACCTAGTTTGCCAAGGAATTGTGGATAGAGCCGTATCAATAAATCATAAGTTGGATGAAGCACTAGGTTTGTTATTATCACTACCTAAGAAAACAATTGACGAGGATATAGGTGATCTTGACACGTGGAATAATGAGGTAAACACCATAAGCCCACAAAATACTCAACCATCATTTGAGGCACCCACACCGCCCGTGACTTACCCGGAAGAAGTAGAAGAGACTTTAGGAATCCCGATGGAGGTAGAACCCTTGGACCAAGCACAACTAGAGGATATAGGTTTGCACACTTTTAGTGATGACCTTACTCATAGTTCTAGGGAATTTCCTAGTGTTGATGAATTGGAACCTCAACCTTTACAGAACTTTTCATCCTTAGATTTACATCTAGGAGAAAAAAGAGGAACCGACCCACCCATCAACCAATATTATCCGGGTAGTTTTGGGATGAAGGAAGCCATTCACTCACCCCCTTCACCTCACGTGGCATATTCACACCCTAAGGGTGTGTATCGCTACTTTCACCCGCACTTAATCCTAAGTGTAGGGAAAACCTCTCCTTTATCCATTAAATAAGGGTAGAGTCAGGCTCATGACTCGAACAAAAACAAGCGCTTCTTGGGAGGCAACCCAAGCTTTATTTGTTTTATTTGCTTTGTGTGTTTATTTATTTGCTTGTTTGATTTTATTTTCCGTATGTGTGTTTAATTTTTATTAGTATTGATTCATGTTCAAAAGTAATTTGTGAAAATGCTTTATTTTGTTTTTAACTTCGTCTTAACTACATATAAAGGTATTTTGCAAAAGATAAGTGTAAGGGAAATCTAAATCGGTTTATTAGAACACAAATGAACATGAATCATAATAATAATAAATTAACATACATATTCGTATTTGTTTGAGTCAAATGCTTGTATCGAGTCATAATGATGTTTTGCAGAATTTCCAGGAAGTAAGGTAAAGGTTTTTCCAGAAATTTTCCGGAAACTTAAAATGAAAATTTTTGTCAGGTCATTTCTGACGGCGTCAGGGGTTATAACCTGACGGCGTCAGATTTAATTTCCAGAAATTTTTGAAAATTTTGTTTTCATAAAAAGTTTTTATTAAAATCTCCAACTTATAATCTCCAGGAATCTGCAAAGTTATCATTCCACAAGCATTATATCCTTATATATAGATTTTATCCCGCCGATGTTATGCAGGTTTTCGTGTTTGTTTTCTCAGGTTCAACAGGTTATTTTAGACAAGGAAATGTTTTGAATCAAGCTTATGGCGATGCATTAGTCATGGAGCTTCAACATTCTCTTTGGAGGAAGATTTAACCGTGTAATTTCATTATCCAACGAGCGAATCAGGGGAGTATTTGATTTCATTCTTTTACTTTATGCTTTTACATTTGTTATTTGAACATTGGGGACAATGTTCATCTTAAGTGTAAGGGGAGGGTAAAAGTACGATTAGAGAATACTATTACGCTTGATTTTTGTTTGTTTAATAGTAAATGTGTAATAAAACTGAGAGAAATACTTGTTAAGGTAATTTTAGTGCCAAATTTAAAATTTTTTACAACATATAGGAGTGAAACTTTGATCTTAATGAGCGTCTCACGGATAGGAGTTATATGACTAGCACAAAAACCGTACCACTAAAAAATTTTCCACCCCCAAATATGTGAGGTTCGCCCCTAGAATTGGTAGGAAAAGCATTTATGCTATGATGTGTGTACCGGTAGCACTTAGATTCTAGAACTTGCGTTAGGACCATTCCAAGGCCACAAGTGAGACTACATTCGTGTAGTTAGATTTACTACATGATAAGAGGCATTAGGATTCACCCATTGTTTTACACCTGTGTTTTTGTTATAATTACATTGGCTACATTGGTCAAGTAATTCTCCCACACCCTTTGCGTTGTACTCATTTTTAGTACACGATACCCCTAGTACACCCCTCAGAGCCTATCTTTTCGTTTCGACCTTTAAGCATTTTACTTAAAGGAAGAATTTGTTACACCCCACTTAAATGTACACCCAAATCGCCTTAACCTACCTTGTATGCACTCATCTTTAGTGCATTATTGTGACAACATTTGTTTAAACCCAAGTTAATTATCTAGTTGATTACATGGTTGCTAAGTCGAGTCATATCCTTGTACATATTGTTTTGGGACGATTGGGACTCATGGGTAAAGTACTAGTGTAATGGAGTAATGGGGAAGAACATCATTTATTACCCCCATATGTGCTAAATGTTTTAAAAGTACTCCAAGTTTTTCAATTATCTTAATTCGAGTCATTAGATTAGTATTTGTAAAGTTATGTAAAAGTTCAAGTGTAAGGGGGATGCAATGCCCCTATGATGTATTATTTTGGATGGTAGGGTAAAAGTGTATGCAAAAAAAAAAAAAAAAAAAAAAAAAAAAAAAAAAAATCAAGAAAAATACAAAAAAATGAAAAAAAAAAGAAAAATAGAAAAAACATACGGACTACCATCCCGTTTCATTTTATGTTTATTTTATGTTTATGTTTTGTTATTTTCTTTCATTAGCTTAAGATCGAGTCTAGTCTTGGCTTAGCAACATTGTATAGTACATGTGATTGATCAAGATCTTTAACTCGCCACCAGTAAAATATCCTTTATCCAACAAAACCGTGTTTTCCTTTTCCCTACACCTAACGTTATAACCCATTTAAAAGCCCTCTTTGATAGTTTATCTTAGGTGCTTACGCCTAGTGGAGGAGGTTTTCGATCCTTTCCCAAGCCTATGGTAATCTATTTGCTATGACAGGTAGTGAGAGATATTTTCCGTTTTCATTTATGAGATTTATTTTGATGACACTTGAGAGATGTGAGTATCTAAACACTACTTGTGAGGTGCTAGTATGTAATCTCCGTGCTTATTATGATTGAAGTGGAACGATTATTTGTTGTAATTACTTTTATGTTTGCATTAAATGACCCCTAACTTGTATTTTGATTAGAATAAAAGCGCATTTGCTTGAGGACAAGCAAATCTCAAGTGTAAGGGTATTTGATGAGGCGAAAAGTGTACCGCTTTTAAGGGGTCATTTAAGCCCGAAATCGTATTTATTTGATCAAATATTGCCCTAAATCGTTCCTTTTGTCATTTTAGGTACTTTTGAGGAGAAATCTGGAAAAGGAGGCATTTTGGACGTTTTTGGAGCATTAAAGTGAAGAAAACGGCAAAGTCTCAAGAATCGGCTAAAAGTTACTCTTGACGGCGTCACAATTAACATGGGACGGCGTCATGCCTTGGCAAGAAAAGTTGGATGTGAAATTTACTCATGACGGGCCAGTGAGTTTGCATGAGAATTCTGACGGCGTCACGCTTTAACTAAATCAAGGGCGTCACGGCTTAAATCATAAGGGGACGGCGTCACGTTCATGATCCGACGGCGTCAAGCCTTGATAAGCCAGAATGGATTTTTGAAGAGCTAAAGAGGGACGGCGTCAAGATGGTCATCCGGGAACCCTAAAAGCGGCGAGGTGACGGCGTCACAATGCATAAGGTGACGCCGTCAGATGTCAAAGTCTATATATAGTTTTCTAATTTTTTGTCATTAAGGGAGAGCTTAGTGTGTGGAATTTTGGGATAAAACCCTAAGACGATTTTAGCTACTTTTTCAGGGCTTTTTGCCTTGAGATCTTCCATGTTTCATTGAAAGATAAGTTATCAATTAATCATTCAATATGTCTATGTGTTGTTTGATTCTATCTTATGCTTGTCTTTTGTTTAACATGTTAGGCTAATTTTATCTTGTGTTTGCTTAGATCTAATGAAACCTAGCTATTGATTATTGGTTGTTAGTGTGTTATTAGTTGTATTGGATGATTGTTTATCTATGTTAGGCTTAAGAAAACTGGCTAACTTCCTATTCGGTAACTTGCTTGAACGTCTTAAGAAACATGAACCAAACGCGTACTAAAGGTTTTTATGGTTGTATTTAATGCACAAGCGAATTCTAGTGATCCCATGTTAGGAGCTTCCTAGCCGGCTCGACATAGGAGTGAAGTAGGAGCTTGTAGAGTTTGGGGAAGTAAGTACGCCACCCCACGAATGGTATTAAGGAATACACCCGTCATCCACGCGACTAATACACACTAATTAACCGGTAAAAGATAGTTAGGGAGTAAGGAAATCTAAGTAAACACATTTCTCTACACATAAGTTTCTCACCACTTTTCATTTTTGTTATTTTATTTTATTTGCATTTGTAGTAATTTGGGTTAGTTGACTAGCAACTAATTCCGCCCACTCCTTCAAAACCCGAGATTTTACTTGCTTTTATAAATTATAAAAAAACATAAAAAGAATCTTCCTCAACCCTTAGACCTAATTAGAGTAGCCTTTCACACCTAACGAACACTATTCCCTGTGGAGAACGATCAATCCCCCGTACTTACCACTACACTATACTACATCGGTCAGGTACACTGCCTGGTGGGGTTGTAAGCCTCTTGAGATCCCTCGAGAGGTAAAACCTGTTGTAAGGTTGCAAAACCCACGCATCAAGTTTTTGGCGCCGTTGCCGGGGAGTAGTTATTGCTTAGGTTGAAATTTTATTTTTATTAGGTCTACTCACAAGATTCCTATGAAGTGAGATATTTTCTTTTTATTTTGTAGCTTTCTCGTAGTCTATCTTTTCTTTGTGATTTTGTTTGTAATTTGCTTCAAATGGACTTTTCACTTAGATTTCTAAGATTGCAAGATATGGTTGAGTGGCTAGAACACCAAGATATGGTTAAGATTGCAAGATAATCTTGTCTTTGTAATTGGTAAGCACTCTGTATTGAGGACTTATCTTCTATAGCTATTAATAAGAAAATATACCCCAAGGGGTGGTTGGTTGGGTGTAGCCGTTGTTTGTTGTGTGTTCTTTACCATTTTTACATGGTATCAGAGCACTAGGTTCTTATCTGGTGGTTCTTGGTCTTCTTGAGGTTTTAGGGTTTCCAAATAAATTTGGGGATCTTGTTAATTGGTGGTTGTATTGTTCGATTGAGGTCGTATTCTTTACGGCCGTGGTTGATTTAGTCTGTTCAGGCTAGATCTGGTGATTTCTGTGGATTTCTTGATTAGGGTTTTTAAAACACTAATTTGGGAATTTGGGGATTTGTGTCCCTGGTGGTTTCTTGGAGTTATTGGGCCCATTCTTGGTTGCAATATCACTAGACTAAGTGAACCTAGTGTTATTGTAGTCTGATTCCGCTGGTATAGCTCTGTAAGTGATATTTCTTCTTTAAGATTAACAAGAATTTGGTTAGTTGGGTGCAAACGGGTTCGGTTAACACCTTGACCCTCCATCTTGAATGGTGTGGAAACCTGCTCTGGCCTACCCCAGTCCAACTGACTGATTCTTGGTTATATCTTGGGTGTGAGTTTTTTATTTTAGTTTTATTGCTAGTTTTTTCTATTCTGGTTGTGTCTAGGTCGCAGGAGGATAGGTTAGGTTAGTTTGGAAGTTGAGATTGAGGCATTGGTTTTTGTTGAGTTGTTATTGTTTGTTGTTGATTGTTGCTTATTGTTTTTCTGTTCTGTGATTCTCTTCTCTTTGTTATTTTTTGCTATTGTTGTGTTTGTTATTAGTTTTCTTTGGCTGTTTATTGTCTGGTTGTTATGGCTGCTAGTGGTAGTATAACTCCTGTTCTGATTAATAATCTTGATGCTGGTAATCCTTTGCATATTCAAACTAATGATAATAGTAGTACAGCATTAATTCCATTTAAACTTCTTGGGACTGAAAACTATAGGATATGGTCTGGTGCAATGAAATTAGCATTACAAGCTAGGAATAAGTTTAGTTTCATTGATGGTACTTGTTTGAAAGAAACTTATGCTACTAGTGATGTTTTACCTGCCCAGTGGGATAGGTGTAATGCCATTGTCCTTACTTGGATTATGAATTCTGTGTCTCAAGATATTTATGTGGGACTTGTGTATTCTGATAATGCTGCTTCTGTGTGGAAAGAGTTGCAAGAAACTTATGATAAAGTTGATGGGTCTGTGATTTATAATTTGTTACAAAAGATTAATTCTGTGAAACAAGGTGGTAGTTCTGTGGCTGATTATTATCATAGGCTTAACTCTTTGTGGAGAGAATTTGATGCTTTAACTAAATTGCCTAAATGTGTTTGTGAAGTTAAGTGTTCTTGTGAGGCTAGTAAAGAGCTAGGGTTGCATCAGCAACTTATGAAGCTGATGCAGTTTCTCATTGGCCTTGATGATTGTTATCAGCCTGTGAGAACTGCTCTGTTGACTAGAGATCCTCTTCCTGAGGTGAAAGAGGCATATGCTACTGTTTCTAGAGAGGAATCTCATAGAGGGATTCCTGAGTCCTCTAGTGCTGTTGAGTCTAAAATGAATGCCACTTCTTTTGCTGCTAGATCTTTTAATAACAACAAAAGAGTGTTTAATAACAACAATAATAACACTAGAAGTACTAATTCTAATATTGCTAATAGAGGTCCTAATCCTAATCTTAATTGTAAAAATTGTGGAAAGATTGGACACACTATTGAAAGATGTTATGAAATCATTGGTTTTCCTCCAGGGTTTGTTAAAAACAACAGTAATAATAAGCAGAATGTTTTTAAACAAAACTATAATGCTAATGTGGATGTTAAACAGACTGAAAAACATGCTTCTAATTCTTCTGGTATTACTTCTGAACAGATGCAGAAACTCCTGTCTTTGATTAATGATAAATCTTCGTGAAGCATACATGCTAATATGGCAGGTAGAGCTTCATTTTTTAATGGGAATGTATGGTTTAATCTTAATTTCACTAGATATTTCTTTGCTAATTCTAGTATAGTTGTGCAAACTGTTTCTTTGGGTTAGATAATTGATTCAGGTGCTAATCAGCACTTGACTGTTTCCACAGTTGGTATGTTTAATGTTGTTGATATTTCTTGCCTTAGAATTACAGTTGGTCATCCTAATGGTACTGTTGCTACTATAAGTCATGTAGGAAACTTAAAGTTGACTAATAATGTTACTCTTTATGATGTTCTTGTTGTTCCTGGTTATTGTGTGAGTTTGTTGTCTGTGAATAAACTTATTAGAGATAGTAAGTTGTCTGTTGGATTTGATGAGGATAAATGTTATATTCAGGATTTGAAAAGGGAGAATGTTCTGGGGACTGGTAGCAAGTCTGATGGTCTTTATCTGTTTGATATGCACTCTAATAGTTCTTTGGGTAAGTGCAATATGGTTGTGTCTTATAATGCTTCTAAGTTGGTTTGGCATAACAGATTGGGTCATCCTGCTGACCCAGTCTTGTCTGTTCTTCAATCTGATCTTGGTATTTCCAAGAATTCTTCTATATCTGTGTGTGATATCTGTCATAGGGCCAAACAGACAAGGGAACCTTTTCCTTTGTCTAGCCATAAGTCTGAGAAATTAGGTGAACTTGTTCATCTAGACTTGTGGGGCCCTTACAGGGTTGCTAGCAGAGAAGGATATAAGTATTTTTTAACTGTTGTTGATGATTATTCTAGGGCTGTGTGGGCATATTTGGTCAAAACCAAAGATGAAGTTTTTGATGTATTTTGCTCTTTTATTCATTTAATTTCTAATCAGTTTGATGTGAGAATTAAGACTGTTAGGTCTGATGATGGAACAGAATTTGTAAATAAGAAAATGAATGAGTTGTTTTCAAATCTTGGTATAATACATCAAACTTCATGTGTCCATACACCTCAGTAAAATGGGATTGCTGAAAGGAAACATGGACACCTTTTAAATGTTGCTAGGAGTCTTATGTTTCAGGGGGGGATTCCTCTAAGTTTTTGGTCTGATTGTATTCAAACTGCTGTATATCTTATAAACAGGCTGCCATCTTCTGTGTTGAATGGAAAATGTCCCTATGAGTTGATATATAATGTGAAACCCAATCTTTCCCATTTGAGGTCATTTGGTTGTCTTTGTTATGCTACTATTCTGAATAATCATGATAAGTTGTCTTACAGATCTGAAAAATGTGTTCTAATTGGGTATTCTACTAGTAAAAAGGCTTATAAACTTTTAAGTTTGGATACTAGAAATGTTTTTTATGCAAGAGATGTGAGGTTCTATGAAAATGTTTTTCCTTTAAGAATGAAAACTTGTGAGTCTGCTGATGCTGAGCATGCAAGTGAAGTAGATCACTTGAAATTTTTTGATGATCCTCAAAGTCCCAATGATGATGGGGAAGATACACCAGTTGAGTATGGTAGTTTGCCACCATCATATGATGCATTAGATGATGCAACAGATACTGCACTCATGCATCAGGATGTGAGGCAATCTGCAACCCATTTTGGTAACCAAACCTGGTCTGAGGGCAATTCTGATCCAAGTAATATGAGTCCTGTGTCAACTCAGTTTGGTAGTTCTAATGAAGATGTGCAGACACCTGGTATAAGAAGATCTAATAGAGAGTCTAGAGTTCCTGTTAGATTTAATGATTATGTTATGCAGTCTAAAGTTAGATATGGTGTTGAGAAATATGTGTGCTATGATGGTCTTAGTAGAAACAATAAATGTTTTGCTACTACTTTGAATAAGTCTGTTGAACCTACTTCTTATGAGGAAGCTGTTAGTGATCCTAATTGGTCTGATGCTATGAATAATGAAATTGAAGCTCTTAATAGAAATAATACTTGGACTGAATGTGAATTACCTGTTGGTAGACATGCTATTGGTTATAAGTGGATTTGGAAAATCAAATATAAGTCTACTGGTGAAATTGATAGATACAAGGCTAGACTTGTTGCTAAGGTTTTTAATCAAAGAGAAGGTTTTGATTATGATGAAACTTTTAGTCCAGTTGTTAAAATGGTTACTGTCAGGTGTTTGATTAGTATTGTTGTGAATATGAGTTGGCCTTTGTATCAGTTAGATGTGAACAATGCTTTTTTATATGGTGATCTTGATGAGGATGTCTACATGTATTTGCCTAAAGGATTAAATGGTGATGATGATACTAAAGTGTGCAAACTTAATAAGTATTTGTATGGTTTAAAGTAAGCCCCAAGACAGTGGAATGCTAAACTTTCTACTGCCTTGGTTGAGCATGGCTTTGTTCAAAGTAAGTGTGATTACTCTTTGTATATAAAGCAAAATGATTCTGTGTTTGTTGCCTTGCTTGTTTATGTGGATGATATTGTTATTACTGGTAATAATGAGGTTGAGATTAGTAAGTTTAAGAAGTTTTTGAGTTCTAAGTTCATGATTAAAGATCTGGGTGAATTAAAGTACTTTCTTGGCATTGAAGTTTTGAAAAATGATGAAGGTGTTTGTATGTCTCAAAGGAAATACTATCTTGAATTGTTACATGAGTATGGCTTGCTAGCAGCTAAACCTGTTGATTCTCCATTGCCTGAAAATACTATTTTGAATTGTGTTGAGTCTGAAAAAGATAAAGTGTTGAATAACATTTCTAATTATCAGAAGCTTGTTGGAAAGTTGATTTACTTGACTAATACTAGACCTGATATTAGTTATGATGTTCATTGTTTGAGTCAGCATATGCATAACCCATTACAGTCTCATTTAAAGGCTGTTTTAAGAGTCTTAAGGTACTTAAAAGGATCCACAGGATTTGGTTTGCAATTTAATAAGAAGTCTGATCTTAAGCTTAGAGCATATGCAGATGCAGACGGGGCTAAGTGTCCTAAGACTAGGAAATCTGTGACTGGGTTTTGTGTGTTTCTGGGTGATTCTCTTGTTTCATGGAAAAGTAAAAAACATGCTACATTTTCTAGGAGTTCTACTGAATCTGAGTATAGAAGCTTAGCTTCTACTACTTGTGAAGTTATTTGGTTAAGTAATCTGTTACATAGTCTTGGGTTAAAAAACTTGTAACCTGTTGAGATTTTCTGTGATAATAGTTCTGCAATTCAGATTGCAGCTAACCCAGTGTTCCATGAAAATACTAAACATTTTGAGTTGGATGTGCATATAGTGAGAGAAAAGGTTTCTGCAGGTGTTATTAAAACTATCAAAATTCATACAGATTTGCAAATTGCTGACATATTTACTAAGTGTCTTGGTCAAAGACAGCATAGTGTGCTTTGCAAGAGTCTTGGTTTGCATGATATGTTTGCAGGTGTGAATTGCAAAGAGAAAGATATTGCTGCAACAAAAGAGAGTTCAGAAGTATGATTTTGTAGCTGATCAGCTTGAGGAGGGGTGTTGAAAAGTTTATAGTTCGTTGACAAGCTGCTCAGAACTATAGGGGCTTGTCTTGCCATCTTTATAAGTTGGTTTAGCTATGATTCAAGTTTAGAAGGTTTTATCAAGTCTCAAGATTATGAATATTATTTTTCACAATTTAACTAATTTTAATTTTTTTCAGTAACAGCACCAGTACCACTGGAAAAAAAAAACTACAATTTTAATCTTTTTTCAGCACCAGCACTAGCATCACCAATAGCACCAACACCAGCAATATTTGTAACATTTATTTTTGAAAAACATATCTTTCAAAGAGAGGGAGTAATAATAATAATTTAAGCCAAATAATACTCCGTAATGTTTTACTCGTCATAGAATTGGGAAGTGGTCACATACTCACATTCACATTTATTTATTGGGCTTTAGTGGGCCTTCCAAACGTTTTGTATGATTTCTATATACCCATTCCCAATTGCCAAACCATGCAGCATACGCCTCAGTCTATATATAGGGATGATAAGCTTACTTTTTTATGCGTATCATTTTTATTTTTATTATTTATTTATTTATATTTATTTTTTTTTTTTCTGTGCTCGCAACCGATCCAAAGCATACATAACGAATGGCTGTTGATAGAATAAGTGAGTTACCAGATCCTATTCTACACTTGATTCTTTCAGGTCTTCATTCAACCGAAGAGGCTGTTCGAACGAGCGTTTTATCGCCACGATGGAGGTATTTGTGGACTTCAATTCCATCTCTAGACATAGATATTTCTCGCGTATTAAACCCCTTGTCCTTTACAAAACATGATCAATTCAGAGAGTTTGTGTATTGGGTTTTAGCTAGCAAACAGAAGATTAGATTTAGATAGTTTCACTTTAAATTTTGGGGATCACTGGTTATATGGTTTTGGTTTGTCGACTATACAGAGGTGGATTCGTATCACTGTTGCCGCCTTGTTTACAAAATCGTGATTCATTCCAGAGGTTAAAGTTGGAGTCGTTGTATCAACGTTTTTTAAAACACCAAAACATGAAGAAATCAAAAGCACCAATAACTGATCATAACAATGCCGATCGTATCAGTAGCTTGCCAGATTGAATTCTACACATGATTCTTTCACGTCTTCCTTATACTGAACAAGTAAGTCGAACCAGTGTTTTATCGACACGATGGAAGTATTTGTGGACTTCAATTCCATCTCTAGACATTAATTCTGCCAAAGCAAAAGACGGCTTGTCTGGAAGTACCAATAAGGATAATTTCAAAGAGTTTGTGTATTGGTTTTTAGCACACAGAATAATAGATTCGGATAGTTTTCGTTTAAACATTCCTGGTTCTATCGAGATGCCGACCCTAGGGCGGTGGATTCATCTCGCTGTTATGCGAAAAATTAAACAATTTGACTTGACATTTACTTTTTGGGAAAACGGGGTTGTAGTGTTGCCACACTGTTTGGTAAATTGCAATTCATTGGAGGTATTAAAGTTGGACTTTGGTGGGAATTCTTTAAGTTTGTCTAGCTTCACAGGGTCTCGGACACTTAAGGTTCTTAATTTGTACAAGGTTAAGTTATTAGACCATGAATTAATACGAAAGTTTCTCGTAAACTGTCCATTGCTTGAGGAATTGAGTTTGATACGCTGCTCGGTACCCAGCCTTGATTATCTTTCAATTTCATGTCCTAATCTCAAGACTTTGAGAATTAAAAAACTTGACTTAAGTAAAGGGCTAAGGTTTTTACAAATTTCACGAGTTAATAAACGAACTTTTTTATTTGTCATTCTAGTATACACAAGTTAAAAATGTACTATGTTACCAGAAATATGGTAACCGGTTATCGGTTAAACCAGTAAAATTCGCTTATTTTGCATTTTTATTTTACTTTTAAGCTTATGTGTAATATGACCGTGTGAAATGTGCTTTGGTATATAGCATTTATTTTTGTTTATCATTTTTATTCTTTTATCCAACCGTATCTTCTATCTCGTCATTCCCTCAAAAAATTTCACACGGTCAGCCTAATCCCTCACAAAATTCATCGACACATCCGCACAATTCCTCATTTCATCCACATACCTCGTTCCTCCACTTCAGCCTTGTCGTCGATCTCATCTTAATTTGATTTTGATTTTTAGGTTTTCAAAGAAATTAGGGTATTTCGTTTGTGCAACAATCTGCATCGGCAAAACGATGGTGGCGTATGTGGTGTTGACCATGGTCTTGTCAGGCGACAGTGGCGTCAACGGCTGCACATGGCTAGATGAGATGTAGATGAATGACGACGAGGATGTAAAATTTGTGTACGTGAACGTAACATAATGATGTCGATGAATGAAGAAAACTTTTTCTTTTTTTTTTTTCTTTTTTTTTTTTTTTCTTTTTTTTTTTTTAAATTTGGGATTGATGGTTGTGTGTGTGTTAGAAAAATTGCTTCAAGAGAAATCATCTCTGGGTTGATTGTAACTGTTTGATGAACAACTAGAAATAGAAATAGCACTATGATACCACTGTTGGAATATGTGAATCATAAAATACTATAAACACATAATCAATAACAATACATCAAAGCACATACGCAGCGGATAGGATCTACATTAACATATAATTAATTAACATAAAAACTAAATAGATGCGTACCTTTTCGATTCCTAGCAAGAACAAGGAATCACGTGATCACCAAGAACAATATAAACCCTAATTAGGTTTATGTGTGGATCGACTTTTTAGGGTCGAATAGGGCAAGGTAACAACAAGCTAAAGTAAGCTTGTACTCCGTTCTTGTACACACGTATTAGTAGCGTCTCAATGTGAAAAGCTAGGTTCATGTATCACAAATAAAACATCACAACTAGTGTTTGATGTTCTAGATAATACATGATCGAATCCCGCAAAATACAACGCAATACGTCAACAAGAGGATGAAAGAATAAATGAATTACATGCATATACTATGCATGCAATTACACGTATATGCACATGCATATATCTTTATTCCTTTACTGCATGTTACGAATGTGTTGTCAAGGAAAAAGTAACGAATATATTAATCGGTTTAGGGATAAAGTCGTATATTATATGGAGCTATTGAGGTGTTTATATACACTCCAAACTTGCTCTCCAAGTTTGAGTCCAACACCTCCTCAAGTTCCAAAATTCGACATTCAACCCCCTCCACTTTCCTTGTTCGACCATATGAATATTTGTGATTTAATAATTAATCATAAAATCATTATATTAATTATTAATACATTGAGACTCATACGTAATGTGTGCAATCCCGAAGTCTCGGGTTCGAAACCGGTCATACATATATTAATAAAAATCCATTAACTCTAACAGCTCCCACTTGGATGTTCATTAATATAGTAATGACATGGGTCAGTCTAGCTTAACCTTCCCAATGCCCCCAGCCTGAACCGAGTATGGTTTTCCTGGAAAAACCACGTGATGATTTAATCATCATACTTATCCTTTTGTTGCTAATACCGCGTTAATTTGGATATGGATCTTTGTCATTCCATAATTAACATTAGTTTCTCGTTTATACATAATTGAACAAGATTACCAAAACATCTGAACGTCTTCCAGATAGACTTTGGGTAAGGCCTTACAAACATCTTGTCAATCCTACGAGTGGCCAAGCAGTATTAAACTTCAACACAAAGTTGAAGGAACAAATCCTTTATTGACTGCGAGCATAACCCTCGAACTTCGCATCATTTCCGAAAATAGCCTTTATAACTACCTTTTACGGTTAGCGTTAGACCACCTTACAGAAAATAAGCTACATCCTCGGCAATTATCTGTCATCTCAAGTCTGAGGATAAATATTCATGATATACTTGATGACGACGATCCATAAAGTATAATCATGTGGTTGGGATAAGTCCTATATTCAATTTATCCAATATTGAATATCATGTGATATTGGTGTCTCAACCTTACAGTACATTCTACCAATCCTCACATTTGTCTTAATTCAATAATATTCCCATATTATTAATCGACAATGGACTATTTAGAATAACATAAGTTATTCACGGATTTAAACATGCAAATATAGGATATAATATTATAAATGATAATAAACGTTATCCGCACTTTATTTCATTAAAATAATATTGCTTAACATCCCTTATCCAAATACTAACTAGATCAATGCATGATAATTCTCATTAATGAATTATGCCACAAGTCATGTTCCACATACTTGTTGACAAGGCATAAATCAACTAATGTTGATCTATCGGAATTTTGAGAATACTTATTTTAATATAATGAAATTCTCGTATGTGTGCATTCATCTATCTAGATATTGCCACATACTTCATAAAATGCGTGACATCCTCATGCACGAATTTATGACAACTAAACTACCAAACCTTGTAGTTAAAGTATTCTAATTCTTTATGTATAATGCAACTATGCTCATAATGAGCATAACTAGTATATATGGTCTCCTAATAAGGATGAGCTCCCACCATGACTAGTATTGAGTGTCATCTCAATCTTACTAGCATCATTGTATACAAACAATATGCTCTTTAAAGTTCCGTAAACTCTAATATCGTGTAATGTTTGACATCTACAAATCTTATAAGATTTGTCATCTATATCAACATCTGCCATATGGTTCTTATTTAGAATTTTGGAGCATATCCAGTCTAAGGATGTAAATTCTAAACCATATTCATTACACTTAGCTATCTAATAATTTCCAATTAGATACTAATGTTGTCAATCATCTTGCATCCAAGCATGATACAACAAGCAACATGATGTACATGAAAAATCCTTTTGTCAACCTTAGATTTATTCATGTCATATCTTCTCAAAGATATGTTTCTATCTAGATCTTCTAATAGAATATCATGTTCTTTTAGAATCAATTATTTACCGCTTATGTTTATAATCAAATAAACATATATTTCAAGGTTTTATTTTCTATATGAAGTTTCATTCCAAACTAAAACTTAACATATAAATGTTAATGGAATGTTACTTCCTATATGTTATACAACATATATGAAACAAGAAAATAAATACATCACTCCCACTAGCTTTCAGGAATATTAAGAAATATCTTATTTTAATTATAAATCAAAACTAGATTTAATAACTAAAAATAAGTATATCTTCAAGATGCATGCATTAATCTATTTACAAATGATTTGCACTTTTGTATACTACTAAAGATTATTTGAATTTAAATACTCTCTTCAATTACTTTTCGTCCTCGCTCAAGTAATTATTCAAGAAAGAGTTTTGATATCCCATTATCAATTTCATATAAATGAAACTAATAATGACAATCATAATCTTTATATATTTAATATGCTTAGAAAGAATTTCAATCACATTTAATTGCTTAATTGTGATTGATAATCTTTTCACATATTAAATATGTATACAAATTTGTCCATTATGATTTCTACACAAGAATTTAAATCTCTAGGATTTTCATTTCCTTTGCAGAAATTCATTTTCATTCTATAGTGTAACTATAGAGTTTAAGATCAACTACGTTTCCAAACTAGTTATCTTCTTGGACTGCATCTAATTTATTCATAGTATGAGTAATTTGCCAAATAATATTTGCAATTTATTAACAGGCATATCACGATCCTGTAACTCATAACCCTCAACATATTCTACAAATATTTGAGATATCCTTGCGGATCTATGAATAAGAATTCCATCATCTTGAGATTTAACACTAACATGTTAAATCCTCATTATGATTTTGCTAGTGTATTTAGAAGATTATGTATCTTGTAATTTTTATCTTTTGAAGATAAAACTCCCACTCGCCTTTTGCAATTTATAGATTACCTATAAATGCTTAGCAAATAGAGCAACACAAAACTTGTTCTCTTTTTGGGACTTTACAAATACATATTGATAGTTCCTAATCTTAATTTGTTAATAACCTACCCAACAAGTAGTTTAACAAATTCTGAACTTCAATTTTAAGACTTAATGTGATTCAACACATTCCATAATCAATGGTGTCTTATTAATCTTCTAGGTTGGAGTTTTAATTTTGAGTATATCCAATTCATACTCAATTTTCTAACCTTGATATCTTTAGGAAGAAAAGAAGGTATAGTTATCTTTAATCAAACAATGTTTCAAGAGTTTGATTTTCCTAACTGAACATACCATAAACACTATGTATTTCATTAGGATTAATATTGTAAGTTAATCTTACAATATATAAGATAAATATACATATCGTATTGGCTTACCTATTTACCAACTAAATCACTTTAATGGTACAATAGATTTTCAAAGCCAATTGCATACTTTATAACATAAGTGCCTTTAAGCCCAAGCCACTTAATTTCTATGTCTTACCAAAAAAACATAAACTGTTATAATCCCAATCTCCGTTATAAGTCATTAATCAACTTCATGACTTCTTGTATATGTCTAAACATAACAAGTTAACGTCTTACTTCAGTATAAGTCTTATAGCAATAAAAAACTTCATATTTATATCTACAATATAAACATGTATAACTAAAGTAATTATGAAACCCACAACTTGGTTTCAATAGTATTTCAAGTTAATTTATTACTTCATATATTTATGTCATTCCAAGAATACATAAACATCTGAATATAAAGTAGTATAAGATTACTTCATTTATTTATGTCATTACAACAATACATAAATATTCTCATTAGAAGTAGTCTTATTATCATATTGACACTTGTTCTAATAATTATCTAATTTTAGAAACTTGTAAATTAACATAGTTTCATTTCATCAGTCGAGGCTGATAATGATGAAAGTATGTAATTTACCTTGTCATTAATATCTAGTAATGAAAGTAGATATTAACTTCAAGTGTTCCATAAATTAGAATGTGTGTAAAACACATTAGAACATTGATCTCTTACCTTACAGTCAAGAGAACCCTTTAAATCATATTCCTTTATGTTGTTGCTTGCACACAATAAGATCTCTCCCACTTGTGCATGGAACAACATCACGTATCGAATAAACAACACGTCAATAGTTTGCTTATTTGATCAATATGATTGTGTCATAGATATAAGTAGATATAGAATCACCTCGTCTAGTAAGAAAACGTACACGACTATCCTTAATACCACAAGTGTCTATAATTGGAAAGTAATCATCTCAAGAAATTCTAAAGATAATCCGGGTAACTACCAAGACTTGTAGCTCCCACTGAATTTAAGATCATTGCATGAACTCATTATTCAGTAATTTCAGCACTATGCTCCCACTGGCTTTGACAACATTGTAAGTGTTGCATTACCAGTAAAAGCAAATAGCGTGCTGTTTACTTTCCTACACCCTTGATGAATTCCTTACGTAATACTACTAAGGTACTCAAGGAATGTATTCTACTTTGTAAATGATGGAATATCCATCAATGCAATTAACTTGAAAGAATTGGGTATGCAATTTCTTCCTTAGTTAGGTCTACCATCCCCATCATGGAATGTAGCGCCTTGAATGGTTAAAGCATAACAACTAGATCAACTATTCTAGTTAGCCTTTTACCATTTTTACGGTAATTAGTCTAGTTTCTAATTTAATAACTCCTAACCGTGCAATTTCTTAAGAAATTCGCCATGAGTTATTTCTTAGAACTTAGACGATTCCAATTTTCCTATTATACCTTTCTCACTCATGAAAAGGAATAGGATTAAGTCTTACTCTTCACACGGAAAGCAGACTTGGTTTATTCTTTTCAGTAAAAATTGACTCTATCCAAAGACCCCTAAGGGTGCAGATCAATTTACTACTAAAAGAATGTTCCATATTTACGGTTTTAACGTTGCATTAAATACTTTAAAAGAATTTTCAAAATTCAATTTAGTATTATTGATAATAAATTTTCAAGAAAATTAAACACCCACGGTAAATAAAATTTCACCATTTAATTTTCATTGAAAATTAGGATCCTAATTGACGCCGTTTCATCACATCAGCTTTGGCTGCTAGCAATGAAAGTGCTCAATAAGGTACGGGATCACCCAATTGCCAATATCCAATTGCAATTCCTAGAAATCTTGGGACTTACATTATATTGCCAACCTCGGTTGCAAAATGTAAGCATGTTTCATCCCCAAATCTTTATGCCTTGGCGCCGTCCCATTACATCAGCTTTGGCTGCTAGTAATGAAAGTGCCCAATTAAGTTCACCAACTTAAGAAACTGTAAATTGACGTCGCTTTATTGCATTCAGCTTTGGCTGCTAGCAATAAAGTACTCAATTTACCCTTAGACAACCACCCTTTGAACATCAACATTCAGCTTTGGCTGCTAGTGATGTAGGATGAAACCTTAGGTGTTTCTTTTTGTAGTTGGTTGGCATATTACTTAAATTTTAAAGGGTATAAGTTTTTGATGTGTCAAATCAAAAAATATGTACAAAGATGTCATGCATTCATCTTTGTATCATATATGTTTTCAAAAACAAAACCGTTTACTCATTCGTAGCTCAAATCATCAAATCTTTTAATTGAGGCGTTGAACAAATTACAACATTGCCTTAAGATGCTTCGTATTTATCGTGGTGTACTTGGTAAGTCTAAAATTGACGCACAGGCGGGCGTAGGGACGACAGCCGCCGAAGCTGGTTAAAACCGTGCCCCTCTAAGGTCACAATTTAATGCGTACCAACTAGAACCCACTTTTTAGTTTGCCAATTTTAGGTCCGCCGCTTCGACCACTTAGTACAGTCGCAATCAATCAACTAAAAAAAATATGATTTTCTTGCTAAAAAAATTAATGTAGTAAATTTATTATTGCTAGTCTCGCCTGGGAGCAAATTACCGTGCGAAGCGAACCACTGTCGGCACATAAGACTTGGCAATAAATGGTTTACTACAAAGGTTTCATAGTTATTAGGTTCATTTATTTTTATTTTGAAAAATTACCCTCTTTGTTGTTACAATCCATCATAATTAAACACACAAAGAACAAGTAATTCAAAAAATAAATAAACACATAATAACACATATATGATCATTAACAATATCATATAGCCACATGCAAACCTTTTTGATAAATCCTATTAATTATCTATGTGAATTTATATGTATCTAATCAATAAAGCTCCCATTGGTTTTCGAGCTCATTGTACCCAATGGACCACAGACACCAAATAAATTTGGCCGCGTAAGTTTTGATCAATTAGATACCACATTGCACATAACCTATTAATTAATATATATATATATATTGAGGTCTTCCCCAATTTAAGATTTATCTTAAAATCATGTAGCAAATAAATCAAAAAACATTCCATGACAAAATATGCAAGATTTTGTCATGGATCCCATATTGCACATATAATCATGTAAACACATATTATCATGTCAATATATCATGTACGCAATCTAATTAATTAATGACATCACATACGGTATTCATTAATTAATCCCTAAAAATTGCATGCAATCTTAGGGTTTTCTACAAAAACCAAAACCCCTAAATCTTTTTATTAGGTGTCGACCCTCTTTTTATGGTTGAATTATTTTCTTTTCCTCGTAAGCAAAATGCCTGGATATATGATACAGGATGTGGTACTCACATTTGTAATACATCGCAGGGGCTTAGAGGAGCAAAGAAGCTGAACTATGGGGAATGCTACTTGTACGTGGGAAATGGAATACGTGCAGCAGTAGAAGCCATAGGGACTTTTGAGCTAGTTTTACCTTCTGGTTTAATATTAGTTTTGAACAATTGTCATTACGCACCTTCTATTGTTAGAGGTGTCGTTTCAGTTTCTTTGTTATTGGATTTGGGTTTTAAGCATACTTTTAATGATAATGGAATTTCTGTTTCTCTAAATTCTGTTTTTTATTTTAATGCTATTTCATTAAATGGTGTGTTTGAAATTGACATGGATAACCATGTATCCAATAGAAATAATTCTATGTATAGCATCGGGAATAAGAGAGTCAAGTCTAACTTGGACTCGTCTTATTTATGGCACTGCCGTCTTGCCCACATAGGTAAGAATCGCATGGAAAAGCTGCAACACGATGGGTTTTTGAAAAATATCAATGATGATTCAGTTGATAAATGCGAATCTTGCATATCTGGAAAGATGACAAAGAAACCTTTCCATAGCAATATGGAGAAGGCTTCAGATCTACTTGGATTAATACACACGGATGTGTGTGGTCCACTTAGACATGTGTCTAAACGTGGTGCTGTCTACTTCTTGACCTTCACGGATGACTATAGTCGTTATGGTTATGTTTATTTACTTAAACATAAACATGAAGTCTTTGAGACATTCAAGGTTTTTAAAAATGAAGTAGAATTACAACTCGGAAAGAAGATCAAGGCACTTCGATCCGATCGTGGTGGTGAGTACTTAAGCCAAGAGTTTAAGGATTATCTGGGTGAGTGTGGCATTGTGCAACAACTCACTTCTCCTTATACGCCACAACAAAATGGTGTATCTGAAAGGAGAAATCGTACTTTGTTAGATATGGTACGATCCATGTTTAATCTTACAACTCTTCCCTTATCCTTTTGGGATTATGCTCTTGAAACGGCTGTTCACGTGTTGAATAGGATTCCAACTAAGAAGGTTGATAAGACTCCATATGAAGTATGGACTGGAAAAGCTCCCAACTTTTCTTACTTAAAGGTCTGGGGTTGTGAGGCGTTTGTTAAACGTGACTCACCTGATAAACTCCAACAAAGATCTGTTAAGTGTATCTTCGTAGGATACCCTAAGGAAACGAAGGGTTACTACTTTTACTTCCCACCTGAAAATAAGGTCATCGTGGCTAGGTACGGTGATTTTCTTGAAGATAATTTAATATCTCAAGAAATCAGTGGGAGGGCATATGATCTTGAAAATGATCATGAAGATACTTCACCTTCTGAAAGCACTAACACACTTCCTGTGGAACCAGAAAGTTTAGGTCCTCCACCTGAAGTTGAAGTGGTACCCGTCCGCAGATCTTCAAGATCTGCAAAGGCTCCTGAGCGTCTATGTTTGAACATAGATGATGAGGAAACTATACTATTGGATCAAACTGATGAGCCAACTAGCTATAGAGCTGCCATTATTAGTCCTGAAAAGGAAAAATGGCAGACTGCCATGGATGGGGAAATGCAATCCATGAAAGATAATCAAGTCTGGACTGAAGTAGACCTTTCACCCAATGCTAAGGTAGTTGGGTGTAAGTGGCTATTTAAGAAAAAGACTGACATGGATGGCAATGTACACACCTATAAGGCTCGTTTGGTAGCTAAAGGCTTTACCCAAACATACGGTGTTGACTATGAGGAGACCTTTTCTCCTGTGGCCGACATTAGAGCTATTAGGATTCTTATAGCCATAGCTGCCTACTATGACTATGAGATTTGGCAAATGGATGTCAAAACCGCCTTTCTGAATGGTCGCCTAGATGAAGACATCTACATGGCGCAACCTGAGGGGTTTGTGAATCCAGAATTTCCTGAGCGTGTATGCAAACTTCAAAGATCCATCTATGGATTGAAGCAAGCATCCAGGCAATGGAATAAGAAATTTGATGAGGAAATCAAGAAATTTGGATTTACTCAGAATTTCGATGAGCCATGTGTATACCACAAAGTTAGTGGGAGTAACACTGTTTTCCTTATTCTATATGTCGATGACATATTAATCATGGGAAGTGACATACCAAGCCTTAATGAAGTTAAGGAATATCTTGGTAGTTGTTTTTCCATGAAGGATTTAGGGGAAGCAGCGTATATCCTTGGAATCAAGATCTATAGAGACAGATCTAAACGGTTAATCGGTTTAAGTCAAAGTGCTTACATGGATAAAATATTGAAGAGATTCAATATGCAGAATTCCAAGAAAGGATATCTGCCCATGCAAGTGAAACATGAATTGAGCAGTGAAATGTGTGCTTCTACACCTGGAGAGGAAGCATACATGAAGAATGTTCCATATGCTTCTGCAGTTGGTTCTATCATGTATGCTGTTAGATGCACAAGGCCAGATGTGGCATTTGCTCAAAACATGACCAGTCGATATCAGCAGAATCCAGGAGTAAAACACTGGAAAGCTGTAAAGGACATTCTTAAGTATCTAAGGAATACTAAAGATATGTTTCTTGTTTTCGGGGGAAATCCAGACGCAGAACTGAATGTTACAGGTTTCTGCGATGCGTCCTTTCAGACTGATAAAGATGATACGAAGTCTCAGACGGGTTACGTTTTTGTCATAAATGGAGGAGCTGTGGACTGGAAGAGTAAGAAGCAGAGCATAACGGCCATGTCTGCTACAGAAGCTGAGTACATTGCTGCATCGGAAGCGGCACAAGAAGCTGTTTGGATAAGGAAATTCATTAAGGATCTTGGAGTGATGCCTTCAATAGAATTACCTATAAATGTATATTGCGATAACTCTGCTGCAATTACATTCGCCAATGAACCTGGAGTTATGAAAGGCGCCAGACACTTTAAAAGGAAACTTCACTATGTTCGAGAACAAGTCGATGATGGTGAAATAAGAGTACTCAAAGTTCACACAGATAACAATCTGGCTGATCCTTTCACGAAGGCATTACCTAAGGAGACATTTAATCGTCATGCTCAGGGTATTGGTCTTCGTTTAGCAGATAGTTTCATGTAAATCTGTTGGATTAGTATTTCGATAGGGACGTGTAAACAATTATTATTTTAATGAAATAAAGTGCGGATAACGTTTATTATCATTATTAATATTTGTGTCCTATATTTGCATGTTTAAATCCATGAGTAATTTAATTATTCTAAATAGTCCGTTGTCAATTAATAATATGGGAATATTATTGAACTAAGACAAATGTGAGGATTGGTAGAATGTACTGTAAGGTTAAGACACCAATGTCACATGATATTCAATATTGGATAAATTGAATATAGGACTTATCCCAACAACATGATTATACTTTATGGATCATAGTCATTAAGTATATCATGAATATTTATCCTCTGACTTGAGATGACAGATAATTGCCGAGGATATAGCTCATTTTCTGTAAGATAGTCTAACGCTATCCGTAAAAGGTAGTTATAAGGGCTATTTTCAGAAATGATGCGAAGTTCAAGGATTATGCTCGCAGTCAATAAGGGATTTGTTCCTTCAACTTTGTGTTGAAGTTTAATACTGCTTGGCCACTCGTATGATTAACAAGATGTTTGCGTGCGCACGCCCAAAGTCTATCTGGAAGACGTTCAGATGTTTTGGTAATCTTGTTCAATTATGTATAAACGAGAAACTACTGTTAATTATGGAATGACAAGATCCATATCCAAATTAACGCAGTATTAGTAACAAAAGGATAAGTATGATGATTATATCATCAAGTGGTTTTTTCCAGGAGAACCACAACTCGGATCAAGCTGGGGGCATTGGGATCTGTTAAAGCTAGACTAGCCCATGTCATTACAATATTAATCATTATCCAAGTGGGAGCTGTTAGTTTTGTGTATAATGAAATTAATATTTGTATGTCCGGTTTCGAACCCGAGACTCGGGATTGCACACAATACGTGAGAGTTCCATTGGTTTGAATAATTAAATATACATTTTATATTTATATTTATTTATTCATTTCACTAATAACACTTAACGACGGTTAGTACTTAACGGTGTTAAAGATAACGACCGTTAAAGGACTAAAAGTGAAAAGAAGGATCTAGAAACCCACAAGGGATTGTTTGGGCTGCCGATTGACCCATTGTATGGGTGGGTCGGTTTGGGTAGTAGCTTAGGGAACAAGTTTGTGTTTTTAGGGTTTGCCTATAAATACAAATTCACTTGTTATTGATTTTCACCTAATCAAGTATCCCTAACTCTTGCCAAACTTCTCTTCTTTTCTCCTTCTTGCTATACCTTGATCGACCCTCTTTTTAAGTTCATTAGAACTTGGCGATTCAAGTGTTGCAACAAAGTGTTTGGTTTGTTAGTGATCTTGAACCTAGCTTTCCCATTGGAACGCTACTATCGCGTGTGTACAAGAACGAGTGACAAGCTTATTTTAGCTTGTGATTCTTGGTGGTTTTACCTTGTTGGTTCGACATATACATAACCCATATTAGGGTTCTTGTTGCTCTTGATTGATTACGCGATTAAGGTACGTATTTATTTAAGTTAATTAATTACATGTTCTTTAGATCTTTCCGCTGCGTGCTTTGTGATGTTTTATGTGTTTATGATTTTAATAGTTCACATATTCCAACAGTGGTATCAGAGCAGATAGTAAGAACCCTTATTGACTGCGAGCATAATCCTTGAACTTCGCATCATCTCTGAAACCACTGTTGGAATATGTGAACTATTAAAATCATAAACACATAAAACATCACAAAGCACGCAGCGGAAAGATCTAAAGAACATGTAATTAATTAACTTAAATAAATACGTACCTTAATCGCGTAATCAATCAAGAACAACAAGAACCCTAATTTGGGTTATGTATATGTCGAACCAACAAGGTAAAACCACCAAGAATCACAAGCTAAAATAAGCTTGTCACTCGTTCTTGTACACACGCGATAGTAGCGTTCCAATGGGAAAGCTAGGTTCAAGATCACTAACAAACCAAACACTTAATAAGCAAGACCGAAGTCGACAATTCCTAGTGGAATTAAAATAGGTCGATCGGTGGTGTAGCTTAGAGGGAAGAAGAAGAGAAATTTGGCTTGCTAGGGATTCCAGATTAGGTGAAAATCAAATACAAAGTGAATTGTATTTATAGGTAATCCCTAGGGCACCAAACTTGCTCCCTACTCCATCTCAAAAAACCGGCCAGCCCATCCATAAGGCCATTCGGCCGACCCAAACCCAACCATGGGTTTCTAGATTCTTCTTTGGTCCTTTTTGCATAATTAGTCCTTTAACGGTCGTTATCTCTAACCCCGTTAAGTACTAACTATCGTTAAGTGTTTGTTTAAGTGAAATGAATAAATATAAATATAAAATATATTTAATCTATTCAAACCAATGGAACTCTCACGTATTGTGTGCAATCCCGAGTCTCGGGTTCGAAACCGGACATACAAATATTAATTTCATTATACACAAAAACTAACAGCTCCCACTTGGATAATGATTAATATTGTAATGACATGGGCTAGTCTAGCTTTAACAGATCCCAATGCCCCCAGCTTGATCCGAGTTGTGGTTCTCCTGGAAAAAACCACTTGATGATATAATCATCATACTTATCCTTTTGTTACTAATACTGCGTTAATTTGGATATGGATCTTGTCATTCCATAATTAACAGTAGTTTCTCGTTTATACATAATTGAACAAGATTACCAAAACATCTGAACGTCTTCCAGATAGACTTTGGGCGTGCGCACGCAAACATCTTGTTAATCATACGAGTGGCCAAGCAGTATTAAACTTCAACACAAAGTTGAAGGAACAAATCCCTTATTGACTGCGAGCATAATCCTTGAACTTCGCATCATTTCTGAAAATAGCCCTTATAACTACCTTTTACGGATAGCGTTAGACTATCTTACAGAAAATGAGCTACATCCTCGGCAATTATCTGTCATCTCAAGTCAGAGGATAAATATTCATGATATACTTAATGACTATGATCCATAAAGTATAATCATGTTGTTGGGATAAGTCCTATATTCAATTTATCCAATATTGAATATCATGTGACATTGGTGTCTTAACCTTACAGTACATTCTACCAATCCTCACATTTGTCTTAGTTCAATAATATTCCCATATTATTAATTGACAACGGACTATTTAGAATAATTAAATTACTCATGGATTTAAACATGCAAATATAGGACACAAATATTAATAATGATAATAAACGTTATCCGCACTTTATTTCATTAAAATAATAATTGTTTACACGTCCCTATCGAAATACTAATCCAACAGATTTACATGAAACAATCTGCTAAACGAAGACCAATACCCTGAGCATGACGATTAAATGTCTCCTTAGGTAATGCCTTCGTGAAAGGATCAGCCAGATTGTTATCTGTGTGAACTTTGAGTACTCTTATTTCACCATCATCGACTTGTTCTCGAACATAGTGAAGTTTCCTTTTAAAGTGTCTGGCGCCTTTCATAACTCCAGGTTCATTGGCGAATGTAATTGCAGCAGAGTTATCGCAATATACATTTATAGGTAATTCTATTGAAGGCATCACTCCAAGATCCTTAATGAATTTCCTTATCCAAACAGCTTCTTGTGCCGCTTCCGATGCAGCAATGTACTCAGCTTCTGTAGCAGACATGGCCGTTATGCTCTGCTTCTTACTCTTCCAGTCCACAGCTCCTCCATTTATGACAAAAACGTAACCCGTCTGAGACTTCGTATCATCTTTATCAGTCTGAAAGGATGCATCGCAGAAACCTGTAACATTCAGTTCTGCGTCTGGATTTCCCCCGAAAACAAGAAACATATCTTTAGTATTCCTTAGATACTTAAGAATGTCCTTTACAGCTTTCCAGTGTTTTACTCCTGGATTCTGCTGATATCGACTGGTCATGTTTTGAGCAAATGCCACATCTGGCCTTGTGCATCTAACAGCATACATGATAGAACCAACTGCAGAAGCATATGGAACATTCTTCATGTATGCTTCCTCTCCAGGTGTAGAAGCACACATTTCACTGCTCAATTCATGTTTCACTTGCATGGGCAGATATCCTTTCTTGGAATTCAGCATATTGAATCTCTTCAATATTTTATCCATGTAAGCACTTTGACTTAAACCGATTAACCGTTTAGATCTGTCTCTATAGATCTTGATTCCAAGGATATACGCTGCTTCCCCTAAATCCTTCATGGAAAAACAACTACCAAGATATTCCTTAACTTCATTAAGGCTTGGTATGTCACTTCCCATGATTAATATGTCATCGACATATAGAATAAGGAAAACAGTGTTACTCCCACTAACTTTGTGGTATACACATGGCTCATCGAAATTCTGAGTAAATCCAAATTTCTTGATTTCCTCATCAAATTTCTTATTCCATTGCCTGGATGCTTGCTTCAATCCATAGATGGATCTTTGAAGTTTGCATACACGCTCAGGAAATTCTGGATTCACAAACCCCTCAGGTTGCGCCATGTAGATGTCTTCATCTAGGCGACCATTCAGAAAGGCGGTTTTGACATCCATTTGCCAAATCTCATAGTCATAGTAGGCAGCTATGGCTATAAGAATCCTAATAGCTCTAATGTCGGCCACAGGAGAAAAGGTCTCCTCATAGTCAACACCGTATGTTTGGGTAAAGCCTTTAGCTACCAAACGAGCCTTATAGGTGTGTACATTGCCATCCATGTCAGTCTTTTTCTTAAATAGCCACTTACACCCAACTACCTTAGCATTGGGTGAAAGGTCTACTTCAGTCCAGACTTGATTATCTTTCATGGATTGCATTTCCCCATCCATGGCAGTCTGCCATTTTTCCTTTTCAGGACTAATAATGGCAGCTCTATAGCTAGTTGGCTCATCAGTTTGATCCAATAGTATAGTTTCCTCATCATCTATGTTCAAACATAGACGCTCAGGAGCCTTTGCAGATCTTGAAGATCTGCGGACGGGTACCACTTCAACTTCAGGTGGAGGACCTAAACTTTCTGGTTCCACAGGAAGTGTGTTAGTGCTTTCAGAAGGTGAAGTATCTTCATGATCATTTTCAAGATCATATGCCCTCCCACTGATTTCTTGAGATATTAAATTATCTTCAAGAAAATCACCGTACCTAGCCACGATGACCTTATTTTCAGGTGGGAAGTAAAAGTAGTAACCCTTCGTTTCCTTAGGGTATCCTACGAAGATACACTTAACAGATCTTTGTTGGAGTTTATCAGGTGAGTCACGTTTAACAAACGCCTCACAACCCCAGACCTTTAAGTAAGAAAAGTTGGGAGCTTTTCCAGTCCATACTTCATATGGAGTCTTATCAACCTTCTTAGTTGGAATCCTATTCAACACGTGAACAGCCGTTTCAAGAGCATAATCCCAAAAGGATAAGGGAAGAGTTGTAAGATTAAACATGGATCGTACCATATCTAACAAAGTACGATTTCTCCTTTCAGATACACCATTTTGTTGTGGCGTATAAGGAGAAGTGAGTTGTTGCACAATGCCACACTCACCCAGATAATCCTTAAACTCTTGGCTTAAGTACTCACCACCACGATCGGATCGAAGTGCCTTGATCTTCTTTCCGAGTTGTAATTCTACTTCATTTTTAAAAACCTTGAATGTCTCAAAGACTTCATGTTTATGTTTAAGTAAATAAACATAACCATAACGACTATAGTCATCCGAGAAGGTCAAGAAGTAGACAGCACCACGTTTAGACACATGTCTAAGTGGACCACACACATCCGTGTGTATTAATCCAAGTAGATCTGAAGCCTTCTCCATATTGCTATGGAAAGGTTTCTTTGTCATCTTTCCAGATATGCAAGATTCGCATTTATCAACTGAATCATCATTGACATTTTTCAAAAGCCCATCGTGTTGCAGCTTTTCCATGCGATTCTTACCTATGTGGGCAAGACGGCAGTGCCATAAATAAGACGAGTCCAAGTTAGACTTGACTCTCTTATTCCCGATGCTATACATAGAATTATTTCTATTGGATACATGGTTATCCATGTCAATTTCAAACACACCATTTAATGAAATAGCATTAAAATAAAAAACAGAATTTAGAGAAACAGAAATTCCATTATCATTAAAAGTATGCTTAAAACCCAAATCCAATAACAAAGAAACTGAAACGACACCTCTAACAATAGAAGGTGCGTAATGACAATTGTTCAAAACTAATATTAAACCAGAAGGTAAAACTAGCTCAAAAGTCCCTATGGCTTCTACTGCTGCACGTATTCCATTTCCCACGTACAAGTAGCATTCCCCATAGTTCAGCTTCTTTGCTCCTCTAAGCCCCTGCGATGTATTACAAATGTGAGTACCACATCCTGTATCATATATCCAGGCATTTTGCTTACGAGGAAAAGAAAATAATTCAACCATAAAAATACCTGAAGTGCTGGCGCCCTGCCCAGCCTTGGCATTCTTATTTTTGCGACACTCTTCAAGCAACAATGGACAGTCACGCTTCTAGTGTCCAGGAGTGTTACAGTGGTGACAAGCAGCCGCATCCTTCTTGGGATAATCCTTCTTGGGAGGAGGATTCTGCTTCTTCGGCTTTTGCTGATAGGTCACAATCTGCTTGCCCTTGTCAGCTTTGCCTTTTCCTTTCTTGTTCACATGTTTCGGTTTACCGGGCTTAGCTACTCTACCACCTCTTATTGCCATAACAGCAGGTGTAGGAGCTTTCTTTGTGAGGGACTTCTCATGCTCAATAAGCATTGCATGCAATTCAGAAAATGTCTTCCCCTTGCAATGCATGTTAAAGTTGCGCACAAAATCACCATATAATTCCTCATTGAGGGATCGGTTGATGAGGCCAACTTTAACGTCTTCCACAAACCCACAACCAAGTTCATCTAGTTGGTCAAGATAACCTTTTACTTTAAGTGCATGATCACTTACGGGTGTTGTGGCATCCTGCTTACACTTGCCCAAGTTGTCAAGTATATCATACAACTCAGCCATTGGTGATTTCTGAAACATGCGTGTCAGTTCATCAATCATGTTTTTCGGGCTATAATTTTCAAACTGTTTGACCAGTTGATCATCCATCCCCGATAGCATGAGACAGGCCGCATCATTGTGCCTGTCATAGGTTTCAGTGTACTTTCTAAGTATTTCATTAGAAGAGGTAGCAGGAGGAGCTTCTTGAAGAACCTCAGTAAGACATTCATAACGTTTGGCAATCCTAAGAACAAGCCTTAGATTGCGATACCAAGCGTTAAAATTCTTAGTCCCAGTCAGTTTTTCCTTTTCAAGCATCATCTTGAAACAGGAAGTCATGTTTGACGAGTTTCCGGGTTGGGCCATTTCTACAGAAAAAGTTCAAAAGTTAGTACTTTCGATAATAAACATTTCAAGAAAATTAAGCACCCATTGGTTTAAAAACCATTTAATTTTCTATGAAAACTAGGATCCTAATTGACGCCGTTTCATTACATCAGCTTTGGCTGCTAGTAATAAAAGTGCTCAAAAAGGTACGGGATCACCCAATTGCCAATGTCAAATTGCAATTCCTAGAAATCTTGGGACTTACATTTATGTTGCCAACATCAGTTGCAAAATGTAAGCATGTTTCATCCCCAATTCTTTATGCCTTGGCGCCGTTCCATTACATCAGCTTTGGCTGCTAGTAATGAAAGTGCCCAATTAAGTTAACCAACTTAAGAAACTGTAAATTGACGTCAGTTTATTGCATTCAGCTTTGGCTGCTAGCAATAAAGTACTCAATTTTACCCTTAGATGACCACCCTTTGAACATCAACATTCAGCTTTGGCTGCTAGTGATGTAGGATGAAACCTTAGGTGTTTCTTTTTGTAGTTGGGTGACATATAACTTAAATTTATAGGGTAATAAAATTTTTGATGTGTTAAATCAAAAATATGTACAAAGATGTCATGCATTCATCTTTGTAGCATATATGTTTTCAAAAACAAAACCATTTACTAATTCGTAGCTCAAATTATCAAATCTTTTAATTGAGGCGTTGAATAAATTACAACATTGCCTTAAGATGCTTCGTATTAGTTGTGGTGTACTTGGTAAGTCTAAAATTGACGCACAGGCGGGCGTAGGGACGACAGCCGCCGAAGCTGGTTAAAACCGTGCCCCTCTAAGGTCACAATTTAATGCGAACCAACTAGAACCCACTTTTTAGTTTGTCAATTTTAGGTCCGCCGCTTCGACCACTTAATACAGTCGCAATCAATCAACTAAAAGAATATAATTTTCTTGCTAAAACAATTAATGTAGTAAATTTATTATTGCTAGTCTCGCCTGGGAGCAAATTACCGTGCGAAGCGAACCACTGTCGGCACATAAGACTTGGCAATAATTAAAATTACTACAAAGGTTTCATAGTTATTAGTCTTATTTATTTTTATTATGAAAAATTACCCTCTTTTGTAGTTTACAATCCATCATAATTTACAACACAAAAGATCAAGTAATTCATAAAATAAATAAACACACAATAACAAATATATGATCATCCACGATATCATATAGCCACATGCAAACCTTTTTCAATAAATCCTATTATTAATTCTATGTGTAATTTTGAATGTATGTAACTAACAAAACTCCCATTGGTTTTCGAGCTCATTGTACCCAATGGACCACAGCACCAAATAAATTTGGCCGCGTAAGTTTTAGTTAGTTAGATACCACATTGCACATAACCTTTTAATTAATATATTGAGGTCTTCCCCAATTTTAGATTTATTTAAATCATGTAGCAAATAAATTCATACAAATCGTCCCATACATCAAACCATGACAAAACATGCAAGATTTTGTCATGGATACCATATTAACACATAATCATGAAATCCATATTAACATGTTAATATCTAGTACGTATTTAATTAATTGGTGACATCACATAGTATTCACAAATTAATCCCTAAAAATTTTTCCATGCATAATCTAGGGTTTCTAACAAGTTTTAATGAAAACTAACATAAACCCTAACTCATTAATAGTGGATCGATCCACATATATAAAATTAGGGTTTCAAAATAAAAACCCTAGAAAATTAAATGCATGTATCTAGTAAAGATCCAATTTTTAAGGTTTTAGTAATTAATTACAAGTTCTAAACGAGGCTCATGATGCCACTGTTGGAATATGTGAATCATAATAATTCTATAAACACATAAACACAAAGATCACGCAGCGGAATGGATCTACATAACATATAATTAATTAACATAAATTTAAATAGACGCGTACCTTTTTGATTCCTAGCAAGAACAAGGAATCACGTGCTCCAAGAACAATATAAACCCTAATAGGGTTTTAAGATGGATCGACAAGGGTAAGTAACACTTCCAAGATCACAAGCTAAAGTAAGCTTGTCACTCGTTCCTGTACACACGTATTACTAGCGTCTCAAAGTGAAAAGCTAGATTCATGTATCACAAATAAAACATCACAACACCTAGAGTTTGATGTTCTAGATAATACATGATCGAATCCCATTAACACGAACATAAAAGAAGTAAACTAATTGTCATACATATAAATATGCATGCAACGTTTACACATTAATAACCATGCATGTGCATGGTATATATTGTTGACTTCTTCACTGTCATGTATGTGTCAGTGGAAAAGAAGAACCAATTAAAGAATCGGTTGGGGATAATTTTGTGTCAATCGGTTTAGGGATATCAGTTGTCCTTCGATCCCATAAAACAAAAGGCAAGCTTTTTATAGAAATAAAACTTGTCCTCCAAGTTTTATTTTCCACCTCCTCATGTTTCATAAATTGACACTTAACCCCTTCTACTTTTCTTGTTCGATCATATAAATATTTTATGATTTAATAATTAATCATAAATCATTATATTAATTATTAATACATTGAGACTCATACGTAATGTGTGCAATCCCGAAGTCTCGGGTTCGAAACAGGACATACAAATATTAATAAATAATCCATAAACTCTAACAGCTCCCACTTGGATATTCATTAATATCGTAATGACATGGGTCAGCCTAGCTTTACCTTCCCAATGCCCCCAGCCTGAACCGAGTATGGTTTTCCTGGAAAAACCACGTGATGATTTAATCATCATACTTATCCTTTTGTTACTAATACCGCGTTAATATGGATATGGATCTTGGTCATTCCATAATTAACAATAGTTTCTCGTTTATACTTAATTGAACAAGATTACCAAAACATCTGAACGTCTTCCAGATAGACTTTGGGTAAGGCCTTACAAACATCTTGTCAATCCTACGAGTGGCCAAGCAGTATTAAACTTCAACACAAAGTTGAAGGAACAAATCCTTTATTGACTGCGAGCATAACCCTCGAACTTCGCATCATTTCCGAAAATAGCCCTTATAACTACCTTTTACGGTTAGCGTTAGACCACCTTACAGAAAATAAGCTACATCCTCGGCAATTATCTGTCATCTCAAGTCTGAGGATAAATATTCATGATATACTTGATGACGACGATCCATAAAGTATAATCATGTGGTTGGGATAAGTCCTATATTCAATTTATCCAATATTGAATATCATGTGATATTGGTATCTCAACCTTACAGTACATTCTACCAATCCTCACATTTGTCTTAATTCAATAATATTCCCATATTATTAATCGACAACGGACTATTTAGAATAAAATAATAATTTTATTCATGGATTTAAACATGCAAATATAGGATACAATATTATAAATGATAATAAACGTTATCCGCACTTTATTTCATTAAAATAATATTGCTTAACATCCCTTATCCAAATACTAACTAGATCAATGCATGATAATTCTCATTAATGAATTATGCCACAAGTCATGTTCCACATACTTGTTGACAAGGCATAAATCAACTAATGTTGATCTATCGGAATTTTGAGAATACTTATTTTAATATAATAAAATTCTCGTATGTGTGCATTCATCTATCTAGATATTGCCACATACTTCATAAAATGCGTGACATCCTCATGCACGAATTTATGACAACTAAACTACCAAACCTTGTAGTTAAAGTATTCTAATTCTTTATGTATAATGCAACTATGCTCATAATGAGCATAACTAGTATATATGGTCTCCTAATAAGGATGAGCTCCCACCATGACTAGTATTGAGTGTCATCTCAATCTTACTAGCATCATTGTATACAAACAATATGCTCTTTAAAGTTCCGTAAACTCTAATATCGTGTAATGTTTGACATCTACAAATCTTATAAGATTTGTCATCTATATCAACATCTGCCATATGGTTCTTATTTAGAATTTTGGAGCATATCCAGTCTAAGGATGTAAATTCTAAACCATATTCATTACACTTAGCTATCTAATAATTTCCAATTAGATACTAATGTTGTCAATCATCTTGCATCCAAGCATGATACAACAAGCAACATGATGTACATGAAAAATCCTTTTGTCAACCTTAGATTTATTCATGTCATATCTTCTCAAAGATATGTTTCTATCTAGATCTTCTAATAGAATATCATGTTCTTTTAGAATCAATTATTTACCGCTTATGTTTATAATCAAATAAACATATATTTCAAGGTTTTATTTTCTATATGAAGTTTCATTCCAAACTAAAACTTAACATATAAATGTTAATGGAATGTTACTTCCTATATGTTATACAACATATATGAAACAAGAAAATAAATACATCACTCCCACTAGCTTTCAGGAATATTAAGAAATATCTTATTTTAATTATAAATCAAAACTAGATTTAATAACTAAAAATAAGTATATCTTCAAGATGCATGCATTAATCTATTTACAAATGATTTGCACTTTTGTATACTACTAAAGATTATTTGAATTTAAATACTCTCTTCAATTACTTTTCGTCCTCGCTCAAGTAATTATTCAAGAAAGAGTTTTGATATCCCATTATCAATTTCATATAAATGAAACTAATAATGACAATCATAATCTTTATATATATAATATGCTTAGAAAGAATTTCAATCACATTTAATTGCTTAATTGTGATTGATAATCTTTTCACATATTAAATATGTATACAAATTTGTCCATTATGATTTCTACACAAGAATTTAAATCTCTAGGATTTTCATTTCCTTTGCAGAAATTCATTTTCATTCTATAGTGTAACTATAGAGTTTAAGATCAACTACGTTTCCAAACTAGTTATCTTCTTGGACTGCATCTAATTTATTCATAGTATGAGTAATTTGCCAAATAATATTTGCAATTTATTAACAGGCATATCACGATCCTGTAACTCATAACCCTCAACATATTCTACAAATATTTGAGATATCCTTGCGGATCTATGAATAAGAATTCCATCATCTTGAGATTTAACACTAACATGTTAAATCCTCATTATGATTTTGCTAGTGTATTTAGAAGATTATGTATCTTGTAATTTTTATCTTTTGAAGATAAAACTCCCACTCGCCTTTTGCAATTTATAGATTACCTATAAATGCTTAGCAAATAGAGCAACACAAAACTTGTTCTCTTTTTGGGACTTTACAAATACATATTGATAGTTCCTAATCTTAATTTGTTAATAACCTACCCAACAAGTAGTTTAACAAATTCTGAACTTCAATTTTAAGACTTAATGTGATTCAACACATTCCATAATCAATGGTGTCTTATTAATCTTCTAGGTTGGAGTTTTAATTTTTGAGTATATCCAATTCATACTCAATTTTCTAACCTTGATATCTTTAGGAAGAAAAGAAGGTATAGTTATCTTTAATCAAACAATGTTTCAAGAGTTTGATTTTCCTAACTGAACATACCATAAACACTATGTATTTCATTAGGATTAATATTGTAAGTTAATCTTACAATATATAAGATAAATATACATATCGTATTGGCTTACCTATTTACCAACTAAATCACTTTAATGGTACAATAGATTTTCAAAGCCAATTGCATACTTTATAACATAAGTGCCTTTTAGCCCAAGCCACTTAATTTCTATGTCTTACCAAAAAGACATAAACTGTTATAATCCCAATCTCCGTTATAAGTCATTAATCAACTTCATGACTTCTTGTATATGTCTAAACATAACAAGTTAACGTCTTACTTCAGTATAAGTCTTATAGCAATAAAAAAACTTCATATTTATATCTACAATATAAACATGTATAACTAAAGTAATTATGAAACCCACAACTTGGTTTCAATAGTATTTCAAGTTAATTTATTACTTCATATATTTATGTCATTCCAAGAATACATAAACATCTGAATATAAAGTAGTATAAGATTACTTCATTTATTTATGTCATTACAACAATACATAAATATTCTCATTAGAAGTAGTCTTATTATCATATTGACACTTGTTCTAATAATTATCTAATTTTAGAAACTTGTAAATTAACATAGTTTCATTTCATCAGTCGAGGCTGATAATGATGAAAGTATGTAATTTACCTTGTCATTAATATCTAGTAATGAAAGTAGATATTAACTTCAAGTGTTCCATAAATTAGAATGTGTGTAAAACACATTAGAACATTGATCTCTTACCTTACAGTCAAGAGAACCCTTTAAATCATATTCATTTATGTTGTTGCTTGCACACAATAAGATCTCTCCCACTTGTGCATGGAACAACATCACGTATCGAATAAACAACACGTCAATAGTTTGCTTATTTGATCAATATGATTGTGTCATAGATATAAGTAGATATAGAATCACCTCGTCTAGTAAGAAAACGTACACGACTATCCTTAATACCACAAGTGTCTATAATTGGAAAGTAATCATCTCAAGAAATTCTAGAGATAATCCGGGTAACTACCAAGACTTGTAGCTCCCACTGAATTTAAGATCATTGCATGAACTCATTATTCAGTAATTTCAGCACTATGCTCCCACTGGCTTTGACAACATTGTAAGTGTTGCATTACCAGTAAAAGCAAATAGCGTGCTGTTTACTTTCCTACACCCTTGATGAATTCCTTACGTAATACTACTAAGGTACTCAAGGAATGTATTCTACTTTGTAAATGATGGAATATCCATCAATGCAATTAACTTGAAAGAATTGGGTATGCAATTTCTTCCTTAGTTAGGTCTACCATCCCCATCATGGAATGTAGCGCCTTGAATGGTTAAAGCATAACAACTAGATCAACTATTCTAGTTAGCCTTTTACCATTTTTACGGTAATTAGTCAAGTTTCTAATTTAATAACTCCTAACCGTGCAATTTCTTAAGAAATTCGCCATGAGTTATTTCTTAGAACTTAGACGATTCCAATTTTCCTATTATACCTTTCTCACTCATGAAAAGGAATAGGATTAAGTCTTACTCTTCACACGGAAAGCAGACTTGGTTTATTCTTTTCAGTAAAAATTGACTCTATCCAAAGACCCCTAAGGGTGCAGATCAATTTACTACTAAAAGAATGTTCCATATTTACGGTTTTAACGTTGCATTAAATACTTTAAAAGAATTTTCAAAATTCAATTTAGTATTATTGATAATAAATTTTCAAGAAAATTAAACACCCACGGTAAATAAAATTTCACCATTTAATTTTCATTGAAAATTAGGATCCTAATTGACGCCGTTTCATCACATCAGCTTTGGCTGCTAGCAATGAAAGTGCTCAATAAGGTACGGGATCACCCAATTGCCAATATCCAATTGCAATTCCTAGAAATCTTGGGACTTACATTATATTGCCAACCTCGGTTGCAAAATGTAAGCATGTTTCATCCCCAAATCTTTATGCCTTGGCGCCGTCCCATTACATCAGCTTTGGCTGCTAGTAATGAAAGTGCCCAATTAAGTTCACCAACTTAAGAAACTGTAAATTGACGTCGCTTTATTGCATTCAGCTTTGGCTGCTAGCAATAAAGTACTCAATTTACCCTTAGACAACCACCCTTTGAACATCAACATTCAGCTTTGGCTGCTAGTGATGTAGGATGAAACCTTAGGTGTTTCTTTTTGTAGTTGGTTGGCATATTACTTAAATTTTAAAGGGTATAAGTTTTTGATGTGTCAAATCAAAAAATATGTACAAAGATGTCATGCATTCATCTTTGTATCATATATGTTTTCAAAAACAAAACCGTTTACTCATTCGTAGCTCAAACCATCAAAGTTTTTAATTGAGGCGCTGAAAAACTTACAGCTTTGCCTTAAGATGCTTCGTATTTATCGTGGTGTACTTGGTAAGTCTAAAATTGACGCACAGGCGGGCGTAGGGACGACAGCCGCCGAAGCTGGTTAAAACCGTGCCCCTCTAAGGTCACAATTTAATGCGTACCAACTAGAACCCACTTTTTAGTTTGCCAATTTTAGGTCCGCCGCTTCGACCACTTAGTACAGTCGCAATCAATCAACTAAAAAAAATATGATTTTCTTGCTAAAAAAATTAATGTAGTAAATTTATTATTGCTAGTCTCGCCTGGGAGCAAATTACCGTGCGAAGCGAACCACTGTCGGCACATAAGACTTGGCAATAAATGGTTTACTACAAAGGTTTCATAGTTATTAGGTTCATTTATTTTTATTTTGAAAAATTACCCTCTTTGTTGTTACAATCCATCATAATTAAACACACAAAGAACAAGTAATTCAAAAAATAAATAAACACATAATAACACATATATGATCATTAACAATATCATATAGCCACATGCAAACCTTTTTGATAAATCCTATTAATTATCTATGTGAATTTATATGTATCTAATCAATAAAGCTCCCATTGGTTTTCGAGCTCATTGTACCCAATGGACCACAGACACCAAATAAATTTGGCCGCGTAAGTTTTGATCAATTAGATACCACATTGCACATAACCTATTAATTAATATATATATATATTGAGGTCTTCCCCAATTTAAGATTTATCTTAAAATCATGTAGCAAATAAATCAAAAAACATTCCATGACAAAATATGCAAGATTTTGTCATGGATCCCATATTGCACATATAATCATGTAAACACATATTATCATGTCAATATATCATGTACGCAATCTAATTAATTAATGACATCACATACGGTATTCATTAATTAATCCCTAAAAATTGCATGCAATCTTAGGGTTTTCTACAAAAACCAAAACCCCTAAATCTTTTTATTAGGTGTCGACCCAATTTAGGTTTACAAAAAAATAAACCCTAGATTTATTAATTGCATGTATCTAATTAAAGATTCAATTTTTAAGGTTTTATGTAATTAATTACATGTTTAAAACGCGGCTCTTGATGCCACTGTTGGAATATGTGAATCATAATAATTCTATAAACACATAAACACAAAGATCACGCAGCGGAATGGATCTACATAACATATAATTAATTAACATAAATTTAAATAGACGCGTACCTTTTTGATTCCTAGCAAGAACAAGGAATCACGTGCTCCAAGAACAATATAAACCCTAATAGGGTTTTAAGATGGATCGACAAGGGTAAGTAACACTTCCAAGATCACAAGCTAAAGTAAGCTTGTCACTCGTTCCTGTACACACGTATTACTAGCGTCTCAAAGTGAAAAGCTAGATTCATGTATCACAAATAAAACATCACAACACCTAGAGTTTGATGTTCTAGATAATACATGATCGAATCCCATTAACACGAACATAAAAGAAGTAAACTAATTGTCATACATATAAATATGCATGCAACGTTTACACATTAATAACCATGCATGTGCATGGTATATATTGTTGACTTCTTCACTGTCATGTATGTGTCAGTGGAAAAGAAGAACTAATTAAAGAATCGGTTGGGGATAATTTTGTGTCAATCGGTTTAGGGATATCAGTTGTCCTTCGATCCCATAAAACAAAAGGCAAGCTTTTTATAGAAATAAAACTTGTCCTCCAAGTTTTATTTTCCACCTCCTCATGTTTCATAAATTGACACTTAACCCCTTCTACTTTTCTTGTTCGATCATATAAATATTTTATGATTTAATAATTAATCATAAATCATTATATTAATTATTAATACATTGAGACTCATACGTAATGTGTGCAATCCCGAAGTCTCGGGTTCGAAACAGGACATACAAATATTAATAAATAATCCATAAACTCTAACAGTGGTATCATTACGAGTTAACTTAAATAATTACTAAAATGAAATTATTGAACTATTAAAATCATAAACACATAAAACATCACAAAGCACGCAGCGGAAAGATCTAAAGAACATGTAATTAATTAACTTAAATAAATACGTACCTTAATCGCGTAATCAATCAAGAGCAACAAGAACCCTAATATGGGTTATGTATATGTCGAACCAACAAGGTAAAACCACCAAGAATCACAAGCTAAAATAAGCTTGTCACTCGTTCTTGTACACACGCGATAGTAGCGTTCCAATGGGAAAGCTAGGTTCAAGATCACTAACAAACCAAACACTTTGTTGCAACACTTGAATCGCCAAGTTCTAATGAACTTAAAAAGAGGGTCGATCAAGGTATAGCAAGAAGGAGAAAAGAAGAGAAGTTTGGCAAGAGTTAGGGATACTTGATTAGGTGAAAATCAATAACAAGTGAATTTGTATTTATAGGCAAACCCTAAAAACACAAACTTGTTCCCTAAGCTACTACCCAAACCGACCCACCCATACAATGGGTCAATCGGCAGCCCAAACAATCCCTTGTGGGTTTCTAGATCCTTCTTTTCACTTTTAGTCCTTTAACGGTCGTTATCTTTAACACCGTTAAGTACTAACCGTCGTTAAGTGTTATTAGTGAAATGAATAAATAAATATAAATATAAAATGTATATTTAATTATTCAAACCAATGGAACTCTCACGTATTGTGTGCAATCCCGAGTCTCGGGTTCGAAACCGGACATACAAATATTAATTTCATTATACACAAAACTAACAGCTCCCACTTGGATAATGATTAATATTGTAATGACATGGGCTAGTCTAGCTTTAACAGATCCCAATGCCCCCAGCTTGATCCGAGTTGTGGTTCTCCTGGAAAAAACCACTTGATGATATAATCATCATACTTATCCTTTTGTTACTAATACTGCGTTAATTTGGATATGGATCTTGTCATTCCATAATTAACAGTAGTTTCTCGTTTATACATAATTGAACAAGATTACCAAAACATCTGAACGTCTTCCAGATAGACTTTGGGCGTGCGCACGCAAACATCTTGTTAATCATACGAGTGGCCAAGCAGTATTAAACTTCAACACAAAGTTGAAGGAACAAATCCCTTATTGACTGCGAGCATAATCCTTGAACTTCGCATCATTTCTGAAAATAGCCCTTATAACTACCTTTTACGGATAGCGTTAGACTATCTTACAGAAAATGAGCTATATCCTCGGCAATTATCTGTCATCTCAAGTCAGAGGATAAATATTCATGATATACTTAATGACTATGATCCATAAAGTATAATCATGTTGTTGGGATAAGTCCTATATTCAATTTATCCAATATTGAATATCATGTGACATTGGTGTCTTAACCTTACAGTACATTCTACCAATCCTCACATTTGTCTTAGAATAAGTCGATGATGGTGAACTATTAATTACATAACCTTTAAAGGTCGTAAAAGGTAGTTATAAGGGCTATTTTCGCATAAACCTTTAGGACAAAACATGCTAGACTTACCTATGTTGGAACAGTGGCATCATGAGCCTCGTTTAGAACTTGTAATTAATTACTAAAACCTAAAAAATTGGATCTTTACTAGATACATGCATTTAATTTTCTAGGGTTTTTATTTTGAAACCCTAATTTTATATATGTGGATCGATCCACTATTAATGAGTTAGGGTTTATGTTAGTTTTCATTAAAACTTGTTAGAAACCCTAGATTATGCATGGAAAAATTTTTAGGGATTAATTTGTGAATACTATGTGATGTCACCAATTAATTAAATACGTACTAGATATTAACATGTTAATATGGATTTCATGATTATGTGTTAATATGGTATCCATGACAAAATCTTGCATGTTTTGTCATGGTTTGATGTATGGGACGATTTGTATGAATTTATTTGCTACATGATTTAAATAAATCTAAAATTGGGGAAGACCTCAATATATTAATTAAAAGGTTATGTGCAATGTGGTATCTAACTAACTAAAACTTACGCGGCCAAATTTATTTGGTGCTGTGGTCCATTGGGTACAATGAGCTCGAAAACCAATGGGAGTTTTGTTAGTTACATACATTCAAAATTACACATAGAATTAATAATAGGATTTATTGAAAAAGGTTTGCATGTGGCTATATGATATCGTGGATGATCATATATTTGTTATTATGTGTTTATTTATTTTATGAATTACTTGATCTTTTGTGTTGTAAATTATGATGGATTGTAAACTACAAAAGAGGGTAATTTTTCATAATAAAAATAAATAAGACTAATAACTATGAAACCTTTGTAGTAATTTTAACTACCATAGATGGATCTTTGAAGAGGTAGCATGATGCCACTCTTCAAAGAATAGTTCACATATTCTTTAGATCTATACTGTGGTCCATAAACGAGGCTCATGATGCCACTGTTAGTTTTTGTGTATAATGAAATTAATATTCGTATGTCCGGTTTCGAACCCCAAGCTAAAATAAGCTTGTCACTCGTTCTTGTACACACGCGATAGTAGCGTTCCAATGGGAAAGCTAGGTTCAAGATCACTAACAAACCAAACACTTAATAAGCAAGACCGAAGTCGACAATTCCTAGTGGAATTAAAATAGGTCGATCGGTGGTGTAGCTTAGAGGGAAGAAGAAGAGAAATTTGGCTTGCTAGGGATTCCAGATTAGGTGAAAATCAAATTCAAAGTGAATTGTATTTATAGGTAATCCCTAGGGCACCAAACTTGCTCCCTACTCCATCTCAAAAAACCGGCCAGCCCATCCATAAGGCCATTCGGCCGACCCAAACCCAACCATGGGTTTCTAGATTCTTCTTTGGTCCTTTTTGCATAATTAGTCCTTTAACGGTCGTTATCTCTAACCCCGTTAAGTACTAACTATCGTTAAGTGTTTGTTTAAGTGAAATGAATAAATATAAATATAAAATATATTTAATCTATTCAAACCAATGGAACTCTCACGTATTGTGTGCAATCCCGAGTCTCGGGTTCGAAACCGGACATACAAATATTAATTTCATTATACACAAAAACTAACAGCTCCCACTTGGATAATGATTAATATTGTAATGACATGGGCTAGTCTAGCTTTAACAGATCCCAATGCCCCCAGCTTGATCCGAGTTGTGGTTCTCCTGGAAAAAACCACTTGATGATATAATCATCATACTTATCCTTTTGTTACTAATACTGCGTTAATTTGGATATGGATCTTGTCATTCCATAATTAACAGTAGTTTCTCGTTTATACATAATTGAACAAGATTACCAAAACATCTGAACGTCTTCCAGATAGACTTTGGGCGTGCGCACGCAAACATCTTGTTAATCATACGAGTGGCCAAGCAGTATTAAACTTCAACACAAAGTTGAAGGAACAAATCCCTTATTGACTGCGAGCATAATCCTTGAACTTCGCATCATTTCTGAAAATAGCCCTTATAACTACCTTTTACGGATAGCGTTAGACTATCTTACAGAAAATGAGCTACATCCTCGGCAATTATCTGTCATCTCAAGTCAGAGGATAAATATTCATGATATACTTAATGACTATGATCCATAAAGTATAATCATGTTGTTGGGATAAGTCCTATATTCAATTTATCCAATATTGAATATCATGTGACATTGGTGTCTTAACCTTACAGTACATTCTACCAATCCTCACATTTGTCTTAGTTCAATAATATTCCCATATTATTAATTGACAACGGACTATTTAGAATAATTAAATTACTCATGGATTTAAACATGCAAATATAGGACACAAATATTAATAATGATAATAAACGTTATCCGCACTTTATTTCATTAAAATAATAATTGTTTACACGTCCCTATCGAAATACTAATCCAACAGATTTACATGAAACTATCTGCTAAACGAAGACCAATACCCTGAGCATGACGATTAAATGTCTCCTTAGGTAATGCCTTCGTGAAAGGATCAGCCAGATTGTTATCTGTGTGAACTTTGAGTACTCTTATTTCACCATCATCGACTTGTTGTCGAACATAGTGAAGTTTCCTTTTAAAGTGTCTGGCGCCTTTCATAACTCCAGGTTCATTGGCGAATGTAATTGCAGCAGAGTTATCGCAATATACATTTATAGGTAATTCTATTGAAGGCATCACTCCAAGATCCTTAATGAATTTCCTTATCCAAACAGCTTCTTGTGCCACTTCCGATGCAGCAATGTACTCAGCTTCTGTAGCAGACATGGCCGTTATGCTCTGCTTCTTACTCTTCCAGTCCACAGCTCCTCCATTTATGACAAAAACGTAACCCGTCTGAGACTTCGTATCATCTTTATCAGTCTGAAAGGACGCATCGCAGAAACCTGTAACATTCAGTTCTGCGTCTGGATTTCCCCCGAAAACAAGAAACATATCTTTAGTATTCCTTAGATACTTAAGAATGTCCTTTACAGCTTTCCAGTGTTTTACTCCTGGATTCTGCTGATATCGACTGGTCATGTTTTGAGCAAATGCCACATCTGGCCTTGTGCATCTAACAGCATACATGATAGAACCAACTGCAGAAGCATATGGAACATTCTTCATGTATGCTTCCTCTCCAGGTGTAGAAGCACACATTTCACTGCTCAATTCATGTTTCACTTGCATGGGCAGATATCCTTTCTTGGAATTCTGCATATTGAATCTCTTCAATATTTTATCCATGTAAGCACTTTGACTTAAACCGATTAACCGTTTAGATCTGTCTCTATAGATCTTGATTCCAAGGATATACGCTGCTTCCCCTAAATCCTTCATGGAAAAACAACTACCAAGATATTCCTTAACTTCATTAAGGCTTGGTATGTCACTTCCCATGATTAATATGTCATCGACATATAGAATAAGGAAAACAGTGTTACTCCCACTAACTTTGTGGTATACACATGGCTCATCGAAATTCTGAGTAAATCCAAATTTCTTGATTTCCTCATCAAATTTCTTATTCCATTGCCTGGATGCTTGCTTCAATCCATAGATGGATCTTTGAAGTTTGCATACACGCTCAGGAAATTCTGGATTCACAAACCCCTCAGGTTGCGCCATGTAGATGTCTTCATCTAGGCGACCATTCAGAAAGGCGGTTTTGACATCCATTTGCCAAATCTCATAGTCATAGTAGGCAGCTATGGCTATAAGAATCCTAATAGCTCTAATGTCGGCCACAGGAGAAAAGGTCTCCTCATAGTCAACACCGTATGTTTGGGTAAAGCCTTTAGCTACCAAACGAGCCTTATAGGTGTGTACATTGCCATCCATGTCAGTCTTTTTCTTAAATAGCCACTTACACCCAACTACCTTAGCATTGGGTGGAAGGTCTACTTCAGTCCAGACTTGATTATCTTTCATGGATTGCATTTCCCCATCCATGGCAGTCTGCCATTTTTCCTTTTCAGGACTAATAATGGCAGCTCTATAGCTAGTTGGCTCATCAGTTTGATCCAATAGTATAGTTTCCTCATCATCTATGTTCAAACATAGACGCTCAGGAGCCTTTGCAGATCTTGAAGATCTGCGGACAGGTACCACTTCAACTTCAGGTGGAGGACCTAAACTTTCTGGTTCCACAGGAAGTGTGTTAGTGCTTTCAGAAGGTGAAGTATCTTCATGATCATTTTCAAGATCATATGCCCTCCCACTGATTTCTTGAGATATTAAATTATCTTCAAGAAAATCACCGTACCTAGCCACGATGACCTTATTTTCAGGTGGGAAGTAAAAGTAGTAACCCTTCGTTTCCTTAGGGTATCCTACGAAGATACACTTAACAGATCTTTGTTGGAGTTTATCAGGTGAGTCACGTTTAACAAACGCCTCACAACCCCAGACCTTTAAGTAAGAAAAGTTGGGAGCTTTTCCAGTCCATACTTCATATGGAGTCTTATCAACCTTCTTAGTTGGAATCCTATTCAACACGTGAACAGCCGTTTCAAGAGCATAATCCCAAAAGGATAAGGGAAGAGTTGTAAGATTAAACATGGATCGTACCATATCTAACAAAGTACGATTTCTCCTTTCAGATACACCATTTTGTTGTGGCGTATAAGGAGAAGTGAGTTGTTGCACAATGCCACACTCACCCAGATAATCCTTAAACTCTTGGCTTAAGTACTCACCACCACGATCGGATCGAAGTGCCTTGATCTTCTTTCCGAGTTGTAATTCTACTTCATTTTTAAAAACCTTGAATGTCTCAAAGACTTCATGTTTATGTTTAAGTAAATAAACATAACCATAACGACTATAGTCATCCGTGAAGGTCAAGAAGTAGACAGCACCACGTTTAGACACATGTCTAAGTGGACCACACACATCCGTGTGTATTAATCCAAGTAGATCTGAAGCCTTCTCCATATTGCTATGGAAAGGTTTCTTTGTCATCTTTCCAGATATGCAAGATTCGCATTTATCAACTGAATCATCATTGACATTTTTCAAAAGCCCATCGTGTTGCAGCTTTTCCATGCGATTCTTACCTATGTGGGCAAGACGGCAGTGCCATAAATAAGACGAGTCCAAGTTAGACTTGACTCTCTTATTCCCGATGCTATACATAGAATTATTTCTATTGGATACATGGTTATCCATGTCAATTTCAAACACACCATTTAATGAAATAGCATTAAAATAAAAAACAGAATTTAGAGAAACAGAAATTCCATTATCATTAAAAGTATGCTTAAAATCCAAATCCAATAACAAAGAAACTGAAACGACACCTCTAACAATAGAAGGTGCGTAATGACAATTGTTCAAAACTAATATTAAACCAGAAGGTAAAACTAGCTCAAAAGTCCCTATGGCTTCTACTGCTGCACGTATTCCATTTCCCACGTACAAGTAGCATTCCCCATAGTTCAGCTTCTTTGCTCCTCTAAGCCCCTGCGATGTATTACAAATGTGAGTACCACATCCTGTATCATATATCCAGGCATTTTGCTTACGAGGAAAAGAAAATAATTCAACCATAAAAATACCTGAAGTGCTGGCGCCCTGCCCAGCCTTGGCATTCTTATTTTTGCGACACTCTTCAAGCAACAATGGACAGTCACGCTTCCAGTGTCCAGGAGTGTTACAGTGGTGACAAGCAGCCGCATCCTTCTTGGGATAATCCTTCTTGGGAGGAGGATTCTGCTTCTTCGGCTTTTGCTGATAGGTCACAATCTGCTTGCCCTTGTCAGCTTTGCCTTTTCCTTTCTTGTTCACATGTTTCGGTTTACCGGGCTTAGCTACTCTACCACCTCTTATTGCCATAACAGCAGGTGTAGGAGCTTTCTTTGTGAGGGACTTCTCATGCTCAATAAGCATTGCATGCAATTCAGAAAATGTCTTCCCCTTGCAATGCATGTTAAAGTTGCGCACAAAATCACCATATAATTCCTCATTGAGGGATCGGTTGATGAGGCCAACTTTAACGTCTTCCACAAACCCACAACCAAGTTCATCTAGTTGGTCAAGATAACCTTTTACTTTAAGTGCATGATCACTTACGGGTGTTGTGGCATCCTGCTTACACTTGCCCAAGTTGTCAAGTATATCATACAACTCAGCCATTGGTGATTTCTGAAACATGCGTGTCAGTTCATCAATCATGTTTTTCGGGCTATAATTTTCAAACTGTTTGACCAGTTGATCATCCATCCCCGATAGCATGAGACAGGCCGCATCATTGTGCCTGTCATAGGTTTCAGTGTACTTTCTAAGTATTTCATTAGAAGAGGTAGCAGGAGGAGCTTCTTGAAGAACCTCAGTAAGACATTCATAACGTTTGGCAATCCTAAGAACAAGCCTTAGATTGCGATACCAAGCGTTAAAATTCTTAGTCCCAGTCAGTTTTTCCTTTTCAAGCATCATCTTGAAACAGGAAGTCATGTTTGACGAGTTTCCGGGTTGGGCCATTTCTACAGAAAAAGTTCAAAAGTTAGTACTTTCGATAATAAACATTTCAAGAAAATTAAGCACCCATTGGTTTAAAAACCATTTAATTTTCTATGAAAACTAGGATCCTAATTGACGCCGTTTCATTACATCAGCTTTGGCTGCTAGTAATAAAAGTGCTCAAAAAGGTACGGGATCACCCAATTGCCAATGTCAAATTGCAATTCCTAGAAATCTTGGGACTTACATTTATGTTGCCAACATCAGTTGCAAAATGTAAGCATGTTTCATCCCCAATTCTTTATGCCTTGGCGCCGTTCCATTACATCAGCTTTGGCTGCTAGTAATGAAAGTGCCCAATTAAGTTAACCAACTTAAGAAACTGTAAATTGACGTCAGTTTATTGCATTCAGCTTTGGCTGCTAGCAATAAAGTACTCAATTTTACCCTTAGATGACCACCCTTTGAACATCAACATTCAGCTTTGGCTGCTAGTGATGTAGGATGAAACCTTAGGTGTTTCTTTTTGTAGTTGGGTGACATATAACTTAAATTTATAGGGTAATAAAATTTTTGATGTGTTAAATCAAAAATATGTACAAAGATGTCATGCATTCATCTTTGTAGCATATATGTTTTCAAAAACAAAACCATTTACTAATTCGTAGCTCAAATTATCAAATCTTTTAATTGAGGCGTTGAATAAATTACAACATTGCCTTAAGATGCTTCGTATTAGTTGTGGTGTACTTGGTAAGTCTAAAATTGACGCACAGGCGGGCGTAGGGACGACAGCCGCCGAAGCTGGTTAAAACCGTGCCCCTCTAAGGTCACATTTTAATGCGAACCAACTAGAACCCACTTTTTAGTTTGTCAATTTTAGGTCCGCCGCTTCGACCACTTAATACAGTCGCAATCAATCAACTAAAAGAATATAATTTTCTTGCTAAAACAATTAATGTAGTAAATTTATTATTGCTAGTCTCGCCTGGGAGCAAATTACCGTGCGAAGCGAACCACTGTCGGCACATAAGACTTGGCAATAATTAAAATTACTACAAAGGTTTCATAGTTATTAGTCTTATTTATTTTTATTATGAAAAATTACCCTCTTTTGTAGTTTACAATCCATCATAATTTACAACACAAAAGATCAAGTAATTCATAAAATAAATAAACACACAATAACAAATATATGATCATCCACGATATCATATAGCCACATGCAAACCTTTTTCAATAAATCCTATTATTAATTCTATGTGTAATTTTGAATGTATGTAACTAACAAAACTCCCATTGGTTTTCGAGCTCATTGTACCCAATGGACCACAGCACCAAATAAATTTGGCCGCGTAAGTTTTAGTTAGTTAGATACCACATTGCACATAACCTTTTAATTAATATATTGAGGTCTTCCCCAATTTTAGATTTATTTAAATCATGTAGCAAATAAATTCATACAAATCGTCCCATACATCAAACCATGACAAAACATGCAAGATTTTGTCATGGATACCATATTAACACATAATCATGAAATCCATATTAACATGTTAATATCTAGTACGTATTTAATTAATTGGTGACATCACATAGTATTCACAAATTAATCCCTAAAAATTTTTCCATGCATAATCTAGGGTTTCTAACAAGTTTTAATGAAAACTAACATAAACCCTAACTCATTAATAGTGGATCGATCAACATATATAAAATTGGGTTATGTATATGTCGAACCAACAAGGTAAAACCACCAAGAATCACAAACTGAAACGGGGTTAGAGATAACGACCGTTAAATACTAACTATCGTTAAGTGTTTGTTTAAGTGAAATGAATAAATATAAATATAAAATATATTTAATCTATTCAAACCAATGGAACTCTCACGTATTGTGTGCAATCCCGAGTCTCGGGTTCGAAACCGGACATACAAATATTAATTTCATTATACACAAAAACTAACAGCTCCCACTTGGATAATGATTAATATTGTAATGACATGGGCTAGTCTAGCTTTAACAGATCCCAATGCCCCCAGCTTGATCCGAGTTGTGGTTCTCCTGGAAAAAACCACTTGATGATATAATCATCATACTTATCCTTTTGTTACTAATACTGCGTTAATTTGGATATGGATCTTGTCATTCCATAATTAACAGTAGTTTCTCGTTTATACATAATTGAACAAGATTACCAAAACATCTGAACGTCTTCCAGATAGACTTTGGGCGTGCGCACGCAAACATCTTGTTAATCATACGAGTGGCCAAGCAGTATTAAACTTCAACACAAAGTTGAAGGAACAAATCCCTTATTGACTGCGAGCATAATCCTTGAACTTCGCATCATTTCTGAAAATAGCCCTTATAACTACCTTTTACGGATAGCGTTAGACTATCTTACAGAAAATGAGCTACATCCTCGGCAATTATCTGTCATCTCAAGTCAGAGGATAAATATTCATGATATACTTAATGACTATGATCCATAAAGTATAATCATGTTGTTGGGATAAGTCCTATATTCAATTTATCCAATATTGAATATCATGTGACATTGGTGTCTTAACCTTACAGTACATTCTACCAATCCTCACATTTGTCTTAGTTCAATAATATTCCCATATTATTAATTGACAACGGACTATTTAGAATAATTAAATTACTCATGGATTTAAACATGCAAATATAGGACACAAATATTAATAATGATAATAAACGTTATCCGCACTTTATTTCATTAAAATAATAATTGTTTACACGTCCCTATCGAAATACTAATCCAACAGATTTACATGAAACTATCTGCTAAACGAAGACCAATACCCTGAGCATGACGATTAAATGTCTCCTTAGGTAATGCCTTCGTGAAAGGATCAGCCAGATTGTTATCTGTGTGAACTTTGAGTACTCTTATTTCACCATCATCGACTTGTTCTCGAACATAGTGAAGTTTCCTTTTAAAGTGTCTGGCGCCTTTCATAACTCCAGGTTCATTGGCGAATGTAATTGCAGCAGAGTTATCGCAATATACATTTATAGGTAATTCTATTGAAGGCATCACTCCAAGATCCTTAATGAATTTCCTTATCCAAACAGCTTCTTGTGCCGCTTCCGATGCAGCAATGTACTCAGCTTCTGTAGCAGACATGGCCGTTATGCTCTGCTTCTTACTCTTCCAGTCCACAGCTCCTCCATTTATGACAAAAACGTAACCCGTCTGAGACTTCGTATCATCTTTATCAGTCTGAAAGGATGCATCGCAGAAACCTGTAACATTCAGTTCTGCGTCTGGATTTCCCCCGAAAACAAGAAACATATCTTTAGTATTCCTTAGATACTTAAGAATGTCCTTTACAGCTTTCCAGTGTTTTACTCCTGGATTCTGCTGATATCGACTGGTCATGTTTTGAGCAAATGCCACATCTGGCCTTGTGCATCTAACAGCATACATGATAGAACCAACTGCAGAAGCATATGGAACATTCTTCATGTATGCTTCCTCTCCAGGTGTAGAAGCACACATTTCACTGCTCAATTCATGTTTCACTTGCATGGGCAGATATCCTTTCTTGGAATTCTGCATATTGAATCTCTTCAATATTTTATCCATGTAAGCACTTTGACTTAAACCGATTAACCGTTTAGATCTGTCTCTATAGATCTTGATTCCAAGGATATACGCTGCTTCCCCTAAATCCTTCATGGAAAAACAACTACCAAGATATTCCTTAACTTCATTAAGGCTTGGTATGTCACTTCCCATGATTAATATGTCATCGACATATAGAATAAGGAAAACAGTGTTACTCCCACTAACTTTGTGGTATACACATGGCTCATCGAAATTCTGAGTAAATCCAAATTTCTTGATTTCCTCATCAAATTTCTTATTCCATTGCCTGGATGCTTGCTTCAATCCATAGATGGATCTTTGAAGTTTGCATACACGCTCAGGAAATTCTGGATTCACAAACCCCTCAGGTTGCGCCATGTAGATGTCTTCATCTAGGCGACCATTCAGAAAGGCGGTTTTGACATCCATTTGCCAAATCTCATAGTCATAGTAGGCAGCTATGGCTATAAGAATCCTAATAGCTCTAATGTCGGCCACAGGAGAAAAGGTCTCCTCATAGTCAACACCGTATGTTTGGGTAAAGCCTTTAGCTACCAAACGAGCCTTATAGGTGTGTATATTGCCATCCATGTCAGTCTTTTTCTTAAATAGCCACTTACACCCAACTACCTTAGCATTGGGTGGAAGGTCTACTTCAGTCCAGACTTGATTATCTTTCATGGATTGCATTTCCCCATCCATGGCAGTCTGCCATTTTTCCTTTTCAGGACTAATAATGGCAGCTCTATAGCTAGTTGGCTCATCAGTTTGATCCAATAGTATAGTTTCCTCATCATCTATGTTCAAACATAGACGCTCAGGAGCCTTTGCAGATCTTGAAGATCTGCGGACGGGTACCACTTCAACTTCAGGTGGAGGACCTAAACTTTCTGGTTCTACAGGAAGTGTGTTAGTGCTTTCAGAAGGTGAAGTATCTTCATGATCATTTTCAAGATCATATGCCCTCCCACTGATTTCTTGAGATATTAAATTATCTTCAAGAAAATCACCGTACCTAGCCACGATGACCTTATTTTCAGGTGGGAAGTAAAAGTAGTAACCCTTCGTTTCCTTAGGGTATCCTACGAAGATACACTTAACAGATCTTTGTTGGAGTTTATCAGGTGAGTCACGTTTAACAAACGCCTCACAACCCCAGACCTTTAAGTAAGAAAAGTTGGGAGCTTTTCCAGTCCATACTTCATATGGAGTCTTATCAACCTTCTTAGTTGGAATCCTATTCAACACGTGAACAGCCGTTTCAAGAGCATAATCCCAAAAGGATAAGGGAAGAGTTGTAAGATTAAACATGGATCGTACCATATCTAACAAAGTACGATTTCTCCTTTCAGATACACCATTTTGTTGTGGCGTATAAGGAGAAGTGAGTTGTTGCACAATGCCACACTCACCCAGATAATCCTTAAACTCTTGGCTTAAGTACTCACCACCACGATCGGATCGAAGTGCCTTGATCTTCTTTCCGAGTTGTAATTCTACTTCATTTTTAAAAACCTTGAATGTCTCAAAGACTTCATGTTTATGTTTAAGTAAATAAACATAACCATAACGACTATAGTCATCCGTGAAGGTCAAGAAGTAGACAGCACCACGTTTAGACACATGTCTAAGTGGACCACACACATCCGTGTGTATTAATCCAAGTAGATCTGAAGCCTTCTCCATATTGCTATGGAAAGGTTTCTTTGTCATCTTTCCAGATATGCAAGATTCGCATTTATCAACTGAATCATCATTGACATTTTTCAAAAGCCCATCGTGTTGCAGCTTTTCCATGCGATTCTTACCTATGTGGGCAAGACGGCAGTGCCATAAATAAGACGAGTCCAAGTTAGACTTGACTCTCTTATTCCCGATGCTATACATAGAATTATTTCTATTGGATACATGGTTATCCATGTCAATTTCAAACACACCATTTAATGAAATAGCATTAAAATAAAAAACAGAATTTAGAGAAACAGAAATTCCATTATCATTAAAAGTATGCTTAAAACCCAAATCCAATAACAAAGAAACTGAAACGACACCTCTAACAATAGAAGGTGCGTAATGACAATTGTTCAAAACTAATATTAAACCAGAAGGTAAAACTAGCTCAAAAGTCCCTATGGCTTCTACTGCTGCACGTATTCCATTTCCCACGTACAAGTAGCATTCCCCATAGTTCAGCTTCTTTGCTCCTCTAAGCCCCTGCGATGTATTACAAATGTGAGTACCACATCCTGTATCATATATCCAGGCATTTTGCTTACGAGGAAAAGAAAATAATTCAACCATAAAAATACCTGAAGTGCTGGCGCCCTGCCCAGCCTTGGCATTCTTATTTTTGCGACACTCTTCAAGCAACAATGGACAGTCACGCTTCCAGTGTCCAGGAGTGTTACAGTGGTGACAAGCAGCCGCATCCTTCTTGGGATAATCCTTCTTGGGAGGAGGATTCTGCTTCTTCGGCTTTTGCTGATAGGTCACAATCTGCTTGCCCTTGTCAGCTTTGCCTTTTCCTTTCTTGTTCACATGTTTCGGTTTACCGGGCTTAGCTACTCTACCACCTCTTATTGCCATAACAGCAGGTGTAGGAGCTTTCTTTGTGAGGGACTTCTCATGCTCAATAAGCATTGCATGCAATTCAGAAAATGTCTTCCCCTTGCAATGCATGTTAAAGTTGCGCACAAAATCACCATATAATTCCTCATTGAGGGATCGGTTGATGAGGCCAACTTTAACGTCTTCCACAAACCCACAACCAAGTTCATCTAGTTGGTCAAGATAACCTTTTACTTTAAGTGCATGATCACTTACGGGTGTTGTGGCATCCTGCTTACACTTGCCCAAGTTGTCAAGTATATCATACAACTCAGCCATTGGTGATTTCTGAAACATGCGTGTCAGTTCATCAATCATGTTTTTCGGGCTATAATTTTCAAACTGTTTGACCAGTTGATCATCCATCCCCGATAGCATGAGACAGGCCGCATCATTGTGCCTGTCATAGGTTTCAGTGTACTTTCTAAGTATTTCATTAGAAGAGGTAGCAGGAGGAGCTTCTTGAAGAACCTCAGTAAGACATTCATAACGTTTGGCAATCCTAAGAACAAGCCTTAGATTGCGATACCAAGCGTTAAAATTCTTAGTCCCAGTCAGTTTTTCCTTTTCAAGCATCATCTTGAAACAGGAAGTCATGTTTGACGAGTTTCCGGGTTGGGCCATTTCTACAGAAAAAGTTCAAAAGTTAGTACTTTCGATAATAAACATTTCAAGAAAATTAAGCACCCATTGGTTTAAAAACCATTTAATTTTCTATGAAAACTAGGATCCTAATTGACGCCGTTTCATTACATCAGCTTTGGCTGCTAGTAATAAAAGTGCTCAAAAAGGTACGGGATCACCCAATTGCCAATGTCAAATTGCAATTCCTAGAAATCTTGGGACTTACATTTATGTTGCCAACATCAGTTGCAAAATGTAAGCATGTTTCATCCCCAATTCTTTATGCCTTGGCGCCGTTCCATTACATCAGCTTTGGCTGCTAGTAATGAAAGTGCCCAATTAAGTTAACCAACTTAAGAAACTGTAAATTGACGTCAGTTTATTGCATTCAGCTTTGGCTGCTAGCAATAAAGTACTCAATTTTACCCTTAGATGACCACCCTTTGAACATCAACATTCAGCTTTGGCTGCTAGTGATGTAGGATGAAACCTTAGGTGTTTCTTTTTGTAGTTGGGTGACATATAACTTAAATTTATAGGGTAATAAAATTTTTGATGTGTTAAATCAAAAATATGTACAAAGATGTCATGCATTCATCTTTGTAGCATATATGTTTTCAAAAACAAAACCATTTACTAATTCGTAGCTCAAATTATCAAATCTTTTAATTGAGGCGTTGAATAAATTACAACATTGCCTTAAGATGCTTCGTATTAGTTGTGGTGTACTTGGTAAGTCTAAAATTGACGCACAGGCGGGCGTAGGGACGACAGCCGCCGAAGCTGGTTAAAACCGTGCCCCTCTAAGGTCACAATTTAATGCGAACCAACTAGAACCCACTTTTTAGTTTGTCAATTTTAGGTCCGCCGCTTCGACCACTTAATACAGTCGCAATCAATCAACTAAAAGAATATAATTTTCTTGCTAAAACAATTAATGTAGTAAATTTATTATTGCTAGTCTCGCCTGGGAGCAAATTACCGTGCGAAGCGAACCACTGTCGGCACATAAGACTTGGCAATAATTAAAATTACTACAAAGGTTTCATAGTTATTAGTCTTATTTATTTTTATTATGAAAAATTACCCTCTTTTGTAGTTTACAATCCATCATAATTTACAACACAAAAGATCAAGTAATTCATAAAATAAATAAACACACAATAACAAATATATGATCATCCACGATATCATATAGCCACATGCAAACCTTTTTCAATAAATCCTATTATTAATTCTATGTGTAATTTTGAATGTATGTAACTAACAAAACTCCCATTGGTTTTCGAGCTCATTGTACCCAATGGACCACAGCACCAAATAAATTTGGCCGCGTAAGTTTTAGTTAGTTAGATACCACATTGCACATAACCTTTTAATTAATATATTGAGGTCTTCCCCAATTTTAGATTTATTTAAATCATGTAGCAAATAAATTCATACAAATCGTCCCATACATCAAACCATGACAAAACATGCAAGATTTTGTCATGGATACCATATTAACACATAATCATGAAATCCATATTAACATGTTAATATCTAGTACGTATTTAATTAATTGGTGACATCACATAGTATTCACAAATTAATCCCTAAAAATTTTTCCATGCATAATCTAGGGTTTCTAACAAGTTTTAATGAAAACTAACATAAACCCTAACTCATTAATAGTGGATCGATCCACATATATAAAATTAGGGTTTCAAAATAAAAACCCTAGAAAATTAAATGCATGTATCTAGTAAAGATCCAATTTTTTAGGTTTTAGTAATTAATTACAAGTTCTAAACGAGGCTCATGATGCCACTGTTGGAATATGTGAACTATTAAAATCATAAACACATAAAACATCACAAAGCACGCAGCGGAAAGATCTAATGAACATGTAATTAATTAACTTAAATAAATTAGGGTTTATGATTACGCGATTATGGTAACATAATCTAGGGTTTCAGTGTACTTTCTAAGTATTTCATTATTATCTTTCATGGATAATACTTAGAAAGTACACTGAAACCCTAGATTATGATCATATATTTGTTATTGTTTTTAATTACCCAATGGACCACAGCACCAAATAAATTTGGCCACCCTTTGAACACTATGGAAAAGGCCAAATTTATGCGATGCATTTAATCATCATACTTATTCCATGATTTTAATAGTTCACATATTCCAACAGTGGCATCATGAGCCTCGTTTAGAACTTGTAATTAATTACTAAAACCTAAAAAATTGGATCTTTACTAGATACATGCATTTAATTTTCTAGGGTTTTTATTTTGAAACCCTAATTTTATATATGTGGATCGATCCACTATTAATGAGTTAGGGTTTATGTTAGTTTTCATTAAAACTTGTTAGAAACCCTAGATTATGCATGGAAAAATTTTTAGGGATTAATTTGTGAATACTATGTGATGTCACCAATTAATTAAATACGTACTAGATATTAACATGTTAATATGGATTTCATGATTATGTGTTAATATGGTATCCATGACAAAATCTTGCATGTTTTGTCATGGTTTGATGTATGGGACGATTTGTATGAATTTATTTGCTACATGATTTAAATAAATCTAAAATTGGGGAAGACCTCAATATATTAATTAAAAGGTTATGTGCAATGTGGTATCTAACTAACTAAAACTTACGCGGCCAAATTTATTTGGTGCTGTGGTCCATTGGGTACAATGAGCTCGAAAACCAATGGGAGTTTTGTTAGTTACATACATTCAAAATTACACATAGAATTAATAATAGGATTTATTGAAAAAGGTTTGCATGTGGCTATATGATATCGTGGATGATCATATATTTGTTATTGTGTGTTTATTTATTTTATGAATTACTTGATCTTTTGTGTTGTAAATTATGATGGATTGTAAACTACAAAAGAGGGTAATTTTTCATAATAAAAATAAATAAGACTAATAACTATGAAACCTTTGTAGTAATTTTAATTATTGCCAAGTCTTATGTGCCGACAGTGGTTCGCTTCGCACGGTAATTTGCTCCCAGGCGAGACTAGCAATAATAAATTTACTACATTAATTGTTTTAGCAAGAAAATTATATTCTTTTAGTTGATTGATTGCGACTGTATTAAGTGGTCGAAGCGGCGGACCTAAAATTGACAAACTAAAAAGTGGGTTCTAGTTGGTTCGCATTAAATTGTGACCTTAGAGGGGCACGGTTTTAACCAGCTTCGGCGGCTGTCGTCCCTACGCCCGCCTGTGCGTCAATTTTAGACTTACCAAGTACACCACAACTAATACGAAGCATCTTAAGGCAATGTTGTAATTTATTCAACGCCTCAATTAAAAGATTTGATAATTTGAGCTACGAATTAGTAAATGGTTTTGTTTTTGAAAACATATATGCTACAAAGATGAATGCATGACATCTTTGTACATATTTTTGATTTAACACATCAAAAATTTTATTACCCTATAAATTTAAGTTATATGTCACCCAACTACAAAAAGAAACACCTAAGGTTTCATCCTACATCACTAGCAGCCAAAGCTGAATGTTGATGTTCAAAGGGTGGTCATCTAAGGGTAAAATTGAGTACTTTATTGCTAGCAGCCAAAGCTGAATGCAATAAACTGACGTCAATTTACAGTTTCTTAAGTTGGTTAACTTAATTGGGCACTTTCATTACTAGCAGCCAAAGCTGATGTAATGGAACGGCGCCAAGGCATAAAGAATTGGGGATGAAACATGCTTACATTTTGCAACTGATGTTGGCAACATAAATGTAAGTCCCAAGATTTCTAGGAATTGCAATTTGACATTGGCAATTGGGTGATCCCGTACCTTTTTGAGCACTTTTATTACTAGCAGCCAAAGCTGATGTAATGAAACGGCGTCAATTAGGATCCTAGTTTTCATAGAAAATTAAATGGTTTTTAAACCAATGGGTGCTTAATTTTCTTGAAATGTTTATTATCGAAAGTACTAACTTTTGAACTTTTTCTGTAGAAATGGCCCAACCCGGAAACTCGTCAAACATGACTTCCTGTTTCAAGATGATGCTTGAAAAGGAAAAACTGACTGGGACTAAGAATTTTAACGCTTGGTATCGCAATCTAAGGCTTGTTCTTAGGATTGCCAAACGTTATGAATGTCTTACTGAGGTTCTTCAAGAAGCTCCTCCTGCTACCTCTTCTAATGAAATACTTAGAAAGTACACTGAAACCTATGACAGGCACAATGATGCGGCCTGTCTCATGCTATCGGGGATGGATGATCAACTGGTCAAACAGTTTGAAAATTATAGCCCGAAAAACATGATTGATGAACTGACACGCATGTTTCAGAAATCACCAATGGCTGAGTTGTATGATATACTTGACAACTTGGGCAAGTGTAAGCAGGATGCCACAACACCCGTAAGTGATCATGCACTTAAAGTAAAAGGTTATCTTGACCAACTAGATGAACTTGGTTGTGGGTTTGTGGAAGACGTTAAAGTTGGCCTCATCAACCGATCCCTCAATGAGGAATTATATGGTGATTTTGTGCGCAACTTTAACATGCATTGCAAGGGGAAGACATTTTCTGAATTGCATGCAATGCTTATTGAGCATGAGAAGTCCCTCACAAAGAAAGCTCCTACACCTGCTGTTATGGCAATAAGAGGTGGTAGAGTAGCTAAGCCCGGTAAACCGAAACATGTGAACAAGAAAGGAAAAGGCAAAGCTGACAAGGGCAAGCAGATTGTGACCTATCAGCAAAAGCCGAAGAAGCAGAATCCTCCTCCCAAGAAGGATTATCCCAAGAAGGATGCGGCTGCTTGTCACCACTGTAACACTCCTGGACACTGGAAGCGTGACTGTCCATTGTTGCTTGAAGAGTGTCGCAAAAATAAGAATGCCAAGGCTGGGCAGGGCGCCAGCACTTCAGGTATTTTTATGGTTGAATTATTTTCTTTTCCTCGTAAGCAAAATGCCTGGATATATGATACAGGATGTGGTACTCACATTTGTAATACATCGCAGGGGCTTAGAGGAGCAAAGAAGCTGAACTATGGGGAATGCTACTTGTACGTGGGAAATGGAATACGTGCAGCAGTAGAAGCCATAGGGACTTTTGAGCTAGTTTTACCTTCTGGTTTAATATTAGTTTTGAACAATTGTCATTACGCACCTTCTATTGTTAGAGGTGTCGTTTCAGTTTCTTTGTTATTGGATTTGGGTTTTAAGCATACTTTTAATGATAATGGAATTTCTGTTTCTCTAAATTCTGTTTTTTATTTTAATGCTATTTCATTAAATGGTGTGTTTGAAATTGACATGGATAACCATGTATCCAATAGAAATAATTCTATGTATAGCATCGGGAATAAGAGAGTCAAGTCTAACTTGGACTCGTCTTATTTATGGCACTGCCGTCTTGCCCACATAGGTAAGAATCGCATGGAAAAGCTGCAACACGATGGGCTTTTGAAAAATGTCAATGATGATTCAGTTGATAAATGCGAATCTTGCATATCTGGAAAGATGACAAAGAAACCTTTCCATAGCAATATGGAGAAGGCTTCAGATCTACTTGGATTAATACACACGGATGTGTGTGGTCCACTTAGACATGTGTCTAAACGTGGTGCTGTCTACTTCTTGACCTTCACGGATGACTATAGTCGTTATGGTTATGTTTATTTACTTAAACATAAACATGAAGTCTTTGAGACATTCAAGGTTTTTAAAAATGAAGTAGAATTACAACTCGGAAAGAAGATCAAGGCACTTCGATCCGATCGTGGTGGTGAGTACTTAAGCCAAGAGTTTAAGGATTATCTGGGTGAGTGTGGCATTGTGCAACAACTCACTTCTCCTTATACGCCACAACAAAATGGTGTATCTGAAAGGAGAAATCGTACTTTGTTAGATATGGTACGATCCATGTTTAATCTTACAACTCTTCCCTTATCCTTTTGGGATTATGCTCTTGAAACGGCTGTTCACGTGTTGAATAGGATTCCAACTAAGAAGGTTGATAAGACTCCATATGAAGTATGGACTGGAAAAGCTCCCAACTTTTCTTACTTAAAGGTCTGGGGTTGTGAGGCGTTTGTTAAACGTGACTCACCTGATAAACTCCAACAAAGATCTGTTAAGTGTATCTTCGTAGGATACCCTAAGGAAACGAAGGGTTACTACTTTTACTTCCCACCTGAAAATAAGGTCATCGTGGCTAGGTACGGTGATTTTCTTGAAGATAATTTAATATCTCAAGAAATCAGTGGGAGGGCATATGATCTTGAAAATGATCATGAAGATACTTCACCTTCTGAAAGCACAAACACACTTCCTGTGGAACCAGAAAGTTTAGGTCCTCCACCTGAAGTTGAAGTGGTACCCGTCCGCAGATCTTCAAGATCTGCAAAGGCTCCTGAGCGTCTATGTTTGAACATAGATGATGAGGAAACTATACTATTGGATCAAACTGATGAGCCAACTAGCTATAGAGCTGCCATTATTAGTCCTGAAAAGGAAAAATGGCAGACTGCCATGGATGGGGAAATGCAATCCATGAAAGATAATCAAGTCTGGACTGAAGTAGACCTTCCACCCAATGCTAAGGTAGTTGGGTGTAAGTGGCTATTTAAGAAAAAGACTGACATGGATGGCAATGTACACACCTATAAGGCTCGTTTGGTAGCTAAAGGCTTTACCCAAACATACGGTGTTGACTATGAGGAGACCTTTTCTCCTGTGGCCGACATTAGAGCTATTAGGATTCTTATAGCCATAGCTGCCTACTATGACTATGAGATTTGGCAAATGGATGTCAAAACCGCCTTTCTGAATGGTCGCCTAGATGAAGACATCTACATGGCGCAACCTGAGGGGTTTGTGAATCCAGAATTTCCTGAGCGTGTATGCAAACTTCAAAGATCCATCTATGGATTGAAGCAAGCATCCAGGCAATGGAATAAGAAATTTGATGAGGAAATCAAGAAATTTGGATTTACTCAGAATTTCGATGAGCCATGTGTATACCACAAAGTTAGTGGGAGTAACACTGTTTTCCTTATTCTATATGTCGATGACATATTAATCATGGGAAGTGACATACCAAGCCTTAATGAAGTTAAGGAATATCTTGGTAGTTGTTTTTCCATGAAGGATTTAGGGGAAGCAGCGTATATCCTTGGAATCAAGATCAATAGAGACAGATCTAAACGGTTAATCGGTTTAAGTCAAAGTGCTTACATGGATAAAATATTGAAGAGATTCAATATGCAGAATTCCAAGAAAGGATATCTGCCCATGCAAGTGAAACATGAATTGAGCAGTGAAATGTGTGCTTCTACACCTGGAGAGGAAGCATACATGAAGAATGTTCCATATGCTTCTGCAGTTGGTTCTATCATGTATGCTGTTAGATGCACAAGGCCAGATGTGGCATTTGCTCAAAACATGACCAGTCGATATCAGCAGAATCCAGGAGTAAAACACTGGAAAGCTGTAAAGGACATTCTTAAGTATCTAAGGAATACTAAAGATATGTTTCTTGTTTTCGGGGGAAATCCAGACGCAGAACTGAATGTTACAGGTTTCTGCGATGCATCCTTTCAGACTGATAAAGATGATACGAAGTCTCAGACGGGTTACGTTTTTGTCATAAATGGAGGAGCTGTGGACTGGAAGAGTAAGAAGCAGAGCATAACGGCCATGTCTGCTACAGAAGCTGAGTACATTGCTGCATCGGAAGCGGCACAAGAAGCTGTTTGGATAAGGAAATTCATTAAGGATCTTGGAGTGATGCCTTCAATAGAATTACCTATAAATGTATATTGCGATAACTCTGCTGCAATTACATTCGCCAATGAACCTGGAGTTATGAAAGGCGCCAGACACTTTAAAAGGAAACTTCACTATGTTCGAGAACAAGTCGATGATGGTGAAATAAGAGTACTCAAAGTTCACACAGATAACAATCTGGCTGATCCTTTCACGAAGGCATTACCTAAGGAGACATTTAATCGTCATGCTCAGGGTATTGGTCTTCGTTTAGCAGATAGTTTCATGTAAATCTGTTGGATTAGTATTTCGATAGGGACGTGTAAACAATTATTATTTTAATGAAATAAAGTGCGGATAACGTTTATTATCATTATTAATATTTGTGTCCTATATTTGCATGTTTAAATCCATGAGTAATTTAATTACTCTAAATAGTCCGTTGTCAATTAATAATATGGGAATATTATTGAACTAAGACAAATGTGAGGATTGGTAGAATGTACTGTAAGGTTAAGACACCAATGTCACATGATATTCAATATTGGATAAATTGAATATAGGACTTATCCCAACAACATGATTATACTTTATGGATCATAGTCATTAAGTATATCATGAATATTTATCCTCTGACTTGAGATGACAGATAATTGCCGAGGATGTAGCTCATTTTCTGTAAGATAGTCTAACGCTATCCGTAAAAGGTAGTTATAAGGGCTATTTTCAGAAATGATGCGAAGTTCAAGGATTATGCTCGCAGTCAATAAGGGATTTGTTCCTTCAACTTTGTGTTGAAGTTTAATACTGCTTGGCCACTCGTATGATTAACAAGATGTTTGCGTGCGCACGCCCAAAGTCTATCTGGAAGACGTTCAGATGTTTTGGTAATCTTGTTCAATTATGTATAAACGAGAAACTACTGTTAATTATGGAATGACAAGATCCATATCCAAATTAACGCAGTATTAGTAACAAAAGGATAAGTATGATGATTATATCATCAAGTGGTTTTTTCCAGGAGAACCACAACTCGGATCAAGCTGGGGGCATTGGGATCTGTTAAAGCTAGACTAGCCCATGTCATTACAATATTAATCATTATCCAAGTGGGAGCTGTTAGTTTTTGTGTATAATGAAATTAATATTTGTATGTCCGGTTTCGAACCCGAGACTCGGGATTGCACACAATACGTGAGAGTTCCATTGGTTTGAATAGATTAAATATATTTTATATTTATATTTATTCATTTCACTTAAACAAACACTTAACGATAGTTAGTACTTAACGGGGTTAGAGATAACGACCGTTAAAGGACTAATTATGCAAAAAGGACCAAAGAAGAATCTAGAAACCCATGGTTGGGTTTGGGTCGGCCGAATGGCCTTATGGATGGGCTGGCCGGTTTTTTGAGATGGAGTAGGGAGCAAGTTTGGTGCCCTAGGGATTACCTATAAATACAATTCACTTTGTATTTGATTTTCACCTAATCTGGAATCCCTAGCAAGCCAAATTTCTCTTTTTCTTCCCTCTAAGCTACACCACCGATCGACCTATTTTAATTCCACTAGGAATTGTCGACTTCGGTCTTGCTTATTAAGTGTTTGGTTTGTTAGTGATCTTGAACCTAGCTTTCCCATTGGAACGCTACTATCGCGTGTGTACAAGAACGAGTGACAAGCTTATTTTAGCTTGTGATTCTTGGTGGTTTTACCTTGTTGGTTCGACATATACATAACCCAAATTAGGGTTCTTGTTGTTCTTGATTGATTACGCGATTAAGGTACGTATTTATTTAAGTTAATTAATTACATGTTCTTTAGATCTTTCCGCTGCGTGCTTTGTGATGTTTTATGTGTTTATGATTTTAATAGTTCACATATTCCAACAGTGGTTTCAGAGACAGGTTCATTGGGTGATCAAGAGCCGCGTTTTAAACATGTAATTAATTACATAAAACCTTAAAAATTGAATCTTTAATTAGATACATGCAATTAATAAATCTAGGGTTTATTTTTTTGTAAACCCACTGTGAGGATTTTAGTAATTAAAAAATTGACAAACCCACTTTTTAGTTTGTCAATTTTAGGTCCGCCGCTTCGACCACTTAATACAGTCGCAATCAATCAACTAAAAGAATATAATTTTCTTGCTAAAACAATTAATGTAGTAAATTTATTATTGCTAGTCTCGCCTGGGAGCAAATTACCGTGCGAAGCGAACCACTGTCGGCACATAAGACTTGGCAATAATTAAAATTACTACAAAGGTTTCATAGTTATTAGTCTTATTTATTTTTATTATGAAAAATTACCCTCTTTTGTAGTTTACAATCCATCATAATTTACAACACAAAAGATCAAGTAATTCATAAAATAAATAAACACACAATAACAAATATATGATCATCCACGATATCATATAGCCACATGCAAACCTTTTTCAATAAATCCTATTATTAATTCTATGTGTAATTTTGAATGTATGTAACTAACAAAACTCCCATTGGTTTTCGAGCTCATTGTACCCAATGGACCACAGCACCAAATAAATTTGGCCGCGTAAGTTTTAGTTAGTTAGATACCACATTGCACATAACCTTTTAATTAATATATTGAGGTCTTCCCCAATTTTAGATTTATTTAAATCATGTAGCAAATAAATTCATACAAATCGTCCCATACATCAAACCATGACAAAACATGCAAGATTTTGTCATGGATACCATATTAACACATAATCATGAAATCCATATTAACATGTTAATATCTAGTACGTATTTAATTAATTGGTGACATCACATAGTATTCACAAATTAATCCCTAAAAAATTTTCCATGCATAATCTAGGGTTTCTAACAAGTTTTAATGAAAACTAACATAAACCCTAACTCATTAATAGTGGATCGATCCACATATATAAAATTAGGGTTTCAAAATAAAAACCCTAGAAAATTAAATGCATGTATCTAGTAAAGATCCAATTTTTTAGGTTTTAGTAATTAATTACAAGTTCTAAACGAGGCTCATGATGCCACTGTTACACTCCTGGACACTGGAAGCGTGACTGTCCATTGTTGCTTGAAGAGTGTCGCAAAAATAAGAATGCCAAGGCTGGGCAGGGCGCCAGCACTTCAGGTATTTTTATGGTTGAATTATTTTCTTTTTCTCGTAAGCAAAATGCCTGGATATATGATACAGGATGTGGTACTCACATTTGTAATACATCGCAGGGGCTTAGAGGAGCAAAGAAGCTGAACTATGGGGAATGCTACTTGTACGTGGGAAATGGAATACGTGCAGCAGTAGAAGCCATAGGGACTTTTGAGCTAGTTTTACCTTCTGGTTTAATATTAGTTTTGAACAATTGTCATTACGCACCTTCTATTGTTAGAGGTGTCGTTTCAGTTTCTTTGTTATTGGATTTGGGTTTTAAGCATACTTTTAATGATAATGGAATTTCTGTTTCTCTAAATTCTGTTTTTTATTTTAATGCTATTTCATTAAATGGTGTGTTTGAAATTGACATGGATAACCATGTATCCAATAGAAATAATTCTATGTATAGCATCGGGAATAAGAGAGTCAAGTCTAACTTGGACTCGTCTTATTTATGGCACTGCCGTCTTGCCCACATAGGTAAGAATCGCATGGAAAAGCTGCAACACGATGGGCTTTTGAAAAATGTCAATGATGATTCAGTTGATAAATGCGAATCTTGCATATCTGGAAAGATGACAAAGAAACCTTTCCATAGCAATATGGAGAAGGCTTCAGATCTACTTGGATTAATACACACGGATGTGTGTGGTCCACTTAGACATGTGTCTAAACGTGGTGCTGTCTACTTCTTGACCTTCACGGATGACTATAGTCGTTATGGTTATGTTTATTTACTTAAACATAAACATGAAGTCTTTGAGACATTCAAGGTTTTTAAAAATGAAGTAGAATTACAACTCGGAAAGAAGATCAAGGCACTTCGATCCGATCGTGGTGGTGAGTACTTAAGCCAAGAGTTTAAGGATTATCTGGGTGAGTGTGGCATTGTGCAACAACTCACTTCTCCTTATACGCCACAACAAAATGGTGTATCTGAAAGGAGAAATCGTACTTTGTTAGATATGGTACGATCCATGTTTAATCTTACAACTCTTCCCTTATCCTTTTGGGATTATGCTCTTGAAACGGCTGTTCACGTGTTGAATAGGATTCCAACTAAGAAGGTTGATAAGACTCCATATGAAGTATGGACTGGAAAAGCTCCCAACTTTTCTTACTTAAAGGTCTGGGGTTGTGAGGCGTTTGTTAAACGTGACTCACCTGATAAACTCCAACAAAGATCTGTTAAGTGTATCTTCGTAGGATACCCTAAGGAAACGAAGGGTTACTACTTTTACTTCCCACCTGAAAATAAGGTCATCGTGGCTAGGTACGGTGATTTTCTTGAAGATAATTTAATATCTCAAGAAATCAGTGGGAGGGCATATGATCTTGAAAATGATCATGAAGATACTTCACCTTCTGAAAGCACTAACACACTTCCTGTGGAACCAGAAAGTTTAGGTCCTCCACCTGAAGTTGAAGTGGTACCCGTCCGCAGATCTTCAAGATCTGCAAAGGCTCCTGAGCGTCTATGTTTGAACATAGATGATGAGGAAACTATACTATTGGATCAAACTGATGAGCCAACTAGCTATAGAGCTGCCATTATTAGTCCTGAAAAGGAAAAATGGCAGACTGCCATGGATGGGGAAATGCAATCCATGAAAGATAATCAAGTCTGGACTGAAGTAGACCTTCCACCCAATGCTAAGGTAGTTGGGTGTAAGTGGCTATTTAAGAAAAAGACTGACATGGATGGCAATGTACACACCTATAAGGCTCGTTTGGTAGCTAAAGGCTTTACCCAAACATACGGTGTTGACTATGAGGAGACCTTTTCTCCTGTGGCCGACATTAGAGCTATTAGGATTCTTATAGCCATAGCTGCCTACTATGACTATGAGATTTGGCAAATGGATGTCAAAACCGCCTTTCTGAATGGTCGCCTAGATGAAGACATCTACATGGCGCAACCTGAGGGGTTTGTGAATCCAGAATTTCCTGAGCGTGTATGCAAACTTCAAAGATCCATCTATGGATTGAAGCAAGCATCCAGGCAATGGAATAAGAAATTTGATGAGGAAATCAAGAAATTTGGATTTACTCAGAATTTCGATGAGCCATGTGTATACCACAAAGTTAGTGGGAGTAACACTGTTTTCCTTATTCTATATGTCGATGACATATTAATCATGGGAAGTGACATACCAAGCCTTAATGAAGTTAAGGAATATCTTGGTAGTTGTTTTTCCATGAAGGATTTAGGGGAAGCAGCGTATATCCTTGGAATCAAGATCTATAGAGACAGATCTAAACGGTTAATCGGTTTAAGTCAAAGTGCTTACATGGATAAAATATTGAAGAGATTCAATATGCAGAATTCCAAGAAAGGATATCTGCCCATGCAAGTGAAACATGAATTGAGCAGTGAAATGTGTGCTTCTACACCTGGAGAGGAAGCATACATGAAGAATGTTCCATATGCTTCTGCAGTTGGTTCTATCATGTATGCTGTTAGATGCACAAGGCCAGATGTGGCATTTGCTCAAAACATGACCAGTCGATATCAGCAGAATCCAGGAGTAAAACACTGGAAAGCTGTAAAGGACATTCTTAAGTATCTAAGGAATACTAAAGATATGTTTCTTGTTTTCGGGGGAAATCCAGACGCAGAACTGAATGTTACAGGTTTCTGCGATGCATCCTTTCAGACTGATAAAGATGATACGAAGTCTCAGACGGGTTACGTTTTTGTCATAAATGGAGGAGCTGTGGACTGGAAGAGTAAGAAGCAGAGCATAACGGCCATGTCTGCTACAGAAGCTGAGTACATTGCTGCATCGGAAGCGGCACAAGAAGCTGTTTGGATAAGGAAATTCATTAAGGATCTTGGAGTGATGCCTTCAATAGAATTACCTATGAATGTATATTGCGATAACTCTGCTGCAATTACATTCGCCAATGAACCTGGAGTTATGAAAGGCGCCAGATACTTTAAAAGGAAACTTCACTATGTTCGAGAACAAGTCGATGATGGTGAAATAAGAGTACTCAAAGTTCACACAGATAACAATCTGGCTGATCCTTTCACGAAGGCATTACCTAAGGAGACATTTAATCGTCATGCTCAGGGTATTGGTCTTCGTTTAGCAGATAGTTTCATGTAAATCTGTTGGATTAGTATTTCGATAGGGACGTGTAAACAATTATTATTTTAATGAAATAAAGTGCGGATAACGTTTATTATCATTATTAATATTTGTGTCCTATATTTGCATGTTTAAATCCATGAGTAATTTAATTATTCTAAATAGTCCGTTGTCAATTAATAATATGGGAATATTATTGAACTAAGACAAATGTGAGGATTGGTAGAATGTACTGTAAGGTTAAGACACCAATGTCACATGATATTCAATATTGGATAAATTGAATATAGGACTTATCCCAACAACATGATTATACTTTATGGATCATAGTCATTAAGTATATCATGAATATTTATCCTCTGACTTGAGATGACAGATAATTGCCGAGGATGTAGCTCATTTTCTGTAAGATAGTCTAACGCTATCCGTAAAAGGTAGTTATAAGGGCTATTTTCAGAAATGATGCGAAGTTCAAGGATTATGCTCGCAGTCAATAAGGGATTTGTTCCTTCAACTTTGTGTTGAAGTTTAATACTGCTTGGCCACTCGTATGATTAACAAGATGTTTGCGTGCGCACGCCCAAAGTCTATCTGGAAGACGTTCAGATGTTTTGGTAATCTTGTTCAATTATGTATAAACGAGAAACTACTGTTAATTATGGAATGACAAGATCCATATCCAAATTAACGCAGTATTAGTAACAAAAGGATAAGTATGATGATTATATCATCAAGTGGTTTTTTCCAGGAGAACCACAACTCGGATCAAGCTGGGGGCATTGGGATCTGTTAAAGCTAGACTAGCCCATGTCATTACAATATTAATCATTATCCAAGTGGGAGCTGTTAGTTTTTGTGTATAATGAAATTAATATTTGTATGTCCGGTTTCGAACCCGAGACTCGGGATTGCACACAATACGTGAGAGTTCCATTGGTTTGAATAGATTAAATATATTTTATATTTATATTTATTCATTTCACTTAAACAAACACTTAACGATAGTTAGTACTTAACGGGGTTAGAGATAACGACCGTTAAAGGACTAATTATGCAAAAAGGACCAAAGAAGAATCTAGAAACCCATGGTTGGGTTTGGGTCGGCCGAATGGCCTTATGGATGGGCTGGCCGGTTTTTTGAGATGGAGTAGGGAGCAAGTTTGGTGCCCTAGGGATTAACACATCAAAATTTTATTACCCTAAAATTTAAGTTATATGTCACCCAACTACAAAAAGAAACACCTAAGGTTTCATCCTACATCACTAGCAGCCAAAGCTGAATGTTGATGTTCAAAGGGTGGTCATCTAAGGGTAAAATTGAGTACTTTATTGCTAGCAGCCAAAGCTGAATGCAATAAACTGACGTCAATTTACAGTTTCTTAAGTTGGTTAACTTAATTGGGCACTTTCATTACTAGCAGCCAAAGCTGATGTAATGGAACGGCGCCAAGGCATAAAGAATTGGGGATGAAACATGCTTACATTTTGCAACTGATGTTGGCAACATAAATGTAAGTCCCAAGATTTCTAGGAATTGCAATTTGACATTGGCAATTGGGTGATCCCGTACCTTTTTGAGCACTTTTATTACTAGCAGCCAAAGCTGATGTAATGAAACGGCGTCAATTAGGATCCTAGTTTTCATAGAAAATTAAATGGTTTTTAAACCAATGGGTGCTTAATTTTCTTGAAATGTTTATTATCGAAAGTACTAACTTTTGAACTTTTTCTGTAGAAATGGCCCAACCCGGAAACTCGTCAAACATGACTTCCTGTTTCAAGATGATGCTTGAAAAGGAAAAACTGACTGGGACTAAGAATTTTAACGCTTGGTATCGCAATCTAAGGCTTGTTCTTAGGATTGCCAAACGTTATGAATGTCTTACTGAGGTTCTTCAAGAAGCTCCTCCTGCTACCTCTTCTAATGAAATACTTAGAAAGTACACTGAAACCCTAGATTATGTTACCATAATCGCGTAATCATAAACACAATTATGTGTTTAGGGTTTCAAAACTCTAACCCTAGAAACCACGGTTTATGTTAGCTTTCCCATTGGATCCACATTTTGCTTACAAGTAGCATTCCCCATAGTTCAGCTTCTTTGCTCCTCTAAACTTTGTGTTGAAGTTTAATACATCCGCACAATTCCTCATTTCATCCACATACCTCGTTCCTCCACTTCAGCCTTGTCGTCGATCTCATCTTAATTTGATTTTGATTTTTAGGTTTTCAAAGAAATTAGGGTATTTCGTTTGTGCAACAATCTGCATCGGCAAAACGATGGTGGCGTATGTGGTGTTGACCATGGTCTTGTCAGGCGACAGTGGCGTCAACGGCTGCACATGGCTAGATGAGATGTAGATGAATGACGACGAGGATGTAAAATTTGTGTACGTGAACGTAACATAATGATGTCGATGAATGAAGAAAACTTTTTCTTTTTTTTTTTTTTTTTTTTTTTTTTTTCTTTTTTTTTTTATAAATTTGGGATTGATGGTTGTGTGTGTGTTAGAAAAATTGCTTCAAGAGAAATCATCTCTGGGTTGATTGTAACTGTTTGATGAACAAATAGAAATAGAAATAGCACTATGATAGGATACTTTTGGCACTAAATATTAAGGTATAAACTGTTTCTTGAAAACTATTTTTTGAAAACTGTATCTTGAGATGTTCATTAACTGCTTTAGGGTTCGAGTAAATTTGGTGTATGTGTTCAATATGGTGTTGAAGATGATGAACAAGGGAAGATCTGAGTTGTGTGTACTTTCGTGTATGTATATTTGTATGAGATGGTGATTTATGTGTATATATGGTGTTAAAGATGATGAACTATGGTTAGAATATGGATAAAAAGGAAAGATAAAGATAAAGTATTTGAAGATTTGAAAGCATTTTTAATTATTCACAAAAATGGTATTTGTTAATTAACAAAATTCATACATGAAGACACTTGATAAAAAAAATTTGATGTTCTTGAAGATGATGAATTTTTATATTAGAAAAAGTGTAAATTTCAAGTGGGAAATTAAAGGAAGAAGAAAGACGGTATTAAAGTGTTAGAAGTAATAAGCTGCACCTGAGGAGTTCAAACACATGGGTCCAGAAGTCATTCAGGAATAGTTGAAGCCATTTATGTTAGCATTTAATTTATTAAATGTGAAGTGATGGTCATTTGCAAGTATATAACTCGTGTGTCATATGTATCAAGTAGTCTAGAATGTGGGCTATAGGTATTAGTTATGTTTGTATTGTCCATGTATATGTGTAATACAAATATAGCCCACACAAGAGCCCAAACTAAAGCCCACCTATTGTCTAGGTCGTGGTTGTGTTGCTATATATCTACACACACTCTCACATATTCAAGTGTCTAAGGTTAGTATCTCAAGAGTGCCTCATTGTTAAGTCTAGGTGAGAGTGTGTGTGTTCCCTCATTGTGTCTTGTATTATTTCTCTTTCAAGGTTATAATCATTCGACTCAAGTTTATCCCATACGATCCATACATCTTTCATCTACATTATCATCTTGTTCTTGAGTGTCTAGAGTAGTACTTAGATCGATTGTGTGATATAGAGAGAGGTCTTGATCTCTACAAGTCTATTTTGCATCGACACACAAAGTTCAAGACCCAGAAGTCTAAAGACCTAATCACGTGGTGCATCATTTGAATAACCATCCCTTATGAGGAGATTGTTAGCTTTAAAATTATATATTAAAGTGATGGTCATTCATATTGTTAGAACTTTGTGTGATATGGTGATATAAGTCTAGGAAAGCGGGCTTTTGGCTCATCTAATATGTAAGATTTAATGTAAAATAAGTTCTTGAGCCAAAGCCCACTCGTAGCCCATTAAAGGCCCTTTAGGGCATACTCTCTTGTACTATATAAACCACTTTACACTACATTTGTAAGAGGTGAAAGTGTGTGTAATGTGGTGCTTTAATAAGAAGTAAAGTTATCATCTCATCTCTTTCTCTCAAAGATATACGATCCACACATATCCCTTGTCCCATCTCTCTTGTGCTTAAACGAGTCATATATTTGTGTGATAAAGATAGAGTTCGAGCCATAACAAGTGGTATCAACAAGCCATACAACAAGGTAGGAGGTATTTCGTGTTCGGATTCTCAAGTTAAAACACCCACCATTACGTTTTCTTTAATTAGAAACGTTACATTTTGTGTTTTTTCAATTCGGATCATACGCAAATCAAGGTTTAAGGTTGTGGTTGTTAGTTATTTGAAGCGTGGTTTTGAGAAAGGTATGATAACTTTCTTGTCGAATCTTGTGTTTAAGTCTTGAATTTTTGTGGTGTTCTAAGTATCTAGATCGACACAAGATAAAAAGGATTGAGCAAGATTTGTTTTTGGATATTTTTTGATCTTTTTTGTTGCGTATAATCCTTGTTCATGAATTATTGGTGAGTTGGTGAAAGTGGGTAAGTCTTACAAGAGTTGGTAAGATCTCACAGTGGGCAAGTGACTAAAGGACAAGAGTCGTTGAGCTGCCATATATCGCAATTCAGAACCCAGTCATCTATCGCAATTCACACGTGTTATCGCAATCTTGTATAAGATTGCGATAGGTGTTTTATCGAAATTTCATTTGGCAAGTTCTATCGCAATTCAAAAGTTGGGATTTATCGCAAATCAAAACACTGGATTTTATCGCAAATCAAAAGCCTGGTTTTTATCGCAATTCAACTTTTGGTTTCTATCGAAATTGCTGTCTGCTACTTTTATCGCAATCCAGTGAAACCAGTGTTGTCCGAGATCTTTATCGAAATTGGATATCGGACAAGTCAGCCAATTCAGATATCGGACAAAGCTGCAGTTTTCAGTTTTGGCAGAATCAGTCCCTCGCAATTCCATCAGTTTTTTAGAACTTTCAGATTTGACAGTTTTGGCCCTCGCACTTGTGTTAAACGATTTCAAAGTTAAATAACTTTTATAGATTTGATTCGAACGTAATTTCTTCAACACCAAAAGTGAACTCGGTATTTTCGCGCTTGTACAAGTGTGTAAAATACTTCTACAAACGGATATCTACTCTCTTGTATAAGAGTGCTAGATTTTTTTATATAAATTACCAATTTATATAAATTAGATATATTTCTATCTAAATTGATATTTTGCCATAATTTGTATAAATTTTGGTCAAATTCAAATTTCTGTAGAAATTGTCATTTTATCTAAATTGTAATTTACATATTTTTTGTCGAATTTGTAAACTTTTGACTTTGTCTAAATTATAGTCTAATCAAATTTAGTAACTTTATTTAATTTGTTTCGTTTATCTAAATTGCAACTTCAACGATCATCAACAACAAACCAAGGCTTCACAACATCAACTAAGTTTAACCTTAAACAACAACATCTCCTATTGTGTTGAAACGATCCTCCATCAACTTTATCATACAAAACATCAACGATGACTACTCAACAAGACATTCATGCCGCCGGTGCAAAAAACCGTCCTCCAATGCTAGAAAAAGGTGGTTATCTTCCATGGACGAGTCGTATGCTTCAATACATGAAAACCAAGCCTCAGGGTCAAGGTAGACTCTTGATTAACTCCATCAAGAAAGGTCCATTCAAGCCTCGTCAGATTCTAGTAACAGCTGGAAATCCAGATGCAACACCTGCCATTCCGGCAACCTACCGGGACCAAGAGGAATCAGAATATACGCCAGAAGATTGGAAGCAAATTGAAGCGGATGACTTGGCAATGCACTTAATCCAACTCGGTTTACCACGAGAAATATTTTGTGTTGTAGACAGCTGTGAAACTGCCTATGATATATGGGAACGAGTTAGACGACTTTGTCATGGCGCCGAAATTGGCAAACAAGACATAGAAAACAAGCTTCTAACTGAATGGGAGAAGTTCACATCAACTCCAGCTAAACGAATTGAATCCTACTATACAAGGTTTTGCATTTTATGAATGAGTTGATCAGAAACATGTTGACTCCAGCTCAAATTGTTCAAAATATCAAGTTCATCAACAACCTTCCAGAGGAATGGGGACGATATGTCACTATTGTCAACCAAACAAATAACCTTCACCAGGTGAACTATGATCAGCTCTATGACTTCCTCAAGCAAAACCAGGTAGAGGCAAATGAAGTCAGAAAAGAGAAGTTAGCAAAACAACATGATCCTCTCGCACTCATTGTCCAAACACCTACACCTGCAACAGTAAATACACAACCCTCTTCATCTTCCACTCAACACCTCATGCAACAACAATATAATCCACAAACACCATTCTACCCACAACAACAAGAAGTCACCCCACAACAACAATACCCGCAACACCCAGACCAAGATTTTAATGATCAAGACGAGTCAACTGCTGCTTTGACTCAAGCTTTTGCTTACCTAACCAAAGCATTCCAAGGACGCTACTCCACACCTACCAACAACAACCAACGAATCTCATCGAACACTTGCAACAAGCAAATTGCACAGCCAAGTTTGCAGGGAATCAGATGGGTACAGCTCTTGGAAATCAAAGGGGTCAGAATGCTGGGAATCAGTATGGGAATGTTGCTGCTCAAGGGGATGGGAATATGAATCAGGGTAATTTGATGAAGTGTTTCAACTGTTAGGGTATTGGTCATATGGCTAGGAACTGTCCAGACAAGCCGAAAAAGAGGGATCCAGCTTATCTGCAGAAAGCATTAATGTTGGCACAGAAGGAAACGGCTGGGTTACAGTTGAGTGCAGAAGAGAATGACTTCATGGCTCTTATGGACGATATGGAAGATCTTGAGGACATCGATGCAAACTGCATTTTCATGGCAAATCTCCAGGAGGCTAAGTACGAAACGGATTCGGAAGCACCTCCTGCTTATGACTCCAATGCGGTTTCTGAGGTACCACCATATGCTACATGTCACAATAATGAAATGTTTGATATGTCACCTCAAAATGAACAGCATCCTGCGACTCCTACTCTCACTTACGATACATATATGGACGAACCAAGTTGTAGCAATACTAATTTGGTAACTCCAGACATGGATTCTAATGGAGGCTTCGAGTCACAACATACTGAGAATGCAGAGGAAACACGTGCTTTATTTGAATCATTATTGCAAAATTGTAGTATTGAAATTCAAAAGGTCAAAAAGATCAATCGCGATGTTAAGGCCGCGAATGAAAAATTGACCGCTGAGCTTGAGAGTTATAAGGTTAATGCAAGAGCTTTTGATTTTAATAACAAACGACAGTCAGAACTTGAAGTTAGTTTAAGAGATTCTGTGTTAAGAGAAAAACATTTGCAAATCAAATTTGACACACTGGATATTAATTTGAACATGCAAATCAAATCTTTAAACAAGGAAATTTCTAAATTAACCAACCAGCTTTTTAAACAAAAATCAACTTTTTCTAATCTTGAGAAAGATAAGAAAGAGTTGAATGAAAGGTTTATAAAACGTGAAAAAGATCTTATTAAAGAGATCATTGACAAAAAAGAAACCATTGCAAAGTTGGAAGATTTGCTTGTAAAAACGGGTCATTCTACACAAACAATTAATTTGTTAATTAACGATCCAAACCCGATTTTACATACAATGAAGAAAATGGCTATCGGTTGTGACAACCCTTATTATCTCAAGAAAGCTCAGAAAGAACATAATGTGTTATATAATTGTAGTGCATGATTCTGATGAAACGATAGAGCTTGCTCAACAGAGTAGAATTAAAATGAAACAAATGAACCCAAAAATTCAACCAATTGATTATAATAAGCTTAATACAGATTCTGGCATTCATCTGGTTCAAAAAGAGTCACCAATGTTTTTCAAAAGATCAGTGGTTGTCTTAAAACGAAAAGTTGTTTCAAAACATCTGTCTAACATCGAACAAATAGCCTCTAAAAACACTTGTGACACAAGTGCAGCTAGACTATATTTGGTTGATCTTAAACAGAGAATTGAAACACTTCAACGTATTGTGTCATCCAAAACAAACAGTAAACACAATGACTGTTTTTCAAGTTTTCAGACGGAACTGAAAAAGATGTTTGAAAAGGAAATCAATCCACATATTGCTGCAATCTATGCGGTTGTTCAAAATGTGGAACATAATCTTTTGAAAGAGTCAGAAGAATTTGTTAAGGACCACAATTCCTTCGTGAAGGAATCTAATGAATACTTGGAACGCATAAAGGTTTTGGAACAACATAATGACATACTCTCTGAAGTGGCTCTATCGACTGAAATTATGTCTATTGTTTACCAAACATATATTTTGTTGAGGATGGTGAAAGACTTCGGGCTGAGACTTCTGAAATTGTTTTAAAATATGAAAAGGCTTTTGCCAAGATTGAAAAACAAAAAGTCACATATTTTAAACATCTTGATCGAAAAAAGGAAGAATGCAAGTATGACAAATTGTCGTATGAGCGCTCTTACAAAAACATGCAAGATCAAATTGATCTTTTGAAGTCTCAACTTGAAAGTCAAAAAGGGATGGGTGAGGAAACTACGGGTATAGCATCATCAACCCCCTTGCCTAATGAGAAAGGAAAAGAGAAAGCTGTTGTCCAAACATCGAATGTAATAGCGCCTGACTTTTATAGGATTAGTCTCACTACTGCATCTGCCTCTACTTCTAAAACATATAGGGCGATAGATAAAAGTAATAAGGATACTCCAAACGAGTCTAGGAATGCTACAACCACATCTCAAGACAACAACATAAATTCTAATGAGTGTGCCTTACCTTCTACAGGATTAGAAAGCACCTCTAGGAGCAGACGAAAGCCTAGGAGCAATACCAGGAATACTAAAGTATCGCCTGTCTCTAAGAGTGAATGCAAGAAAGTAGAAGAACACCCTAGGAATTTAAAGCTTTTGAATAAGAAACATATGTCAGCTGGATGTAATATTAAGAGTAGTGTTTTGAATGCATGTAATGACTCTGTTTGTTTAATGCAAAATAAATCTTTGTCTAAAAATGCTTATGATGATATTGTTTCTAATACTGTGAATGTGAATGATATGCCTGAACAAAAAAAAAGGTTCCTTCAGTAACTAGGGCTAAGTCTAGATATATTCGAAGACTTATTGCAAAAGCTAGGAAAACCACTAGTAGCCTATTGCCTAAGGATCACCTTAAGTTTTGTGCATGGAAACCAACGGGTAGAATGTTTGCACTTAAGAATGGCAAACTAGAAATAGTTCCCAATGCAACAACGTACACCATCTCTAAGTGTAATTCACCTGTTCCATCTAACCCCTTGGAACCAAATGTTAAACGGTTTCCATATACAAAATCATCTGTTCTTAGCAGGTCATTGAAATTTGTTTTTGGATCGTCGACTCAGGTTGCTTCAAGCACACGATCAGGAATCTAAAGCTGCTGATCAACTTTGTATGGCAGTTCATGGGGACTGTACGGTTTGGGAATGATCATGTTACAGCGAAGAGTACATCAGGCGGAGCTCAATTTTTGGGGGAAAAGCTAGTAGGCTGGTCATCAAGGAAACACGAATGCATTGCTCTATCAATAGCAGAAGCCGAGTATGTGTCTCTATCTGCGTGTTGTGCCCAATTTCTATGGATGAGGACACACCTCACAGATTATGGTTTCTCTTTCGACCGCATTGCGACTCGAAAAGTGTCATAGCCATCTCGTGCAATCCAGTTCAACACTCGAAGACCAAGCATATTAGAGTCCGCTATCACTTTATAAAGGAACACGTCGAAGAGGGTACTGTTGAATTATTTTTCGTGAAGACTAAATACCAACTTGCCGATCTATTTACTAAAGCCCTCCCAAAAGAGCGGTTTGATAACTTAGTTCGTCGAATTGGAATGCAAAGCCTAACTTCCGAAGAGTTAGAAAGTCTTCTCGAATCTTCTTGATTTATATCAACAAGCTTCGCATGTAAATATTTTTTAGGAAAAAAAAAATACAAAATCTGAAAAACCAACAAAAACAAAATATAAAAATAGAAAATTTCAAAAATTCAAAAACAATAGAAAATCAAAAAACCAAAAAAATTCTTCTCACGACATGTCTCTCGTATAATCAATATTCTGTACGTATCTAGAAATGTCATTCAACAATGATACGGGCATGTACAGATGCTTGAGCGGGAGTTCATTTAAATTTTTTCCAAAACATGTCGTTTCTCAAAATTTTCTTCACTAAGGCTTTCGTATATTTCAATACGAAACCCATGCTTTATCGTGAAATCTTTTAGTGTAGCTCGGGTACGCCAACTCGAAAAGATTTCATATAAAGGCTACATTGATGACTTCTGATTATTTCTTATCAGGACTCGTAATGTTAATGGCAAAAAGCAAACCCTTGAGTACATGAACAAGATTTTTCAAAAGGATTTTTTCAAAATCTGTCTCAAAATTCTGTGCTCAAGATAACTCCCTCTAGACCCTTAAAACTGATCTTAAACTCAAAAGTTTAAACATATGCTTTGTTTAAGGGGGAGTATAAAAAGAAAAATGTTTCGATTTCATGCTAAAATCAGTCCGTCTCTCCAAAAAGTTTCATTTTAATCAACTGATTTCAAAAATATCACTTCATGCTATTTTTGAGGGGGAGAGGACGTGATTAAAATGTGATCAAAAAGTTTAAAGTTTTGTGGTTTGAATCTCAAACGAGCTCTACAAAAAGACTCAGTATGAACAATCGAATTGACGAAACTAAATGTCCGTTATCGAAAAGACATGTCCTGGACGGGTAATAATTTCAAGTTGGTTTTCCAGTGATGTAAGCGTGTCTCGCAAAGGACTTGTCTGATTAGAATGTATCAATTCAAGAGTTGATCATTGAATATGACCAGGACGGGTAATAACTTCAAGCTAGTGTAACTAGTGATGTAAGCGTGTCTCGCGAAGGTCATGTTCATTGAAAATCGATCAATTCAAAATGTGCGAACTCTACCCAACATGTGCAGATTATTTCAAAAATGCATGAGCATATGTGAAAGGGGAGTACTTCAAAAATGCAAAACTCTCAATGTGTTAACTAAATGTGTTTACTCATGAACACTTTGAGAGATTTTTCAAATGGTTTTATGGAAAGAGATCAATAATCTAGGATAATCATGGAGTAATAAAGTGATTATGGTTAGGTTATGTCCAATGATCCGCCAGAGCCGGAGGGATCTACCCAAAGACAATTCCAATAGTTTAGAATTAGAAGTCCTTAGGTAAGATTGAAAAAGGAGTAAAATGTGAAAGGAGAAAGAAGGGGTTAAAGAAAAAAAAAAAAAAAAAAAAAAAAAAAAAAAAAAAAAAAAAAAGTTTAATGTAAGGGTGAAAAGAAATAGCCCTCCATGAAAACTTAGGTCAGAAACAGGGTCAATACATTTGCTATCGATACTCACTAAGGTGATACTGATATTGAAGACAAGACGTCATGGACCCAGTGACGCGTAGCACCACCCCTCCTATCTACTCAGATATCTCTTAAAAGATATTTGTTTCATTTCTCACGGAGAACACTGCATAATCTATCAGCCTCTCACTCCGAGATGAGTTGATATTGAAAAGGTGGCACTCTGCTCCATGCCTCCGATGACTAAAACCAAAACGCACATTATAGAGTCTAGAGACATGAGATTCATCAAAGATCTCGTAGGAACACTTCCAATGCAATACACTTTGTGTTCATCAAATAGGTTACAAGTTGTATGAGTCTTAATGAGATCTAAGGATCTTGCCTTATGTCATGATGGTTACTCGCTTCAAAGGTCTACAGTCTTGAAGTGATACTCCGGTATAATTTAGAGGCTCTCAACGGCCTTGGTAAAGATTAGAGAAAGTTTTCACACTATGCTTATAACAATCTCGAAATCTGAACCTATAAGCGCTAGACGATTTATTGCTAACTATCTAATGCAGGTACTGACGAAAGTCCATCCACTATCATCATCTAAAACGACGACGCATCTGGACAGAAGAAGTAGATCAAGGCAAGAACGACCAAAAGACGATTCTTTGAAGATCACAGTGCATGAAGGAACAATGAATGAAGACTATTATACATCGACACACAAAGTTCAAGACATTGAAGACAAAAGACCAATCACTGGGAGCATCATTGCAATGACCATCCCTTAGGGGGAGATTGTTAGCATTTAATTTATTAAATGTGAAGTGATGGTCATTTGCAAGTATATAAATCGTGTGTCATATGTATCAAGTAGTCTAGAATGTGGGCTATAGGTATTAGTTATGTTTGTATTGTCCATGTATAAGTGTAATACAAATATAGCCCACACAAGAGCCCAAACTAAAGCCCACCTATTGTCTAGGTCGTGGCTGTGTTGCTATATATCTACACACACTCTCACATATTCAAGTGTCTAAGGTTAGTATCTCAAGAGTGCCTCATTGTTAAGTCTAGGTGAGAGTGTGTGTGTTCCCTCATTGTGTCTTGTATTATTTCTCTTTCAAGGTTATAATCATTCGACTCAAGTTTATCTCATACGATCCATGCTTCTTTCTTCTACATTATCATCTTGTTCTTGAGTGTCTAGAGTAGTACTTAGATCGATTGTGTGATATAGAGAGAGGTCTTGATCTCTACAATTTATGTTCCCACCCAATTCTAGGAGGACTAAAGCTGCCATTATCTAAAGAGTGCAAAAACTCAAGATGAAGATATCCAAGGGTTGATATGTAACTTTATTCTAGCTCCTATATAATGTTCTAATTCAGTGTTTCATCTGATTATTTTGTGTGTGTGAATATCAGTTATTCTCTCAAGTCTCCATTGATAGGTTTTTTGATCAAGTCTGTTATAGTTTTCCAGTTAATATTTTTCATTGTTTTGTAAAGAATCTCTTGGCCATTTTAGGCATAATAATTAAATCTATGAACCAAGGGGAGGCTGGTTGGGTTCAAGATCAAACTGTTTGTTGTTTAGACTATGGATTTATATGTTTTTACATGGTATCAGAGCCAGGTGGCTCTATACCAAAGTTCTAAAACGTTTTTCAAGTTTTTTAAAATTAGGGTTTTCTTAAAATTTTGGGGGTTTTGATATATTCTTATAGATCTTGATGTTCTGAGGGTAGATTTGATAGTATTGTTGTTAGATTTGTCAGATTTAAAGATTAATTGGATTTTTCAAAAATTAGGGTTTCATTGAATATTGGGGCTTTCTTGATCCTGGTGGTTATTTCTTCAATTAGATCCTAATTAAGTATTCTTGGGGTATAATTGTGTGTCGGAGTTGATCAATTTGTTGATTGATTATATTGTTCAAAATTAGGGTTTATTGTATCAAACCCTAATTCAAGTTGTCTGATTGTTTTAATTGGTTAAATCTAGCTGTATTGATTTTAATTTGAAGAATCTTGAAATTAAAATCAAAACCCTAAAAATTATTTTTAGGGTTTCTTGTGCTAGATTGTTGGTTTTGAGTTTTCTTGTTTCTGATCTTGCTTTTCTTATTTTTCAAGTTGCTTTTCCGCTGCGTTATTGGTGTTGGTCTTCTTGATCCTTTGGGCTTTCTTGACAAGTTTATTGGAAGCTTGCGTGATCTGTAACACCTCTCTCTCCCTCTTTAGGTTTTTTTATAGGTTTTCTGGAATTGCATGTGACGAAGTGTAGGTTTAAGGGATATTTGTTGGAGTTGTGATTATTGGGGTCTATATGTGTTTGAGGTGTAATAAGGTGTTTCTACTCTTGTTTTCTTTGCTCTGGTTGGTTTGTTTTGATTTTGTTTGTTCCTGGTTTGTTTGCTCTATTTCTGTGTGGTTTTGTGTTGATTGTTTTAATCTGAAAAAATGATTGAGGATGATAAAGAAAAAGATAAGGGTAAGAATCATGAAGGTGGTAGTAGTGAATTAAAACTTGACATTTATGACCCCTTGTACCTGCATCCTCAGGACATTGGTGCTCAGTTGATTACCTTCAAACTTGAAGGTATTGAGAACTATAAGGTCTGGTCAGCTGAGTTGGCCTTACATACTAGAAACAAACTAGGGTTTATAAATGGCTAATGTGAAATAGATCCTGATGATGCTTTATATCAGGCTCAATAGGATAGGTGTAATTCAGTAGTTTTGTCTTGGATTCTGGGGTGTATATCTTAGGATCTTTATAAGGGACAAGTTTTTTATAAAATTGCTAAAACTATTTGGGATAAATTAGAAGAAACCTATAATAAACAAGATGGATCTATTATCTTCAATTTACACCATAAAATACATACATTAACTCAATCTGGTATGTCTTTGTCTAAATATTATCATGAGTTAAACTCTCTATGGAGGCAGTGTGACTCATTGGTTGATCTGCCTGCATGTTCTTGTGCTAGTGCCTCTTCTTCTTCACTGATTTAACTAGCAGCTTCCACGTGTTTTGCCAATAACTTATCCCAATCAGCCGGAGTTGGAGCTGGAGCAGGAGCTAGAGCCAGGGGCGGAGCCACCCTTCGACTAGTGGGGGGGACTTGCCCCCAACGAAGCTCTTGGAGAGACACAAAATATATGGAAAATAAAAGTCAAAATGGTAGAAGAAAGGCTCATTGCCTGCACAAAAATATTGAGAGTGCCCTCACCATTTGTTGATGACCAACAAGTAAAGCATTATGTGGTGGCCGGAAAATCCTATTTAATGGTTTGATGTCGGAAACAATGGTGGTATGATAGCGTTGGGAGGAAAATCCTATTTAACCACACTTTTTCATTTAATCTATTAAAAATATATAATAGTACCTACCTACGTTTTTGAACCTATTATATCTCCTAATATCTGCAATATTTTTTGAACCTATTGTGTTGTATGTAATTTGTGAAAGCCAATTATATAAGAAAAATAAACATATATACATTGTGTTTTAAAACAATGCAAAGTTGCAAACTACGTTCGGTTTATTCTTTTATTTCG